>JBAIZZ010000012.1:0-386791 GCA_037355905.1 Heliconius aoede
TTGTAAATCTCAAATAAATAAATAAATAAATAAATAAATAAATAAATTATATAATATTCGTATAAATTAAGCGGGCAAAGCCACCCAGGTCGGCTAGTAATATATATAATAATAAGCGGCTATCTCTCTGTCTATCATCACTGCTGAATCTTATTAACAATGATAGACAGTTGAAATTTTTACAGATAATATATTTATTTATGTGCCCGCTCTAACAAAAAATACTTAAAATAATAATAAAATAAGTATTTAAGGGGGCTGGCTGGTTTTACTGGATATTAGCAACGGCAACGGGTTGACGCGTAAAATATTCACAGTATATTATGTTATATATTTATTTAAAAAAAAAATAAAACAAATCTTTAAGGGGTGCTCCCATAATATGGGACCCTAAGTATGCGAGTCAAATTTTCACCTAGCCGGCTTTTTTCTTGTTATATTAGGAGTAAACAAATAATACACTGTTATATTAAACTTAACCGTTTATTTAAACACATATACAGTGGAAAGTGGGGAACAGAATCTTGATACAGCGTGAAAACGTTTTTAAGCTTGTACAATTTTTTCAGTCTCATCTTTTGCAATATACTCGTATATCAGGGTAGACAGGGTAGACAGAGAGAACCTAGTGTCGAGACAGTTCTTTCCACCTTAACTTGCTTTGTTTTACTCTGTCTGAGTTCGATGCACTCTTTTATACCTCTAATAGAAATTATTATTTTAAATGATACCTACTTCATTAGTAAAATAAAGGGTTTCTAAATGAAAAATAACAAGTTCACTATTTATATTTTCTAAAAGAAAATGGTAAATTAAAATAGCTAAAACTATTTGAATGCAATTACGAAAGTATATTTTAATTCCACTACTTGTATCTTTGTTCTTTAAAAAATAAACACAGTTTAAAATATAATTAGCTATTTATGCATTGAAAACTTTTCATTTAAAAAATATATAAAAATAAAAACTTAAAGAGCTAACAAAAAACCAGTTTTTACAGCACACAATATTACGCTTTGTCTTGTTGCCCAGACAAAACGAAACATAAATATTGAATAAATATGAATAAATATGTTAATAGTAATACTTCAGGATGTGGGTTTGATTCCCACTCGAGGAAATGAAATATTCAATATTTTCATTTCTATGCACTAGTAAGGAGGCAAAGGGCGGCGTTAAGTTCCGCTACTCTAATCGACGGAAAGTAGGGAACGGATGTTTTTAAATTGTGGCCAGCATGAAGTAAAAAGAAGAAAAAAAAAACGTGTCAATTCCATATATTTTTTACATCACAAGCTTACATTTAAAACCATATATGTAGTCAAACTCGAAATGAATTCAAAGACAGGGTTTCAGAGACTGATTGGAAAAAGCTACATCGCTCCCATTTGTTTGATAGAGTGCTGAAACTGTGGATCAATTTCGAAAAGGATTTTCATGTCTACTTGTTTTTACTGTGGGAGCTAGTGACGTACTACGGTCGGTTCAGATTTACCCTGTTACCACAATAATTGATTGCTGTGAAACGTATTTTTTAATATTAATTTATTATATATTTAGTCTTGAGATTTATTACTTAGATTTATCTACATAAAAGTGAAGTATATTAAATAATAAATATATATCAATTTTATTTAGGACTATATTAGAACATAATATATAACTACAATAGCTAAAGTGTTAACATAATCTTCACCTAGTGTTAGCACCATCAAGTTTCGGTATATTATATTAAGTCAACGTTTTGCTTTACCTTTTTACAAGAGCGAGGAAAAAATATAATTGTGTCAGATTAGAAGTTGTACTAATAAACACATAATTATTCTGCTATCGTGGTGACTGTTAGCATGACGTTTGTGGGTTCGATTCTTACTCGGGAGAATTCGGCTTAAAGTGGAGAATGTGTCAACACAAGGTACCTCGGTTCCTTCTTCTCATCTATGTGCGGATACAGTGCAAAGCCAAAAATCTTTTTAGATATATCGAGCGCATAGATGACGTCAATCAAATTACACTGTAACAATCGTACTGTATGAATAGCACTTTAAAATAAAAAAGTTAGTCTAGTAAGCTTACATATACCTAATTATTCAAAAGCACATTAACAGGCAAGCAAACTTAGACTTTTATATGGTTTTAGAACTTTAAGTACTAACTCTAATACGTAAGACTGAATTTCAGAATACATAATTTCCGCAGCCAAGTTAAGACTTCCTAAATATGGTAAAATTTATTGAACAATCCTCTTTGCTTCCATATTTCGAACTTCGATACATATTTTACGAGGATGAAGTTAAAACGATTGTTTATTACTTAAGTTAAGTTTCATGTAATATGTACAACTGTACGTGGCGCAGTAAACTAGTTGTAATTTGATCCTTAATTGAATCAATTAATTATTTCCACGTCTCATCTTTCATAAGGTGAGACTTTGAGTTCCGCTACTTAACATTCAATGTCTTGAATTTGGACGGAATGTAGTACATTGAATGTCTTTATAATAATTTTTATCTCCCTTGTGCTTGTGCTTCTGCTATATACAAAGTTATGCAGGAAGCTGATAAAAAAACCAGTTTAATATTCCAAAAAGGCCTTAAAATTAAGTAAAAGTTATAATATTTGAAATGCTGAATTTTACGAAGAAAGCCTATAAAAACTTGAGCTTGAGCTTGAGCTATTTACTAGACTTTGTTTTGTTACTGCTTTGCAATATATCGAGCTTTTTAATTAAAGTACGATTTCAGGATTGAAACTGAACTGCGCAATTTTTTAGTTGTTCGGGTGAAATATATGCGCACATTATACGAATAGCCGTCTACGTAAGTTGTGGGTTTTCAAATTGGAATCATGTTTCAGCCATTTTTAAGGTTATCTGAAACTGTAAAAAATAATATTAACATATTACTAAAATACTGTAGAGAGAGTTAAAAAAACATACCAAGCGAATTGAGAAGTTTCTCCTTTTGAAGTCGGTTAAAAATTTTAGAGCTTATCTCTTGACGAATATGTGTCAAGATGGAAAAATTTTAGAATTTTCGCGAGAGTTTGCTAAGTTAACGTTGTCACGCCTCATTTCGTAAAGCACCTAAAGCGTTAGTCTTACCGTCTTAGCTCTCTCCAGCTCTGTTGGAGATACGTTCCGTTGAATGAATATTCGTTATAAATAAATTTAAAAAATCAGCTTCACGCTGTATCCTGTATGTAGTAGTATCAGAGGAAACCTAGTGTTAAGACACTCCGTTCCCCATTTTCCGTAGAATTCTAGAAACATAACATGTTGAGTGGCGGAACTCAACGCCGCGCTGTGCCAACGAAATAAATTTTAATATTTAATATTGTATTTCTTCTAGTGGGAATTGAACCCACAGCCTTTCGTCGCAGTAGTGGCGCAAACGCTTGTGCCTTTTCACAAGTGCTCATATAATTGTAGTTAATACTAGGTGAGTTAACATATTGTTCATTTTAATAATATGTTCTACAATGCACCATTGTTTCATTAATGCTTGAACGCGCATCGTGGTGTAGATATTTAAAGCGTCGTCGTGTAATTACAATAAATGATTCTATAACTAATAATAGGTCCTTGCGATGAATAAATACAAGATGAAAAATGAATAATAGTTATGAGAAACAAATAAATAAAAGCTAAATAATTTATAAGGTCATAATGAGGTTCGTATTAACACTAGATTACCAGGTTCCTTCTGCCTACTACAGTGTGTGCAGCAGGAAGCCGAAAACAAAAAGAATAAAAGAGAAGAGTGCAATGAAAACAGAAGTTAAACATCTAATTAAGATTGAACGAACTCACCCACTCTTGCGGTGAAGTTAGTGGTTTTACTTTCGACTACTTAGCTCGGTACAAAACAAATAGCGCTTTTTTAGTTTCTAGTAGTTCAAAAGTGCCAAAGTACCCATGACAGCTGTAGGTTAGATACAATGCTAAGTTAAATATTTTTTTAACTTAACATTAAACGTTTTTACAATAGACGATATGCTGCTGCGTTACGATGACTCCAACTTTTACTTTATGCAGGCAATCGTTAATTAAATTTTATTTTATTGTTTTTGTAACTTAACTTCACTTAACTGAACTTCAACAGTTGTCAGTTCCCAGCTCAGAACCCCGAAACACTCGCGCCTCCATAACTTGCCTTCGAATACGCTGATCCATCAGGAATAAATCAATCATACTTGTTATTGTAATACTGAATTATGAAAAAATACGACTTTTAAGCAACAAAGTCGATGAAATGAAAGAAAGAAAATGTAAATAAGCGAGGCTTACTAAAAATTGAAATGAAATCCTCGAGAGTACTGGCTTCCGGTACGTCTTCGAATAATTTTGTAAAGGAAGTTAAATATCTGGTTCGAGGGATTCTTTCGACGGAAATGAGGTATTAAAAACGATTCGTTTTACGATTTTAGATATAGTACTTATTCAAATATTAGAATGACGATGCTACTCCGAATATTATTGCTCGCCTTGTTATAACTTTTTGTTAATTTTTTAACAGCTCCAGGCTGCGGTGTTAGTGATAAAACTCTTTTAATCCACAATAAGCTAATTGGGAAGAGCTTGAAAGGCGCGTATATTGTAAATACGTACGTATCATTGAATATTGTTTTTTTGAAGACTTTTTTCCGTACCAAATGAACCTTTTTACTTTGTTTAAAAGTTACCTACAAAAGAATTTAAGTTTAAATTTTAAGTAGCACTGTAAGAAGCAAAAAAAGTTCGTTCAGTTGTTTTGTGTATTTCTTGTTTCGTTTCCTTTTTAAAGATTCTGAATTTGGAAAATTTTAAATAATGTTGTTCATAATGAGAAGAGCTACTTATTAATTTATGAATTTACTGTGTGGCCGGTACCCGCCTATTCTGTCGCAGGGAGAGAATCTCAGAGCAGTGCCTGAAACATGAAACTCAAGTGTAGGCTTGAGAGACACTTCTTCACTGATACAGCTGCTTTCTCTGTCTCATCGAATTTGAAATAATCCTACTATTACTGCCTTCCAAATATGTTCTGGTAGTAGGACTAGATCTTTTAGTAAAGTATAAAGAGATTTTGTTCTTACGCCTCTCGCACCTACTGCGCGTATAAATTAATTTGTTGCTTAATTTCTTTGTAAATTGCTTCAGGATATATGCTTTCCATCGAAGTTGATTACTTGAGGCATTGCGTGTTGAGTCACGGAATACAACGCCGTGCTTTACCTCGAGGCAGAGCGAAAAAATAAGATATGAAATATTTAATTTTCTGGGGATAAAATTTAATAACTGTCGCGTTAATAGTCACACGCTTGTGCCCCTGCACCATGGCTAGATTATAAATTCTGTAAGTTCTGCCAGTATTACACTTTTTACGTTTCTAAATTAAAAGAAAATATCATCTGAATGACCAAACGCGCAACGCTTGTTTGCAAGCGTTAACAAAAATCTATTTAAGCTTTAAATAGATTTTTGTTGAGGAAAGGCGATGGTCAAAGGTTCGGTCCCCATTTGAGGGAATGATTATGCCTAACATACATACAAAAGATAAAATCCACAGTTTTGAATTCCGTGTTCCGTTTCTCGTCATATTTAGAGATTGGGAGGAACAAGTGTTGGTAAATATGAACTAAAAATAAAATTATATAAAGTTATACTATTAAGAGCTAATGTTGGTACCTACAAAAAACAATTCAATTTGCTAGGAAAATTGGGTGAAATTGGGAAGGAAAACTCTTCAGGAAAATAATAAGATTCCGTATCGACAGGTTTCTTTAAAAGTTGAGACACTGGTCACTGGGAACGGTCGACCTATAAACAACTCTGTGATATTATTATATTAGAGATTGGACGTGTTATAACCACCACGTGTAATGGACACACGATGGTTTTAAGTTCAACTCATTGAAAATAATACTTTAAAAATGCCAAAAATAATATTTAATTACGTAATTTATACATTTTTATAGCTGTGTCAGGGTTTTATGCACTACCCTGCTCACAGTGCATTGAAAACGTTCATTAAGCGAGTATAAATATTATAAATATTATATATATTATTATATAATATTAAACAAATACGCACATATTTCATATTATGTGCGAATTTGTTCGCCATGTCAATGGAATAGTTAAATTTTAAATTATTTTCATTTTCTTGTGACCTCTTAACAGTTGGTGGGAAAGAAGGCAACGAAGTGTTTCAACTCTAGGTTCTTAAGCTAAGAAGCTAAAGATAAAGTCAATTTTATTTCAAAATTAATAAAATTCTTTATTATATTCAAATTGAAAGGTATTTATGAGATGAGACACACGTCGTTTCATTAGTAAAGTGCAAGCTTTGAATCGGATAAGTTTATCTGATCGCATTTATAGATGAAACGTAACTAAGGATAAGTAAAAATATACATATTCAACTTAACGCCTGGGACAGACTAGTATAGTGACAAAACACTAATCTTTACTTTCTGCCTGAATTCGAGGAAATGAAAATAATTCATCGTATTTCATTGGTGATCTAAAGGAAAGTTTATTATAAAAAAAGCTTAGTTTAGTAGTGTTAAAACTCTAAATCCCCTACTTTCCGTCAAATTTGCAATGTCTTGTGTTGAGAGGCGGATCTCAACGCCGCGCTTTATGTAATTAGCCGAACGATGTAATGAAAATGAAATGTATTATTAGAAATTAATATACATTTCCAAAGATCCAACATTATTTATAAAAAGAAAGCTATAATTACCTTCAATATTAAGTGAAAAATAATGTAGGAGGGGGCGGGCGGTGCACGGCCGCAAAAAATGTACGACGTGACCAGATAAAATTAATGGTCTCCAGAGACGCTCCACTAAGCAGTAGGTCTGAGAAAATAGCTAGTTGATACTTCAGAAGAGATCTAGTACTTATATTACATTATAAGGTGCGAGATACGATTACTATACGATTATTTTTTACACTAGCATATTTCCATACACAATGTGTTTAATTTTCACATATGTACGTATGATATGTAAGAGTTTTTGTTGAATTTTTTTGATGTATGTTTGTAATGTTTTTTTTTCTGTGCAATATCTAAAATTAAAATTTTTTCGGATTGATGTCTTACATTTTTTCAAGACTGCAATAAAAGTAGGTCACGGTAGGTCTTATGAATTATTGGACTTGATCTTCAAGCTGTATCCTGTACACAGCAGAGTAGGCAAAGGGAGCCTAGAATTAAGACACTCTTTTCCCCACTTTCCGCTGAATTCTGGAGGCATTGCGTGTAGAGTGGTGGAACTCAACGCCGCGCTTTGCCTTGATACCAGAGCGAAGAAATGTAAATATAAATTTAAATAAATATTTAATGCTCTCGAATGGGGATCGAACCCACAACGAGTTGCATTTACAGGCACACCTTGAGCCACTGCGCCACGACTGGCTAATTCCTATTACATGATACGTAATTACATAGCTCAACAATTTTAAACAGAATTCAATAATAATGTAATATGTCACGAGCAGAGCACATTCTCATATCTTAATACAAATTTGTTCTTCAACAAACTATTTGTTGTTAAACAAATAGTTCCTGAGCTTAACTTTTGAGAAAACTAGACACATGAGCGACGTTTAATAACGAGAAGTGATGTTAATTATCACTGAGAAGCTCAACTTGATAAGATAAGCGGTGTTAGTGTAGAATAATTGCTTGTTCAATTATATTTTCGTTCAAGACTTTGCTTTGTTTTAATGTTTAAAATTCATATATTTCTTTCAGGTATACTAAGGATCACACACATAAACAACTATTTATAATTGATGAATTATAAATAGTTGTCAATTTCAATAGAGGAAGACGCTACCGCTATCGAAATTGTGGTAATAGTATTTTTTTAAGAAAAAAAAATAATGAATGAAAATGTTGTGTAAAATGATATTCAAAAACATGATTTTTGATACATAAATGTTTTTTTCTGTTATCACGTATAATATTCAAACCTGTAAGTGTTAACTTAACATTCTGATACACAACCACGCATCCACCGCCCGCATTTTAATTTACTAATTGAATTTTCCTCATATTTGGCGTACCTTTCATCTTTACGTTCCCAAATCTAATTTCCTTTTTACTCCAAACATAAATTATGTGACGAATAGCGGCGCCCACATCAACCGCGTCCTTTGCGATACCATACATTACGCCATGCCTTGATTTAATTTCCTATTAAATGGTATTTCAGTTCAATCATATTTTTGATAAAAGAAAAATATATTAAAAATTACGAGATATTTAAACTTAGGTGTATAAAATTTCGAGAGGCGCAGCTTCATAAATAACGTTTTAAAAATGTTAAGAATAAGTTCAACTACTATGTCTGAATGATAAATTGCCTGCTATGTTCGGGTTACAGAGTAGCGTAACGTAAAAAAAATATCATTAAGCTTTTTCATTGAAATTGAAGCTCATCGTAGCAAAATTATTTCAGTACTATTCATATGATATTACCAAATAATACAGCTTGTATCAACAACATGCAAGGCCGTGCAAAATAAACAATTATTTACATTATACTTATTTACCAAGAAACTTGTCATAGGTAGCTTGTTCACCTTTGTATGGGGGCTCATTTGCTTACATATTGACACATGTTTATATATGTTTGTTTGTTTATAAACGAGTACATATAAACTTACTGTTTTTAGAAATAGTGAAGCTTTCTGAGTATACATTATGGGTTCGAACTTCACTTAGGAATATACTGTTTACCTGTTCTGGTAGTGTAATTTTTAGATTTCACTACCCACCATACCAAAGGACGCTAAGTAAAAATATACTTTAAATTAGAACATAAAAATGTTCTAATATAAACGTGAACGTCACATAACTATAAATATATATAATGAATGATTGAAAAATATTACATTAAAATAAAAAATATCCATATACCGCTGGAAGTACGATATAACATGATCAAATTAGAGAAACTCCAGAACTAGTCAAAGTCCTTTTCCGACTTCAGCATTTGCAAAATATAACGTACATTTGTACGATTTATCCAACTAAGTTCTTAGAAACGTCGTTTACCGACCTCATAATATTTACTTAAAGATTTGAATAGTATTTTGGTATTTCTATATAATGTTATTTCTAGTTAGACAATGCGTAACCAAAATAGTAAGTAAGTAATTTTAATATAAAAATACTTAGGAGATTTTATGCTATTTCTTTATATATCTATATACATAGAAAAAAAATATGTGTTCTAGTCTACAAACAAAGCAATGAGATAAAGCTTATTAAAGGTTATTTTTTTGTTTTACGCTGAGTTGAGTAGCGGAACTCAACGTTGTATTTTATCTTGTGTCAAATATAAAATAATCTATTCTCCTAGTGGTAATCGAACCCACAACACGCTTGTTACTGTACAGCTGTAAGCACTGCGCCACAATAGTATGAACTTATCGGTTAATGCAAACGTTCATGTATAAAAACCTCTTACAATGATCAACAACGACTTAATTATTACCAGTTATCTTTATTAACTTCGTTCGATTCTTCGATATTAAAATTACATTAGCGCAATTAGTCATATGATAAACCAAAGTGGTAAAAGGAGATTCCTTCAATTTTAACCGAATGAACAATTCAGAAAGAGTAGACAATGAAATGTTGAATTAAAATTGAGCTCCATTATCTACGTCCAACCGTCAGAAAGTTCAACAATTTCCCAGTATTTGCGGTGGGATATCAAAAACTGCTTAATATACTCCATTTAAAGTTAACTGTACGTTACTGTTTTTACATTGATTGATAGCTTTATTAAATTTCTTGTTTTGGCCGTCGTGGCGCAGTGGCACAAGGGTGTGACTGTAACGCGATGTTGTGGGTTCGATCCCTATAAGAGGAAGTGAAATATTTATTGTATTATGTTTATATTTCCATTTCTTCGCTCTGGTTTCGAGGTAAAGCGCGGCGTGTTGAGTGACGGAATTCAACGCCGCGCTTTGCCAGGTTTGCAGAACAGGGAAATGAAAATAATAATATTTTATACATTAATAAATTTATAATAAATAACGTTTTCAGTTAAACATTTACATAAAAAAATAACTGATTTAAATTTATTAAGTGGAATAAACAGTAAAATTATGTATTAAAATAAACCATAAATTAATTGAATATGACACTGGATCTGATCTATGATAATTAAAACTGAACCCGCACCTCTTAGTTGAACATATTTATACGCGCTTATATGTTTCCAAGAGGCGCAGTTTTTATTATAGTTATTATAATTTTTTTCCATCTTAAGTGTGGAGTAACAATTAAACAAAATAAAATTATTTACATTCTTTTGATTCCTTCATAGTTTAAAGCAATCACAGTCTCTAACGTTTTACGCTTTAGGTATTTTGATTACATTTTAAGTAAAACGTCCTGACGAGCTTTAAAAGCAATTCGAAAGCTTTCAATCAACTTACCCTTCAGTTTTCGTAACAAAATTATGTCCTTACTGATATTCAATATTAATCTTTTAATTCATTTTTACGTTGCGCACCTACTCTGCTATTTGCGGAATTGCAATATACATTAAATTATACTTATATTAGTATAATTTAATATATATTAAATTATATATATGTCGGCGTCAATAATAATTGGTTAAGAAATATTGAGAATAAATTCTTGATTGATTAATTCCGATCTTTTAACGAATGGAATTAGACAGTCTAAAAATAGAGACATATATGAAGTAAAACTCGAAATTTAATTAAATTCACCAGTTCCAAACTGTAAATTGTAACTTGAAAGGAACTATATAAGCCTTGAAACTTCTGGTATTGACAACTTCCTTAGCTAGCTGCTGTGACTATGTCCGATGTAAATAGAATATATATATATATATATATATATATATATATATATATGAATTTATGCTTAATTTTTTTAATAAATGATATATGATGAAGAATACTTATTTAGATAATTTATATTTAACGGAAAATAGAGGGGATCTCCTGTAGAGATGTTGTGATTCTCCCGAATCCACTACCGTAAAATTTGCAGTCAGATGCTGTGTCACTGCGCCTTGACGGCGTATTTTTAAGTAACAATATATCACTGATTTGCTTAATCAGACACATAAAAGTTTAGATTTAAGATAAATAAAGCCAATTATAATGAACGCTACTAACATATGACGTCAGAGGTCGCTATAAGTTTTGAAATTCAATAGCAAAATGTTACATTTTGTCACAAAAGTCGCTTACAAAGTTGCTATGAATGTTGTCCGGACAATCGCTATTTAATGTGTGGACGCCTCTAATATTGTGACATTGATGCGACCCGTAATTAACTATGTTCCAAAGCTGGTAATAGTTCAAAGAGAATGTATGACAAAATAGGTATATTAATTATTAATTAGGTCTATTTATAATAAGCTCATACTAGAATAAGTATTGTTTCTGAAGTGATTTTTATTTCAGCTTCACGCTGCATCCTGCACACAGCAGTGTAAGCAGTGTTAAACCAATTTTTAATTTTTTTAAAATTTTTTTTTCAAAATGGAATTATAAAAGATTAGCAATTTTGAATTTGCGCTTTTGAAATAGGCGTCTTATTACTTAGAATACGCTTTTTTCGAAGATACTCTTAAAAATCCATTCCCTAGTTTTCTTGCTTTAATATGATGCATATTGCACAACACTCAGCGATATTGCTCCATATTTCTTTGTCATGTGGAAGCAAGAATAACAGTTTTCTTATGATATACGAGTACGTTCATGATATTATTAAATAGTAAAACCTGTTTCTTATTATAGTATGAAACGGAAGTCTTATAACATAAAGATTAAAGAATAAAATGCTTAATTTTTTTTTTATATATCCTTCTAAAATAAAAGCTTGACACTATCCCACTGAGTCTCGTGTTAAGACACTGTGTTCTCTCGTTTCTCTCCTTTAATTTATTTTTAATTAAAAAACGCTTATTTTAAATACTCTATATTCGTATATATAAAAAAATTATATAGGACTAGCGTACGTTGAGGGAATCTAATATTAAGACACTCCGTATTCCACATAATTTTAGAGTTTGCATTTTAAATGGCAAAACTTGAAAGATGGCGTTATATATTTTTGTCTACAAAAGCAGAGAAATGAAAGAAATATAATGTTATATATATGTATATGTGTACTAATAATTTAAACTAGATGAAGTGCACAACGTAATATGCTACAACGATGCTACAGATCTACAAATATGCTCATTAAAATACACTACATTTTCGTTGTTGAACAAAATTGTAAACATGAAGAGTCGCTAAATTAATCTTTTAATGTGGAAGGGTCATTATTAGAGAGTTAAATGTGTCAAGTAGGTAGTTACCGCTTGCCACTATTTTCTTTTTCCATAGTTATATGAAACATTATATGCACGATAATTACGGAGAGTATTTAAATCTTTTTCTGGTATTATTTTAATGATGATACACTTATTTATCTTCTTACTGAAGTCAATCGTGGCACAGGGACACACGCGTGAGACTGTAAACTGTCGACAGGTTGTGTATTCGGTGCCACTTAAAGAAATAATAAAGAATGAAATATATATTTGTTCGCTCTGGTGTCATGGCAAATCGAGGCGTTGGAAAGTGATATATATACATCTGTCAACACCTTCTTGGCTATCCTGCTATAGGCAGGCTAAAGCGTGAAGTCCAAATGTGTAAGTAATTTGACTTGCATTATAAGTAGTATTAAAACTTGCAAATCATTCACATGTAATCTCCTGTAATCTCCACATATTTATTTAATTGAATAGTATAATTTATTAGAGCGGTACAATCAATTTGGCTTAGGTGTAATTTTATGCAGGACATACCTGATTGAATGAAGGTACGAGACTAATATTTAATCAATAATTTCTAAACTCAATTATATTCACGCCACATGAGACCCTGCAAGGCATGTGGCACAAGTGAAATTTAAAAATGAACAGACACGATAAATAATGCAATGTGAAAAGCTTTCTCTCAGGAGGGCTACGTGATCGAATGAAATTAATGTTGCAAATAATTCAACGATCTACGGCTGCAATACACTTTAGAAAAGAAAACAACTGGTATTTTTCATGAAGAAGATAGTTTATGGGTTATGTAAATATATTAAACGAGCTCACAATATCGTTTACTTGGGTTATGTAAAACATATGTATCAGTTATTTTTCACTTTTCTTAGAAATTTCGGGAATCCTACGCCGCGTCGGGTGGGGTTTACTGATCTTACTGGGTTTGTACGTCGTTTAGTTTCTCGTGGGTGTTGTCTGTGAAAATTCAACGCGAACGAAAGCGAGAAGTAATCAAAATTTTAAATATTTCATATCCTCGAGTGGGATTCGATCTTACAACCTATCGCATTTACAGTCACACTTTGTGTCCCACGATTCTGATTCTTCTCAGAAATACTCAATGGTAGCTTTAAAATAAAGTTTAACTAAACTCTAGATTCCTTAAACGGAGTCAATGTACTATGTTAATTCTAAGTTGGCGGGCGGTCTTGGTGAATAATAAAATCTCAATTACATAGAACACTTTGAGGATAAACTTGCTTAACTAACTTTCTGGCAATTTGTTTTAATATTTCGTTTAAGGTGGTATTATTAGAAATGAACCCATATTACACTGCTAGGCCTTATATATGTTTAATATTAAAGATATAAAGTTTTGTTGTGTTAATTAACTATATGTTCTATGGTCGAAAAAAACACTGAATAAAACATGGTATTTGCTTTGAATTTTCATTAAAATGTAGAGTTGAAATTAACATTCATGAAATTCACTTTATTATTTTAAAAATAAAAGAATTTTAGCATTCGTTCAGTGCTGCCAGTTGTGGTTCATGGGATAGGTTGTGAATTCGATTCCCACTCGAACTCGAATTTAAAGATTTGGAACATTTGCAAAATGTTCTTACATATATAGATCAATATAAAATATTACTAGTACTACTAGTCGATAAATATAGATTAGCTTACGTAGGTTTTGAACCAACGACCATTAGCTGTTCTTAATAAAATGTCAATTGAAACATCAAGGAGATGTGACAGTAAAATATTTATGTAACTATATACTCATTAAATAATGAAAGCTTAAATTTTACTAAAGTTGTGGTTTACATTGTTTCATTCAAAAACACTTTAATTAATAAAGCAATTCATCAAATGGCAAACCACTGTTCATTAGTGCAAGTCCCTAATGCAAATGAGTGTGTGGAGCTACGAGCTTTATCTCATTACATTGCAAGTGACAAAATATATTATGTTTTCTCTTAGCATTTCAAAAAAAGCATATCTTAAACTAACGAGTAATTATTTAATCAATTCTAACTATATCAGGCATTCGGCGGAAAGTGGGAAGTCGATTGCCTTCACCAAGTTTGCCATACGTGGAATACAGCGTGAAGTACAAAGTAAAGTAAAGTATATTAAACGATAATAGGACCATTCTACTTCAAAAAATAAAAAAAAATTAAAAAGCTTCACTGTATTCATATAAAAACTAAAAAACAAATTTCAAAATTTCGATGACTTGAGTAGATGTAGAAGTAGGAAATATAATATCCTAATGTGAACTTATATTGGCAGCAAACTTTTACTGTGAAATTTAGATTGGATGAAATTTTAAGAGGTAAATATAAAGTAATAAAACCACTGCGTCATTGAATTGTAAATATATTTTATTTATTGAAAGAAAAATCTAAATAAGATCCATTCTTGTAATTGGTATTTAATAAATATAAAATATTACCTACTTAATAGAAAGAATGTAATAATAATATGTAATAATAAATGTTAATACAACATAAAACTTTTTTAAATGCAAAATAGCTGTTATTAAAAAGTGACATTAAAATAAAAACGTTTATAAATATTATATATTATAATTACTATTATAAAATTTTAATTTCACGTTGCATGTCGCACATAGCAGTGTAAGCAGGGGCTTTTCTTCCCGATTTCCTACAGAATTCTGGAGGCATTGCGTGTTGAGTAGTGGAACGTTATTAGAGTGAGAAAATGAAAATAATAAATATTTTATTCCCCCCAGTGGGAATCGAATCCGCAAACATCATATTCACATATTTTTGCCCCTGCGTTACGCCCATCCCATTTATTTTATTATTCTTGCACTTTCTAGATTAATTAATTAAAATGCTTTATAGCTGCTATATGGTAGCGAGAACAAAGACAGAACTTAAACGGGACGGACGTAAAACAGATACTTAGGAATGCAATAGTTTTATGACTGAATTAACATTTCAATTAGACAAATAAATAAAGTACAAGAGTAATCCATATTTTTATTAATGTTATGTAGGTTTCTTTATAGTTTATATTTAATATAATATATATATTTAAAATAAAACATTCATAAGTAAATTTTTAAAGTAAGTACAGCACGACACATGATTAAAGGCAGAAAATGGGGTGTTTTGACACTGGGTTCTCTCTGTCTATATATAAATATATATCTTGATATGATTGACTTGATTGGATTCTTAAAATGGACTGAAACCCATGTTTGTCCAAAAAAATCTTCTTTGCACGTCACGATTTTTCCATCTAGGAAATGAACTGCTTGAATGAGCCCAAGTAGATAAAAAAAATTGATAGCTAAATAAAATACAATATCTTGTAATTGACTCGAATCTGTTCTCACCTTACAGTTTCAATATTACAACAATATTTTTCTGAATTAGATGGTAGCAAATTGAAGCCCGATAAGTAAAAAATATATATCTATTGATAGTATTGCAATCGTAATGGCCTTAAAAGCTATACTCCGTCTGTCTCTCAAATACTCGTACTATGTCAGAGTGGCAGTTTATTTGCTGTCGCTATTAAACCTATTACGTAAGAGCTTTTTTGAAAGCTGTACTCGTTTAAACACATTTTTAATGTAATTTTATTGGGCAACTGATTATTTTTTTATGAAGATTCTTGGAATACTTTAGAGCTCATCTAAATAATACATAGGACACTTTAATTATGGTATTAATGTTAAAATGTGATAATTTTCATATTAAAGTAGTATAAATTACATAAATAATAAGTATTATTCATTATATATATTGTATAGAAGAGGCCAATGAGGCGTAGGGGCTAAAGTATGTGATTGTACATGCGACGTTTTTGGGTACGACTCCCACTCGGCGGAATTAATTATTATTGATTAATATTTTCATTTTTCTCTATAATACCGAGGCAAGGCGTGGCGTTTGAACGGAAAGTTTTGAACGGAGTGTTTTAACACTAGATTCCCTCTGCCTGCCCTGATTTATGCGTGATATAACGTGAAACTAATAAAAATAGGAATTTAAACAATAAAAAAGCAATGCTTTTATTTGTTATTTCATCGTATAATTTCTTCTTAAGTGACAGTGGACTCTGACTGTAAATAATGTAACTCCTATAAATCTCGCCCGGACATTTTACAAGTTTAATTTTGACTTTATAATGTCGATGTTTTATCTAAAATCAGAGCGAAGAAATGAAAATAAATAATGATAATAAATTTAAATCAATGTCTTATTTTCTCGAGAGGAACCCACGACCGTTGCGTGTCAGTCACACTCTTTTGTCAGTGCGCCTCGACAGCCTTTTATGTTAAATTGCTTATTCGAGTACAGTAAAAAATTCTAGGGGAAAAATCTGAAGTAAGACGGAGTGTAAAATGTTAAAGATTTTCTAAACAGAAAAGTTTTTATTGAAAAATTGGTATTATTTTACGTTACAATTTTTTTTATAAATAAAATTGTTCAAAGAGATCATCAATGTTAACGTTACACATAAAGTTCTTCGGTTTGTTCCAAATTGATTCTCTCTTTGACGCCGAATGGTATGCTATAGAAATTTAACTTATTTTTTGTTTTAACTTTTTCTTTAGGTATGTTGCAATCTTTAATTAAAATGTGGTTAAAAAGAGGTAAAATTTGTTCCTTCACTTTACTTACAGTATCCTGTCTGTCTTTGCCTCGAGTTCAGAGTGAAGAAATGAAAATAATAAATCTCTCTGTCAATTCTTAGAGTGGGAATCGAACCTTTAGCCTTTCGCGTTTAAAGTCACACACTATAAACACGATGCCATTACTGGCCTAAAAGAAAGACAGAAAAAAATACATAATTTTCATTTTAGACTGATTTTTAAGTTAGTTTTAAGTAAGTCTAATTACTATAAGAGTTCCTAAATAAACAAAATCTAAGCATCAGAAAGCATTTGTTACCTCTATCTTAAAGGGTTGGCATAACGAGGGACGTTGATCGAGCGGTCTAATACATTACCGTCTAGATATTTTGATATTTCTTACATCTTATCCTACCAAATATCGTTTCTTTCAGTCTTTGCTTTCATATATTGTACTAACTTTTATTTGTCACTTCATCGTAGTAGATTCACTTCATTATAGTCGGTTTTTAGATTTATCCTATTTAACAGAATTGACAGAGGGAACTCGGACACCTAGGATTAAGACATTGCAGTCCTCTTAAGATGCTTCTGGTCCTACACTTTCCGCTGCATTCTGGAGACACTACGTTTTGAGTGGCGACGAGAAATATTCGAAAATTTTCTATAAAATCTATATAATGTTTTTAATTCATTGATGTGAGTCAGTCACATCTAACTTAAAAGTAAACTATACAAGTATACTTTGATATTTTCCTTAAATGTTTAATTTAAACTTTTTATTTAATTAGACTAGTGTAACATTCCTTATTTTTTATATGTAATTTTTTTTAAAAGGTACTCTTATATTATAAAAAATATATGTTTAGTTTATTATATTTCCACTCAGCAAAATCTTGTACACCGACGACGATGTCGATTCTTATTATTATAAGTAAGAAGTTATTTCTGCCTTTTGCTTAAACAAATTATAATTTGACTTTTTATTGATGAGAGATATCGAGAAAAGGTTGCCCTTTCTTTTACGAAGGAATTCTTAAATTAAAAATACCAATAGAAATTAAAGCAGTTTAGGCGCAGCGTAGGCATCGTCATAAGACAGTGTCAGATTGTAAACGCGATGGGTTTGGATTCAATAATCACACAGGATATCATACAAATAAAATTATTTTCATACTATACAGTGCTTTGTTAAAATGAACTTCAGCCACTCTATGGAATAACGGAGTGCGTTAATATTATGTTCTCTTCTGATTCTCTGAATCCTGGTGGCATTATATTGAGTGGCGGAATTTAACCCCTCACATTGCCTCGTCATTACACAGATTGATTGATTGATTGTTTTATTCGCTCTAGGCCAATGGCCCATGGAGCATTACACAAAATATATAATAATTTTACATGTTAACATTTTTAAATTGAACATTGCTTTCTTTCTCAATAAAAATATACATAGCAAAAATTGCTCTTGTACATTGTACAGATTCATTTCACAAACTCATCAATGCATGAATAAATAAGAATAACAATCAATATTGTGACATACTAATACAACTATAAATATAAATGAAAATCACATCGAAATTGAATAAGTATATCACAGATAGGCGTAATTGAGCACGTGCTATCATACAAAACCAACATAACAACCGACAAGAAAAACAGTACAAAACAAACAACAGTAGCAAAATATAGCACGGCCCGTCGAGATTGTTGTATCCAAAAACATAGGATGGAAGTCATGACGGGCCAAATAAAATAAAATAAAATAAAATAAAGTAGAATATAATATGATAGTGAATATAATATTGTTGTTTAACAGTATCTGGATGGTAATCTGAATTAAATTATTTTTATTTTTATTTATTTTACTTATTTATTTATTTATTTAAAATAATAAAAAACACGTGAAAAACGGTGAAAGGCACATCACTCCTGCGTTCTCAGGAGGTAGTCTTTCAAGTTGGACTTGAAAAGATCTGGCGAGGCAGATCTTCGTATTTCAATCGGTAGCTCATTCCATAAGGTGCAGCCACTGATCAGGAAAGAGTTTTTATATGTCATAGTTCTCGCAACGGAACACACAGAGAGAGAGAGAGAGGGAGAGAGAGTTTGAGAATATATATATGTGGAAATCGAACTCACAACCTGTCGAATTAATATTCGCACGCTTATGCTAGCAAGCAGAAAGAAGTGTGAAAGCAGTAAAAAAAATATTATAGAAATTGTTAAAATACGCTCTACAATATTAACTAATAATAAATTTGTAGCAGGTCATTACTTTACTTATTAGGAAAGTAAATGTTTGCTTTATTGCCTCTAGTGATGGACAGACGATTAATTGCTCGCGATATGGCATCGTATTATTGGGACTTAGTACATATTTAAGGAGTGGTGGCGTTAATTACGAAATAATTGAATTTTACTAAGACTAGCTCAACACGCAATGTCTCAAATTCAAGCGGAAAGTGGAGCACGGAGTGTCTCGACGTTTGATTTCCCTTTGCCACGGTATGTGGTAAAATATTATTTTATTTAATTTTAATTTCTTATTAAAAAAGTTTTTTTCTTAACGTCACCCCGTTATCTGCGCATAGGATAGGCAAAAAGAGCGTAGTGTTAAAACACTCCACTATCCAACTTTTGCCGAATTATGGACGCTTTGTGTGTTGAGTAATATATGAAAATAATAGAGAATATATTCATTTTTATCGCAGTGATTTTTTTCTTCACGCTTTATCTCGGTTAGGCTAGAACATAGTAGGTACGTATCAGACGAAATAGTGCAATCTACAATTTACTAAATTGGAAACAGCATATAGAGCGAGTGATGTAACATCATGGTTTGTTTGCAGAGCAGGAAAATTAAAATAGTTAATTCCCTCAATTGGATAGTGAACCCACAACTATCGCTATTTCGGTCATTAAACGTTAATAATTTTTTTAATCTGTATTAATCTATATTTTTTTATACCTTTGAGATCTCTATTATAATAAAAAACCGCTAACATTTTCCAGATGAGTAATATCGTTGAGCCTTCATTGTAATAAGGCAATCGCATCTTTCATGTAATCTTTTATATTGAACATGGATGGGGGCTTAATCGCTAACGAGCGTCAAAAGAATTTCAATTTGTGGCTGTGTCATACCTACGAGTATATTCTTGCAGCACACGATTGTGTTTGTATGATAATTTTATATTTCTTGACCTCAAATATATATTAATAATTTTGAACTCACAAAAGTGACCCCATAATGTAGCTTACTTACTGAGACATAAACAAAAATATAATATATTATATTAAATATTATTGTGGCTATTTTTCTATTTATATGGCCATTGCTATAAAAAAATATTGATTTATAATTGTTTACAATTGTTTGTCCTGTTATGATTGTTTTGGGTTGCAAACTGAAAAATATCGGTCTGCGTTATATTTTATTCACTACACCAAATATTGTAAACAGACTGTGCTATGTGAGAAAATGTATTTCGAAGTGGCCAAACATATGTGAGGAAAATAAAGATAAAATTGTTACATTTTATTTTAGTTTCATGCTGAATCCCACATATAGCAGAGAAGGCAAAGGACTTGAAGGAAGTGTAAATACACTCCGTTTCTCATGCACAGCCTAATTCTCGAGACAAAGAGAATCTGTAAACAGTTTATACCCCCAAATGAACCCATATCCGTCGATTTAAAGTCAATCTTTGTGTTACTGCGCCACAACAGCCTAGATAAATTAAAAAAAAATTACAAATATAATACAGTAGCATAAGGATTTAGTTGAAGACTTGAAACCACACCTCTTTTATATTCTTAAAATAGTACTATTACACAAAAAAAATGAGGTTAAATACAGATTTCAGTATAGTTCAGGCAGGCGAAGCCGCCCAGGTGAGCTAGTAAAATATAAATGTAATGTATTTTTTTCGTATAATCTGAATAAAAAAAAAAATATTTATCAAAGAAGCTTCGTAAAAACTAATTAAAAAATTTAACCTTAAAGTTTGTCACCATTTAGGAATTGCAGTTAGGGCGGACACAGCACGTATTCACTTTAAAAATGCATTACAAATTTCACTTTTGTTATAGTATACCAGTCGCTGCGAGTGGAGCCGCTCGCAATCACGGAGCAATATCCGCCGCGGAATCGCTCCACACTGATAACTAATTCAGCGCGAAGTACATCATAAATGGTGTCATTTTTGATTGTCTAAAATTAGATTTCACTCGTGATTTTCTTTACAAAATTACTCTCGAAAATTTTCTAGACATTGCTTGTTGTGTGGTGGAACTCAACGCCGCGCATTATCTTATTACCACAGTGAGGAAATTAACATTTAAAATTAGAAATTATGTCGATCGCCATGACGACCTCTACCCAATCACCGGTACCATTACGTACCATTCAAAATATATCATATAGAAAATATATAGATCAAAATTTCACATTTACGATTTACTAACATCCGTATTTACAATTCGGTCTCATATCAACGATCATATATCGTCGTCTCATCGTCGTTATATAGATTATAATCTATTAATGAAAACGGCATCTCAAGATCGATCTCAAAATTATTATATCATTAAATTAAATGCTATACACTAAATTCGAACATGTTTCTCCCGCTCTTTACGATTTCTATAAATAATAATTAGCAATTCATTCATGAGAAAGCTTTAGAATTTTTATTTATACTTTTGGTCGTTTCCAGTAAACAGTAATAACTCATTATTACACTCTCTATACAATTAAATAAAATGTCATACAAGACAAAGCTTATATTGCAAAGCTTGTATATTATGAAACCCTTTTTTATTTTTTATTTTATTTATGTTACAAGATATGCGAAGCGTATGAAATTAATTTAGACTCACAATAACGGATATATTTTATATTATTATGCATTGTACATATACAATATATAATAAATAATATATAATATATGTATACATGTATATTTATTAGGTTATAATGGTAACAGTTTGACACCACACTGAAGTACTGTAAGTAATTGCTTTCTCTGGCGCCAGTAACATGTTAATTTTTTAACTGAATTACAGAATAATGATTAAGTAAAATATCAAACCGTGGTTTCTTGTTCAACCACCAAATTGTTTAAAAAGAAAATAAAAAGAACTCAGAATTTCTCGTCTTAAAAACATTTGGTTGTAAAAAGTCAAGTGGTCGAGCCGTTGAGTTGAAACGCTATAAGATCGACGGTAAAGTTACTGGTGCGTTTTTATGTTTTATTTTAAGGCTTGTTTCAAGTTACAATTTCTCGACATATAATTTAATTTGGACTATAGAATTTGTTAGCTATATAAAAATTTTAAACAGAATTTTATTTTATAAACAATGTTCTCAAAAAGGCACATATTATTATTTTGTTTCATTTCCTCAAGTAGGAATCGTCCCACAACTTGTCACGATACAATCGCAAGCTTGTAGAGCACAACTGCCCACAAAAAATGTAATAAATGTAAACAATTCTCAAAATGTAAAAATGGAACCTCAACCATCAGGTGCACAGTGGGTTGCTACGAAAACGAAAACTTAAATTGAAATCTAAGCACTAGAAAGTTCTTAGATTTCAAATTTAAGCACTTTCTAGTGCTTAGATTTCAATTTTGGCTTGCTCGGTGGTAATTTAAATAGAAATGTAGTGAATTTAACCGATACTTAGTAGGTAAGTGTTTATAGAACATAAACATCTATTAAGTTCAATTTCTATTAAAATTACCGCCGAGCAAGCGTTTTACTTAAAATAATTTAATTAAGCAACAAAACAAATTCATTATTTCGGAACAAGCCGATAACGGAATTCTAAGTCAGGTCCGTGCCGTAGGTACCCTTGTTGAGGCTTTTACGCAAAAATTATTATGTAATTCTATAAATTTGTTTCCCTTAAGATTTGTAGATCAGGTCAAGGTGAAATAATATCTATATTCTCTTCATATGTATGTATTTGGACAGCCAAATATGTTTATGTAGTTGGTTAGAAGAAAATTAGTATCAAGACACTCCGTTCTCCACTTTTCAATCAAATTGCACAGAGTCATTACATGTTGAGTAGCAGAACTCAACGTACTGTCTTCATTCCGTGTGGAATTCAAAAAATTCAAGTAAATCGTACCAGTAGATCCAGAGATATTAGCGTTAAAACAAACAAACAAACTCTTCCGCTTTATTATATTAGTATAGATTATTAGATCAAAAGCAATAATCAGCAGTTCTGAGGATTCCATTTAATTTCAGTGTTTTAACTAAGCTGTCAAGCGTTTATCGTAAATTCAATTCAAGTGTATTGAAACATTTACTTTGTCTGAACCGATATTTGTTAATTTTATATTAATTTAGCAGTATAATAATAATAATAATTTAATAATAACTTTGGCCGTAAACGAGATGGATGTGGGTTCAATTTCCACTCGAAAGTTTAAAATATTTTCATATTCTTATTGAGTCCTGCTTTTCTACACGCAATGTCTCGAAAATCAGGGGGAATGTGGAAAATATGTATATATAGATATTTTAATATAAGATATACATATATATATATATATACAAATAGAGCACCCTATATCACAAAACCGCTAAAGCTACACTGGAACAAAATAATTATTCACTGGAAGACGTTATTTATTTGTTAAAGCCACCGTAAAGTAATATGATATGGATTCTGCGTAGACATTTATTTGTCATTGTATTGTACTTTGAATAGTATTGTTATTAAATTTGAACGTTTAAATTATTATTCCAAGAGACAGTAGATAGTAGACTAGTATTTGATATAAATTTCAGCTTGATAGCTCCTCGCGTTACTAAGAAAAAGAGTCTTGACAGACAAGCAGGGGCTACAAAATGATCCCGTAAAGGTTTTTACTATCATGGTACGGTACATTAGAAAAAAAAACCCTGCATCATATAGAAAAATGCAGAAGATTTACTATTTCAGATAGTAACCTATATTATTCAGGTTATTTCACATTCCACATCGCGTGACTGATAACGTGAGGCTTGTTGATTCGATGAATTCCGGTATATTATTATATTTATTATGCAATGATCACGCACGCGTTTAACACAAAAGTTATGAAATGATTTCTGAGATTAACTTCAGCTTTGTAAAATTATCTCACTATTATACATCAAATATGGCACTGAGTTACACCACGCAAACAGTAATGTCTCGAATTCTGTGAGAGTCTTAACACTAGATTCTTCTCTCTGTCTGTCCTACTAACCTATTTAAGATTATATTTTAAAATAGGTTATATATAGAATACAATATCCTTTTCACGTTACGGCTCGCCTTTCACAATCCATTAAACACCACATCCAATAAGTTTCAGCTTAGCCTGTATATAACAACAATGTATCAAAATGTAATACTGATAACCAGAGTTAGTTTGGATTACATTGTATGTTTTAAAATAAAACAGATTTCGATGGCTGCCGTCGCGTAGTAAAGTACCATGAGGGAAAATTTGAGTTTGTTTTTTAAAGGAAGAAATTCGAAATGGAATTTGAAATTATTTTTGTTTTTCTCTTTCGTAAAGAAAAAAGATACCATTATACAATAAAACCATTTTTTTTAATACCATCAGTACCTCTACACCGCTTCTAAGATAAATAAAAATATTGGTTTTTCTTATTCATTGTGAACTATCAAACACTAACATAAACATAAATTCTAAATCAATTATATAATTTACTCAACTTTGTACGACAACAGCAAGACGCCGCGGGCTGTTTGCTCGAACAGATATGACAAATAATATGAACTGAAGTCATACACGAGTTTTATTAAGTCTTTTGTTAGTAATTTTTGCTTACTTATACTTTTATTGTGTGATATATATTTTTATACTTTTTTTTTTTTTATTTAAGTCTAAAAAGTTAAAAATAAGTATAGATTTTATAATAAGGCGAGTTGTGGCGCAGTGGCACAAGTGTGTAACTGTTAATGCGTGTGGTTGTTGGTTCGATCTCTACTCGAGTAAATGATTATTTTTTATTTAACTGCACGCTGTATCCCGCACGCAGCAATTTATGTAGAGGGAACCTAGGGAGGTGTTAAGACACTCCGTTCCCCACTTTCCGCCGAATTCTGGAGTCATTGCGTGTTGATTGCCGGAACTCAACACTGCGCTTTAGCCTCGACATCGATTTTACAGTCACACTTTGTGCCTGTGCACTAAAACAGGTTTGGTCACAAAGCGTGGCGTTGTGTTCCGTCACCCAATATGCAATTCATCCAGAAATCGGTAGGAAATGGGAAATTGATTGTATGAACACTAAGTTCCTCCTGCCTACCCCGCTGTGTACGGGATACAGCGTAAGCACGTTTTTTTTTTGAATTAAAAAATTATATATATATAAACAATAATTTGTAACTTATGATAACTGTCATTTCGAACAAACAAAATAACATTCAATTTGTTTGTACTGCGGTCTAAATTTATACATTTGTAATTGTTTGCGCCTATGAAATTAATATATATATCGGTTAACCATTTCTCTGTATCGGTGTGGTTTAGTAGATAACGTGTTACGCTCATATTAGTTTGTGATTTTTGGTTGATGGTTACAAGTTCATAATATGATATTTGTACTTGTTGCAAACCTTATCCACAGGCTCAAAGTCCGATGCTAGGGTACGGCGGCCTTTTAATCTATCATATTAAATAATAAGCTTCACGTTACACTCTGTACGTAGCAGTGTAGGCAAAGAGAACTTAATGTTAAGAAACTCCTGTCACCATCCCCCGAATGGGGATCGTACCCACAACCGTCGCGTTACAGTGAGACCATTGTGCCCCTGCGCCACGACGGCCTCCATATGAAATGTTACAAACATACAAAACACACGTTATAAATTACTGAAATTTACAATAGATTAAACAAATTATCTTGTAGAGATCCACAACATTGCAAAATGTAGGCTCCGATGACGAACAGTGGCTATGAATTATGAAAGAGGTGAATAAATTTGTTTTGTGCAAAATTATGTCAAGTGGATGCGGACGGATGGGACTACCGGCTACCGGCTACCGGCGCGGATTCGTATTGTTGACTTACTGAATTTATTATGAAAGTGTTATTTTATTTAAATTCTAGTGCAATGTATGACTTTTTTAAATTTTTCTCATATATATTGTTGAAAAATTATTTTCTGAAAAAATAAATAAATAAATAAATTTGTCTTAAATAGTTATATCTACAATATTGTAAGGATTGTTCATCAAACTAAACGCACATAGTATGCAGAATAAGAAAGAAGGAAATAATATTTTTTTTAATAAGTAGCTCCTCTGGTGTTGCATGGGGTCGTGGGCGGCGGTGATTGCTTACCATCAGGTGACCCGAATGCTCGTTTGCCTTGTCCTTTTCCATAAAAACAATCATAGGAAGAAAATCTAAGTCGGTGCCACCTTGGATCTTAAACATATTGTTTAGAGTATAAAGTACTCTTGATGTCATTTTTTCTTGACTGGCACCGACTTACGAATCTTGAATTTTTTTTTTAAATTTATATTACCATTCAACTAAAATTATTTAAGTTATTATTTTTATAAAGTTTATTTCCATTTACAAAAGTTATGATGCGGGGTTTTGTTGCACAGTATAGTGATTAAAGTAGGATAGTACATAAAATAATAGTAATTTAATCCCCAAATAGCTTTTTAGAAAATATTTCACTAATATTTGAGTAATTATAGTTCACTTCTTTGTTTTTGTAGCAGGTTTCACATCAGCAATTGTTTCATTTTCCTGTTCTGAACATTCATAGCACGGCGTCGACTTCCTACACTCAAAAAATAATTAAATTAAAAATATTTTATGCTGTATCCATATAGCAATAGACATAGCAATTTTGTAAACCGATTTAAATAAAAATCACATACATTGGGCAGAAAGTGGGGAACGGAGTATTTCAATACTTGGTTCACTCTGTCTACCTGCTTTGCACGGGGTTGTATATATTTGCGGGATTTTATTATTACTACATATATAAAATGATATACTACACTACTTATATATATATATATATATATATATATATATATATATATATATATTACATACTAGCATGATCAATGTTGTCACATCCACCGATAGGTGGCGCTGTTAAAATTTATGAATTTAGTTACGTTTCTGAATCGCGGTATCGAAATGTTAGTTTGAAAAACAACAAATTGCAGGACTTGTACGCTCAGTATCTCTGGTTTCCCTTCAACACGCATAAATCTTTCGCCTTTTACTAAAGATTTCCGTGGAGGGGAACACTCAAATGAGTCTTTCATATTTTTGAAGATCTTGCCTTCTGGGCAAGAT
Organism: Heliconius aoede; assembly: GCA_037355905.1. Classification (NCBI taxonomy): domain Eukaryota; kingdom Metazoa; phylum Arthropoda; class Insecta; order Lepidoptera; family Nymphalidae; genus Heliconius; species Heliconius aoede. Next base: position 27,282 of record JBAIZZ010000012.1, read on the forward strand.
TATATAATATATTAAAATAAAATTAAAAAAGGATTGTTAGAGTTATTGATGAAAATAAAATTAAAACAGCAATTTAATTAATATTATCGTATAATTTCATGTATAATCCATTCTGTATTTTTTGCGTGAAATTGTTCACAATTATAATATTAGTAATTATATGGTAGTTAAAAATATAAAAATAACATTATGCATATTGAATATTACAATAACACTTCTCGATGTCGGTATAATAACCGTTTCTTTTTGGATATTATGAGAAGGTATGAAATCTACGATGTAGATATTTACGATAAAAACTAGCATTTAGCTGTACTTTGGCTCCCGCGGTCAGATGGAAATAGCTGAACGTTGTTAAGTGTCACACACTCTATGTGTGGGAGGTAATTCTGCCTGCAGGTGCAGAGTTACATCGGAACGACTCATGTCTATATATATATAGACAATATTATATGACATGAATCGTTATGACATGAATGAATTATTAATTCAATTAAGTAATAACTAAATTACACGAAATTATATTAAAGATAGAAATGTGCTGACTTAACGAACTACTTAACCTCCTAACCTAATGAGTTTCTATTCCGCATTTGGCTAGTGTATTCAACACATTAAATTGTACTGTATCCAGGGCATTTAATTAATAATAATTGATCAACACCATTATAAGACAGCAGTGGACTAGTTGGCAGCTAACCTCAGAATTACCTCTTCAATTTTATACGGATATCTATCTGTCTTTCTATCTATATGTGTACCTCTTAGAATTCCATTGTAATGGAACAATTTAGAGGGACGTGTACGCTCTCACGTATACTTGGGTTCTGATATTATATTGGCTATTTTGGTTAGATTATATGAAGTGAACGGATATGAATATTGGATATTTTGAATGTTCTGTTCAGAGCAATTATATTGTATGTGTTAATTGATATTAAAACTTTCTGCTTAGAGAGAGTGTAGAGACCATGTTGTTCCATCTTTTTTTTGTCAGAGACGATGGATTTTTTCATATTTCGTCCTTTCTTTTTTAGATATCATCTACCTATACTATTCTATCTTCTATTTTATACATATATCGTTCTAATATAGCTATAAGCAGTACGAGAATAACATTAAATTAGTAATAGAAGTACTACGTACCAATATATATTATATATAACATTTATTTTTGTTTTTTTTTTATATTTGAACATATAACTCATTAAGTCAAAAATTGCTATATCTGTTTAAACAAAACTCTGCATCAACGAAATACTTTAGATTTTTTTTATTTCAAATCTACCTTTTCTGTTTCAAATGTAAGAGATACTTTATTCAGCAGTAGATAGTACTCATAAACGCTATTTGTTCGGTAATCGCGAAGCAATATCCTTCACAGGATCGACTCAGAATGCTTTTTCAGTGTATAATGCTGGAATACGAATGGAAATGTCCTTTTTGTAATGATATCCTTTTATGCGTTTCAAAGATTATGTGACCGTACCAGCATAGTGAAGCAGCGTTTGTCTTTAATGCAAAGATTGTGGGATTGTGGGATAAATACTCATGGAATGATTATATTTAAAATATTTAGTTTTCGCAACCCTGGTACGCAACGCGGTGTTACGTTCAACTACTCAAGATATTTTTTTTACCTTTACCTTACCAGAACGAAAAGGTAAAATAATAAATATCATTGAACCCATGACCATCGTGAGGCACGGAACCTTCAACATAGTATTTTTACAATTTAATAAATCAAACTTATTCATGAATTCTATTCTGGAAAAATCTTGGAGCTCATAGTAATTTACACGTAAAGTTTTGGAGCGGGCTGGGTCGATCATGAATACTTAAGTTTTGTAATAAGCCTTTGTAATTACTGAAATTTCCGGCCGTGTGTTCTTAATTAAGCATTCCCAAAGTGTGTATGTAACACACACTGTGTAATTTTACACAAATAATTAATTAATTAATTTTATGTAAAAAATGATAAATTCATCTTTTTTTTTATTATTATTCTGAACAAAGACGTTATAAAGTATAAGATCCTTCAGGTCGTCGTGATCGACTCTTCGATCGACTTAAGTTATACTTAACAAAAAATATTTTCATCAATAATAATTGTAAACACAGCCGTTTGTGGTTCCATTCGAGGAAGTTAATATTTATTAAACTTTATATTTTCATTTCTTTGCTCTGGTGTCGAAGCAAAAAGAAGCTTTGCGGTCCATCATTCAACACGTAACGTCTAAATTTGGCGTAAAATGGAGAACAGTGTGTCTTCATACTAGGTTTCTTCTGCCTACTGTCTGCTGTGTGCGTGTTAGCAATATTTTATATTATGTGTATAAAACTAAATATTCCGTTACAACGTACACACGTGGAAAGCTGAAATTAATCATGTAGATTAGGGGAGCCCTAAGAAAGTATTTATCAAAATTCCGACAAAAACAAGAAAAGCGGGATTTTCCATCTTACGTGTTTTAGTCCCACCAAATTGTGTTACAGACGACGTCTTGTTCTACATAATATGTACCATTTATTACGAGATCGCGTAGAGGTGCTGAAATTAACAACATGGAGTAAAAATATGTCGCAACAAGTATTTATGCATCGCTTTAGCTGAATTTTTTATGAAAATCGCTGCATAATCAAAACAGAATACTTCCCTACATCTACAGTTACGTAATTTGAAACGAAGTGAGAACTTGTAATACAAATAAAGAAAAAAATATGTAGATATTTTATAGGATAATAAATAATTGTAAGCTTATGTTTGTAGTTCAGATACTTAAATTTGTCAAGTTTCGTAAGTTGTACTTCTCGTTGACCGACAATCCTGAAACTTGTACGGAACCCTCGAGGCGCGAGTTCGACTTGTACTTGATCGGCTTTTTTTAATAAATATATTAATAATAATCATAATCAGCTTCACGCTGTATCCCGAAGAAACTTAGTGTAAAGACACTCTGTTCCCCACTTTTCGCTGAATTCTGGAGGCATTGCTTATTTCATCTCCTCGAGTGGGGATCTAACCCACAACCAGTAGCACTTCGTGCCAGTAGCCACGGCTGGCTTTTTTTAATACTAAAATGCTATAGGTATACGTGATATGAATGTGTATTTGTTACAATAAAGTGAATATATATTAATAGGTGTCTATTCGAAGTTCCAGACCAAAACGTGACAAGATCGGTATAATAGTTTATGTTCTAAGCCTTGGGTTCCACAGTAATGTCGAATCTTCTCAATGGTTATTGTTAAAGTTTATATTGAAGAACAGTTTCTTGAATTTTCGTAAATATTACTCGGATTCGAAATTATTATTTGATAATTTTTCTAATGGAAAATTACATACTTTATTGAATATAAATTAATATTATACGAAATTGAAAATATTACGTTAAAACTATTCGAACGTGGCTAATATTAAATTATAACTTTAATTGTGGATAAAAATGATCATTACATGGTGATTTGTATTGCATATTTCAGTTTATTGGTAAATTAGAGCGAATTATTTGAAAATCGAATAAATGAAATATCGTTTATTTTTCATTTTTAGGCTCTGAGTTTTATTAAGGCAAAAAAAATAAGCCCCGAAAATATCACTGGAACGCTAGCGCCTCACGTGACACCGCCGCGCTGAATGTCGGAGCACAGAAGACGCGCAAGACGTACTGCTAGCGCAGACTAACCGTTGATAGTTGACGTAGAAGTTTTAAGTGTCGATACACTTATTTGAGATGACACATAATTTACTCTACGTGACAGTAAAGTGTCGGGTATCTGATATGTTATGACGTAGGGTACACCCAATAGGAATAAATATATATTTTTATTTGTACTTCCTTGTACGTTGTGCTCTAACAAAATCTCAAATCATGGCGAATAATAAGACACGTTTTCCTCTGTTTATCACCTGACACGTTTCATTACATGCTTTTGATTCCTATCGATAAACTCCTTGAAAAATAAGTGACATAATGAAATTCCAATGATATTAAAAATTAAAATTAAACCAGCTTCACGCTGTATCCCGCACTAGGGTAGGCATTTAATTCCATTTAATTTTATATAAAATAAAATACACTACTTGCGCAGCTTAATTAATTATATTAATTAATTATACACCACGTTCCACTGCCAATAAAACGTGATTATGCTTTTTAACAATGCTTTTCTTCAATTTAAATTAAATTCAAATGAAAAAAAAAATACATTATCATTCATTCAAATCAATACAACGGAACAAAATAAAAGCTCCAACAAGAACACATTCCAAACTCGTTAAAAACAAATACGAGCTTCGATACGTCGTCTTTTTGCGGAATGAAATAAAAGCTTACGTTTCGTTTTGGAGAAATATGATAATTACATTGTAAGTTCACTAATACTTTTTGTTAAGCTTCGTTCGATGGAGATGGAATTCACTGTCAAGTGAGTCATTGGTATTGGTATAAAGAATTGATGCATAATAAGTCATAATTATGAGAGCAGAAAATATTATTATTTTTTATACTAGGTATATACAAGTATGACTAGTGACCGTTTGCAACTTCGCATTGTCTGTCAGTCACTTATTTGTCTGTTAGAAACGGAAGAGTTAAGTTATATTATTATATATAGATGGATTGTACTTATAATTTACTATTCAGTTACTTTTTAGGTCTAGGCTTAATTAGGATAGACTAGTCTATGCATTATTAAATGACAATTAAATATATCGAACTGTTAACGTTTCATATTATATTATATAATAGTAAATTTTAAAAACTTCTAGATCTAAGTCAAAATAATATTAAAGGGCCTGTCTAAACCATTTTGTTATTATATACTATATAGTCGTTAAAATATTGTCGTAAAACTTTGTTCTTTTGATTCATTATACTTGATCCCCGTCTTACAACTTTTACAGGTAAGGACAAACGATAAAGCTTAGTTCAATTATAAAACATTTTTTTCAGCTTCACGCTGTATTCTGCACGTAGCAAGGTAGACAGAAGGAATCTCATGTTAAGATACTCTGTTTCCCATCTTCCGCTGAATTCTGTAGGCATTGCGTTTTGAGTGGCGGAACTCAACGCCGCGTTTTACTTTGACGCCAGAGCGAAGAAATGAAAATATAAATTTAAATAAATATTTCCGTTCCTCGAGTGGGAGTCCAATCCACAATCAGTCGATTTAGCAGTATCATTTGTGTCCCTGCACCATGATTACCCTCTACATTTGCAATTTTTTTTACTCGTATACAATAATAATTAATTACTTGAGTCTTAACAGTAGATCCCAGATTCCCTCTGCTTACCCTGCTATATGCAGGATATAGCGTGAAGCTAAAGAAAGAAGAAGTATATTAATTATTCGGTAGTTCTTTGGTAAAATTTTTACATTGTATCCCGCTAACAGCAGGATGGGCAAAGGGTACCTAATGTTAAGCCATTGCGTTGTACACTTTAAATCTAATTTTCAATACATTTTGGCTTGAGTAGTAGAGCTTATTATTATGCTTATCTTGTTATGAGACAGTGGAAATGAAAATAATTTGTTTTCCTGAGATGAGATTTTTTTTAACAAATATATCAAGATATTTTGCATTAGAGTGTCTGATTAAATAATTTCTAGATATTATATGTAAAACATACGAGTATACTACACGATCTAACTCAATTTGACCCGACCAGAAACATACATCGAATCACAAGATACGAAACTCAACATTGAAATTGAATTATAAACCCTCTGAAACGGAGGTGAGCACATTTTTGTTTATATTTTACTAGGAAAAAGTTAAACTAAGCATAAGTTGAAAATAAATATAATATTAAATAAAAAAAACTATAAAAGTGAAAGGAATTGCAATGAAATGAATGCTTCTTTTGCTTTGTAGCTGAGTAGGAACCTAGTGTTAAACCACTCTGTTTCTCACTTGTCAAACAATTTTTGAAACATTGCGTGTTGATTGACGGAACTCAACGCCACGCTTCGATTTCTTACTAGAGCGAAGAAATTAAATATTTCATTCGATAAAACATAACCCTGAGTCGATATCGAATCCACAACTCTCGCGTTTACGCTCACGTGCTGTACCGCTGAACCTCGCCTGACCTGACTTCTATTTTGGTGACCGATTATTTGAAAACTTCACGTTAAGAACATTTTACAGAAGTCTCCCTGTGACCACGAACCCGAGAAATCATAATACATTTGACTAATCGGATCAAAATAGTATAATTAAAAATCACGAAAATTAAACATTCATTGATACACTTATGTCGAGTATTTGTTCAATGACGTTGTGGAATATTAATTTATACCCAGATTTGTCCAGTAAAGCCGTCTAAGCTGTGCGTTCATGTACTGCTGTAAAATATATAAGGCTAATACAGTAAGTAATCGATTTTTATGTGAGTTAAGCATACAATTAGCCTACGACTTACATTAAAATTTTTGTTTAGTAATCAAAAATTAATTGTCCGAATGCATCCTGCAAATGCAATCAATGCATTTTTCACTAATCTTTTTTAATTTTTGAAGCTTCACGCTGTATCCCGCTTACAGCTTTGTAGACAGAGGGAACCTAGTTTTAAGAATCTCAGTTCTCCATTTTCTCTCCACTTTAAAATTGTCCAAATACAAAAAAAATACCATACAATAAAAACAGCTTGTCATATGATTAACTAGATTTTTTAAAAATTAATAACAAAATGTCATGAAATAAAATACTAGCTTCGTAGACATTAACTTAGACGAGACAAATGGTGGTCATTTGTTGGAAAGTAAGAACAAATCGGAGTTGGTGAACGGTTAGCTTTTTGTTTATCTCGGTTACTTACTTTATTAAAAGGATTTGTTTTAAATCCCTTGTTAAGAAGATTGTAATACTCGAATAGGTACTAATTGGATTTTGAACTATAGTCTCTTTCTTTAATAATGGTGGTACATATGTAAGTATTTTTTTTGCACAAAAATATGAATTAAACTATATATGTAGATATATAGTCCAGTAAAAACCACAGTAACTTAATATGTGATCTGAAACTAAAATAAGAATTAATAATATAATGTGCAGTAACATATGTAGAATGTAGATACAGACGTAATACAAACTGTACATTCAGTGTTTTTCTATACACTCTAAAAACTTATTTGGTTCCGATTGAAATCCACTAAATAGGAAATTCAATCGAATTCTTTTAAAAGCATCTATATAGAGGTTCAGCATTTCTATACAAATGGACTGGGCGTAATGCACTTTGGGTGCATTGGAGCAACGTTTGAATAAGGCTTGCAGTCCTTCAAAGTAAACGACTCAAATGCTAAATTACATGAAAAAAAGCAATTTTAAGCAATAATAATTATTCTTTAAACATAATTCAATTATTCTTATAGTTTTATGACATACTGCTTCGTTCAATATTTGAACGAAGGGAGTTAAAATTTGGCGTATATATTTTCTCACCGTCGTTGGTCAGGTAATCGGTAGACAAAATAAAATATTTATAAAAAGTTTATAAAAATGTAATTTATAATGTTGTAAAATAAAAATAAAACAAAAAATAACCATAAATGTAATGTAACCAAATTAAATACGGTTAAGCACATAGCAAAAAACCTGACAGAATTGTAAGGGTTCTTTTACAGGAATGTCAACTCCTAAAAATAACCCTATAATTCTATCTTGATGATGAAGTGAGATATACGCAAGGAATTTAATTAAGACAATTCTCTTTAGCTGCTTGAACGTCGAATCGTCGTCGTCAATCCATTAAATAATGAAAGTTAGTTATATTTTTTAGCTTTATACCACGCATCTGATTAAATACCTCATAGTCCTTACCCTGCGCTCTCTATTTTCCATTCACTCATAGTTGCGCTTTATCTTAGCAGACGAGGAAAATAAAAAATACTCTCCCATGTGGGAATAGCCACGACAGGTAAATAGGCTGTAAATCATAAAACAATTGATTAGGTTAAATAATAAATTTCAATTTCAGTAAAAATCAAGCAAGTTGTGACGATATATGGATACATATAATATGTACCTTATCAAAAAAAGACCATGTGGTCGTCCATTTATAGAAGTTGCATCTGCGTCCAATATCGTGTTAGTTTGATGAACAGGAATATGGAATTGTATCAACCACGCTGTGTAGTGTTGTATATAGATCTGTATATCTATTTGTTCTATATATGTATTTATGTATATAGATCTATATATCTATATATCTATATATAGATTGTATATATATCTATAGACATATGGAATATTTTTTTCATTCTCTTGCTCCGGTAGTAAAAAAAAGAGCGTTGACTTGTGTTACTCAATACGCAATGTCAGAAAAATTGGATGGAAGGTGAAGAGTGGAGTGCCTTAACACGAACTTCCCTATACCCAACATCATGACACTATCTTATATATTATATATTATATACTTGCTATCCGATGAATACGGTGAATCTTCAACTTATCTTTACATCTTTTAAAAAGCTTTAGGACAGAAATGAAGGTTCAATAAAAAAATATAATATTTATTTCTATTTATTTATTATATGAAATATTTATTTCTGTTTATTTGCAGAGGAACTAACATTATAACCTGAATTTGTTACTATTAAGCAGAGAAGTAGCCAAAAGTACATCACGTAATTCCAGTCCACTACTCTTGTTCAGAATCCATACGAATATTCGATGGAAATCATGAGACCAAAACGCAAAATACGGGAGCACCCTTACATCAAAATAATATTTTTAAAATATATTTATCAATTTCATGTTATACAAACTGAAATATACCTTATGATTGTACATTTAGAGTTTATTTTAACACGCTTATTATATATCTAGAATATGCAAACCTAAAAAGCCCACATTTCCTGGAAACTGAAATATATCGCGGAAATGGAAATGTAAGTGAGACGGTTTCATCAATTTATACTCTTGGTTCGCGTTTCATCCGATGTTGTTAATACGATGTTTCTAATGTAACGAGCTTTCGTGTAACGTATTGTGTAAACATTTACAGAACGTTAAATATTGAATAATTTTACCATTTCGAATGGCGGTGTTGAGTTTTTCCAGTGAAGATGCAATCGTTTGAATACAAACAAAGAACGGGAATATCTTCATACTATTTTTTCTTTGCCTACCTTGCTAAGAGTATGCAGGATACAGAGTAAAGTAAAAAAAAAAGAAATTAAATTATTAATATTTATTATTCAAACTTCAAACATGTGAAATGATTTCAACTAGAAAAACGAATTCTACGGGGAATATCCTTTAAACTCATCTCCATAACAAGCGTTGCTTAAAAAGAAAATCGACAGTTTATTAATTTAAAGTAATGATAATTATCGATAATAATAAGAAAAGAGTCAAAACTGTTCCCGTAACTTTTTAAAAGACGTTTAAAATATTCAGTGTAAAGTTTCTACGGTACGAGTGTGTTCAAAAGATATTTTCTGCCCCAAGGCGATGCCTGTTATAAAAGCTCGCCAATTAGTGAAGTTCCTGTCCTCCCTAATGATATGCTGAAAAATGTAAGACTTTTCTATTTTTGGACATTTTTTGTACATACGTATATATGTATGTACATATGTATGCATGTATGTACATATATATTGTTTTTATGTATTAAAATAAAAGTCATTTGGCTTTTTCGTTTTGTTTTTTGAAAGTATAGTTGAAATTAAAATACAATTTTCCACATTTACTTAATTAATTAAAAAAATACCTGTAATAATTGAATTAATTAATTTTTTTTAGTAGTATATTTGTAAACATTTATTTAATTAGATAACTTGCACGTTTTTAATGATAATTTAAATGAGTATTCGTATTTAGAAAACAGATTTAGCAAAGACTCAGTATCATGACTTCATTATTTCACTTGAAAAAACAAGATAGATTTCATTTTTAAATAGTTTTCTGTTTTTAATATTTATTTTGCGTATACAACGTAAAAGTACTATTTCTATTAAAATAACTTACAAAATCTATACATAAAGCAGTAAAAAAATTAAGCAAAACAGCCTTGTGTTATTTTAATGTAGAAGCTATAGTTAGGTTTTAGTCTCCACCGTTGTAAACACAGCGTTCAGTTCAATTCATCAATGAACAAGCAGTGTTTTGAAAATTGGGCAGAACAAAAGATTCTGAATTGAGAACCTGTTTTTTTTAGATTCGGTTAATGATGAAACTTCGTAACACTATGTTCCCTCTGTCACTACACTACACTATGTGGGAAAATCATGATTATGATGCATTAGATGCACTGAAATGACGAATAATAAAAGGGTTAATGTATATACTACGTAATTCATAATTAAAGAATGTCAAAACAAATTATGCATAAAATTAATAACGAACAATCTCACAGGCAAAAATTCTTAAATTTTCCACAATGTTATGAAATCTACAATTGGATCTTCCATTATTCTAGTTACTTAAATGTACATAGTATATATGAGGATTAATTATCTGACTTGGTTACTTACGTTTGCCTTACTTACTAAGTAATAATACTTACTAAGTTTCTGAAGGCTAACTAACAAACTTTTGGAGTTATCTCCGTTACAGTTTAAATTCAAACACCGAGATTATTGTTCTGCTTGTTGTATTAATCGTACAACTAATAATATTCTTTATTTAAAATGGAGAATAGAAGTGATTTAAAGAGAACGGTGTGTCTTAACACTATGTATCCAGGTTTCCCTTACCGGTGTGAGGGACAAATCGTGAAACTAAAGTTAAAATCTATACGTATATAAAAGTTAAATCTCTTTCTTTACTAATTGACTAGCAGACGAAATTCGTCACGCGAGTTCTTTTTGGAGTGTAGAGAAGCAATAGGAGAAGATTTTTCGACGTTCGTCATACGAGAACACAGCTAGTTTTCATATAAAACCAATGAAGTAAAGAGTTAATTAAACTAAAATAATTTTATAAAAAATATATGTATTTCTAAAAGTTAATTTAAATTGAAACAAATCCGTTATAGCTAAAGTGCCTATTGATACAAATGGAAAAAAATGTATATGAAATGTATATAAAAAAAAAGAAATATATGTACAGTATTGCTTTTTCAAAATAATTGGCCAAGAGATTATTTGAATAACTATCGAACAAGGAAATCTGCATCCAAATTCAAATTGAAATTTTATTAAATTCTTTTTGTTTTGCTTGTCTATAGCCGACTAGTTTATGAATTTATAGTATTATATATATATATAGCTCAGGGGTGAGTTCTTTCAATAAGCCATTCTGTTTAAGTAAACTGATAAAATGTTTTCAATATAACGTTTTGGGCGCTACTCGTCTGTAATATTATATATATTTTTGTGTTAATTCACAAATAAAGAAGATATTCCCATTGCAATATTACTTCAATCATAAAAGGTGGAGGTTCTGAAAAGAAACTCAGCTTTCTGTCAAAAAATCAATTCCGGCGCTTATTGTTAGTAATGTAGTGATTCTTGTGTAATATGTCTTGAGATATCACCGCTGCTTTGAAATATACAGTAATTTAATAATCTTACCTAAAAAAAGGAATTTGGGAAATTTCCATTGACGGTAATAAAATATTTTATGTGTTCATTTCCTTGCTCTGATAGCGAGGCAAAGCGCGGTGTTGAGATCCGCCACTTAACACGTAATACTTCCAGAATTCTTCACACTAAGTTCCCAAGTTCCCTTTACCTACCCTGACAAGTGCAGGCTACAGCGTTAAGCAAATAAAATCTAATTATTATACAAAAATGAATCACTAGGTCCTCTGATGCTGCATGGAATCGTAGACGGCTTTGATCACTTACCATCAGGTGGCCGTACTCTCGTTTGCTTTGTTTTTTCCACACAAAAAAACCACATAAGTTATCCGTGTCGTATATGTTGTCCTTCCACATAAAGTTCCCCCATCCGTCCTTCGAATATGTTTAATGTAGGTAGTAATATAAAACATAAATAATAGACAAATAAAAATTGTAAATAAAGCTCTTTTATTGAGTTTTTGTAGATAACATTTTATTCAAACAACATAATAGCATCATTTTATTCATTATTACTGTTGTTATTTATATAACACTGTAAAACTATCTTATGAAAGTTTTAAATTATTTTGAACTTTATAGTTGTGTGGTTTTCACTAAATTTTAATAATATAACAAAACGAGAAAATGTGATAACGTACATATAGTATACCCACCTAAAAATAAAACGCTTTCTATCTCAATCCGAGACTTTGCTCATTGAGTGACGCAACTCAACTCCGCATTTCGTTTTATCAAAGAAAAATAGCGAGACATATAGATATTGTAAATATCATTCTATCGTTTGGGAATCGAACCCACAACTTTTTACAGTATTGCTCCACTGCGCTATAATCGTCTTGCTTTAAAATATGACTTGAATTTTCACTTTACGCACCACGCACCTTGATTGCCATCTTCAATTAGTGAAAGATACTTCGTCTCAGAGCTACGTGATTGCTAATTATCTTTGGCCTTTATATAATTAATTATATTTAAAAAGTTAAGTTTAAAAGCTTTTTAAATACTTCGATAAATATCAATAGACATGGTGGTTGTGTAGAAAAAAAGTTTCCTATATAATATGATAAGTTTAATTTAGAAAAAAATATCAGGTTTAAATTAGAATTTGTAATATTGTATAGAATTAGAAAACTTCTGTGTTTTGAAGTAAATATAGATTGATGCTTACATAGTATACACACAAAACTGGCCTTAGAAAGAAAAATTTTTTATGCGATACTTTTATGAAAAAAACAATTGAAACTAACAGGTACTTTCAATTCTTTGTCACGAAAATATGTCTTCAAAATAAAAATGTAACTTGGTTTTCTGGGCTTCCTTCCCTAATGGGCTTATAGGCAATCAGAGATTCCTGTCCCTCACATTTGGCAAATAATTTTTGTGGTAAAAATTTTACCCTCGTCCGACCTCCATTTGATATGTTTGCTTTACACTCAATTCTTGAAATGACAAAATAGATGTAGCTATTTTGATAGAAGATTTTATGTTGGCTTTAGTAGTGTCTTGGCATTTTTATTAGAGAATAGTTAGTCAAATTTAGAGCTGACTCAAGTTAATGTAATTTTTTCCATTATATAATTGTCTGCTGTACAGATCGACGGTTATTTTCTTGGTTTAACTAAAGCTTAATTAAGAAGATAAATATCGTATAATATTTTAACATATTTTCCCCACTGAAGGTATAATTTGCATTGTGAATTAAGAAATCCAAATAAAACATATTTGGGTGTATAACCAACATGGAACGAGCGACGAGTGTAGATGGTATCCTGATACCTCTGCTTGCTTTGCAAAAAAATTATAAATGTGAAAATATATATACATATATTTACGTAAATAAAGAAACGTCCCTTGTTAAAATACAAAAAGACAAAAAGACAAAAACACGGCAAACAACCGCGCATGTTCTATTTATTCAATTTAGGAAATCTAAAAGTACCACAATAAAAGTGTCTATACACTCTGCGCAGAGTAATGAAAAAGTTGACAATGTATTTTCAAAAAGCCCCGGGGACAGCTTTTGTATGGATATTGTTTCGTTTATTTTTCAGTGTACAATATGCATAACTCGTGTAGTATGAAGGACATCGTAAATATTAATTATCTTAATTTTTTGTCCCCAAGGGTTATCCCCGAGAGCATTTTTTTTGCAGTGTCACGCTGTATCCTGCATTTAGCTGGGTATGCAGAGATAAAACTTTTCTGATAAGGATTTGAAGAGCGACTAGAATTTTTTCCCACGCTTGTGGTACGACTGGCCTCTGAAATAAAATAATAAGTTCAAATACTTAAATATATTTTTTTTTAAATGTGTTTTAATGTATGTTATACATATTTTTTGTAGGTTCTTGTATATTATAAAAAGGCTTTATAACATATATAGTAATAAATAACATGGATAGTACGAAAATTACAAAATAAAATATCTAATTCCAAACGACACTGACATCTGTTACGTAATATAGGAACTAACAAGTACTACATAATGTTCATATTTATAAAACTATCACAACCATCTATGAAAACTATTATTGAATATAAACAATAAATTTGTTATACAATTTTTAAGCACTTAAATGAAACTATATAAATAATTATAAAGATATAAACGAGAGTGAAGATAACTATGAAAAGCTCTAACGTGATAGTACATGGAAATTCCGCTAGATGGCACTGATTAATATATAACAGTGTACTTTTTATAAATAAACATTGTATACTGCGTGTATAATATAATAAAGCATACAGTAAAACATTGCATTAATTTTACGAAATAATCTAGTTTATGAAATATTATAAGTTTATATATTATTATATAAGACTCTATTTGGCATGGAATGAAAAGTTCTACTTGTTTTTATTGCTAAATATAACGAGGTTTACATGGAAATTCTTAATCATATAAAATCGCACAGATAATGTAGTATGCATATACTTATTATAAAATGTATACTCATAAAGTCCTCTCGAATGAAATGTATTTCATTGCGCTTGCGTGAAAACTTAATGACGCCCCCTAATGCATATCTCGAGCCATTCAAGCGTCCCCTTTCCTTTAACCACGAAAAACTCCTCACGACTCATGGACTCCTAGTACTTAGTAGACATTTTCCGCTCTAATCGGGATTTCCAGATATCCTTATCCCTTGGAATTAGATTTTCCTTTATGCGTTCCATTCAGAATTTCCCAGTTTTCCTAACCTCTTCGCGTTTTATGTAGTCCTGGTACATTTTTTCATAGCCGCGAAGCCTTCTACAAAATTGCTACGAAGCTGCTACGTGTACTAGTAGCGCCATCTGTCCGAGTTGATGTGAAGAACGTAAATTACTTTTCGTAGTACTTATACAAGTTATACGTTTACAATTATAAAAAATAATATCTGATGTCCGATATTATTAATTTTTATTAGACACAAAATTATTATTATTTTGAAATATCAATAATATAATTAAAAAATAATATAAATATAATCAATCAATCAGGTTCACGCTGTATCTCGGACACATCAGGGTAAGTAGGCAACCTAGTGTTAAGACTCCGGTCCCTATTGCCTAATTATGGAAGCATTGCGAGTTGCGTGGCAGAACTCAAAGCCGATTATATGCAAAAAAGGTACATAATCTTTTCACAGAGTGAGAATCAAATCTATATCCGTTGCTCTTAGCCATCCCACTAGGCCACGACGGGACCGTCGCAGTGTTTGCAAATTTATTCATATCTTAATGATGAATACCATAGAGCAATTAATTGGTGAATAAGTAGGTTTTTTTTTTAAAATACAATGTTATTCCTAAACTGGCCTGACTTTACTTATTTGATACATAAGCTTAGTATTTTAACAATTATGTTGATCGCCCACTATTCTTAAAAAAATTACAATAAACATAATTTTAGATGTAAATAACACTTATTTGTATTAAGTAGTTCTGTTCTTTCCATAATAACTCACTTAGCACACTGACCCAAATTTCTTGTTTACGTTTTTAAAATGTATTTAGTAGTATTTATCTTTGACGGTAAATTGGGCATTTATATACTTTGTGGGAGCTTTTGTTATAAAAATGACTATTTTATATTTGTATATTGTAACAGTACAAATATAAATAAATAAACATTATATAAAGCATTTAGCAGCAAATTTTATTTATGCCTAAAATGAGCACAAAATCAAGAGAATCATTTTTCGTTAAATTCAATAACATCCGAACATTTCGAGACGTTTGTTGGCGAAGAGAAGATAAACACAAATTCTAACTTCACTTCGAAATAGAAGCTCAGGGGATTCGAGCTTTTTTCCGCTTTGTTTTCTTTTCTTATGAACGTAACTGTAAGTCTTGGAGTTGTCAACGTTTCGTATTTCAATTGTTTTTTTTTTATACTTGAAAATATTATAAATGTTGGTAAGAGTTCTGTACCATAGCTATTTGAAAATAATTTTCAGCTTGAAATCTGTCGATGCGGGTGGCGCGTGGCCAATCATTGTGATGCTTTTTAGAGAGGCATATGTTCAAAAGAGCTCGCTGTAAGGCTTGAATGGTGATAATGGTCATATCTATTGATTTTTTATTCAGTAATAAATAATTATCTTTTTTAAATAAATTACAAAATTAAAATAATAAAAATAAAAACATATTATCTCTGAAAAAAAAAAATTTCAGCACATAGACAACCTATCCAGGGAGTCTAATAAATGACGTGAACAAGGTACTAAATCTGAAAAGAAATTTATCACCGGACTATGTAAATAAAGCAAGTGTATTCAGTAACATTTACATTCTACAAGATATTCCTTTGTTCTGGCTGGTAGCTGATGTATTCGGAGCTGCCAAATGGGAAACGAACGTAAGAAAGAATTCTCTTCAATCGCCGCATCGAAATTACAAATTTAAGAAGTCATTATAAAATGAAATGGCTTTTTCTTTTTGTTTTACATAATTTTATTTTACCTATTTGCAGAAATCTCTCAGAGTTTTGAAGTAGCAATGTTATATGCTATATATGTTTATCATTATAATACCGAATTTCAAATATATTCATGAAATCAAATAAATCGTAAACGGTAAAAGTTTATGATATAACCAGCAATTCTTTCCAATTAATGTATAAAAAAATCCAAACTTTTGTATCCCGCATACTGCATAAAGCTGATATAATTTTTTTTCATTCCTCGCTCTGGTAACGAAGCAAATCACATCGTTGAATTCCCTCACAGCTTTCAATGTCCTCAGAGGTTAGCGGAAAGTAGAGAACAGAGTGTCTTAACACTAGGTTCCTATGTTCCTTCTACCTACCCTGTTATGTAAGGGCTACAGCGTGAAGTTAAAAAATATTAAAATAATTTAATTAAATATTTAATTTTTATGAATATTTTTTAGCTTCACGCTGTATCTATATTCTCCAGCTCAGGTTAATAAAAACGGCGTTGAGTTCCGCAGCACGCGGACGGAACGAGGTTCTGTCTACCTACCCTACTAGGTGGAAAAATGTGAAGATTTTATGTGCATTCAATGCATGGTTATTAAAAAAAAAATTTCACGTTTTTTGCACAATGCATTGTCCAAATTGTTATTTGCCTATAGTAAAAATGAATCTCTTAAAAACGCTAAAGTGCCATAAGCTTTAGCTACCAATTTCCTAATTTAATTATCTACTTACTGAAATGAGATGAGGGCTGAGTAGGCTTTTCTTCGGTCCTCAATTTAAAAATGATTTTTTGCTTGTGAGATAAAAAAAAACGCTTTAATTATTATTTAACATAGAATCATTAGAATTAAATATGAAACTAGTATCTGCTTAACAATTTTGTTAGAGATTTTGTTACGATTATATAAATATGGAATATTATACCGTAAGCCCGATGGCTATCAATACGATTTCCATTAAAAGGAATGCTCTGCTCTAGCCCATCTCAAGACAAATCGAAGTTTTTCATTATACCAAGTTAAGTTGATTAAAAAGCTGTATTCTGCACAAAGCAGTATTAAGAACTCCGTTCCCCATTTTCCGATGAATTTTGGAAACATTGCATGTTGAGTAGCGGATGTCAACGACACGCTTTGCCTCAACATCAGAGTAAAGATAAGATAATATAAATACAGGAATATGTAACTCAGTTTAAAAAGTGTAGAATGGAAAGTTAAATTATTTACCAAAGTTGTATTTCCAGTTGTACTTAGCACTCTTTCTCTATCTCTCTCTCTCTCTTTCTCTCTCTCTCTCTATTGCATGTTGATAAATGAACATAATAAATTCAAGTATATGAAAGTTAACATTTTACTATTGTTAAGCAATATAACGGAGGATGCGGATGTACGTAGAAATATACTACCGGATATATGCATCCTCATACAGTGTACTTCAAGCGGATCATAAAAGTATACCTACCTACAGTACAAATACCTACAGTAAATATATACCTACTTTACTTTATGTTATTCGATTTACGATTTTATTTTCACGCTATATTCTTACCATAGCATAGCATAGACAAGACCTGGGTTCTAAGACATTTCCGTTGTTTACTTATCGCCGAATTCTGGCTGAATTAAATATTAAATATTTGATTTCCTCAAGTGTGAATCCAACCCACATCCTGTCGTACGTACAGTCGCACACTTGTGCCCTGTGCCACAACTGATGCTATAAATTATGTCTTACTTCACCTGCCCGTTCCACCTGCTCGTTCAACCAAGCAAACTCTTCAATTTAATAATTTTACTTATAGATATAGATAATATCTTTTTGGTGTATAATATTCTAATATTGTCATAATAAAACATATACTGAGGTTGTGTCATGAAATTTTCATACTTTCATACGTAATCACGTCGTGACAGTATGATTCTTTTTATTACATGCCCATAAAGTTGTCGTAAATGCCACCATCATGGCCAATATGAATACCGCTGTGTTCAACGTTTTAGGAATAAAAGTAATTGTGGATTGTATATAAAAAAAAATATACATACATATTATTGAAATGGCAGTGGATAGGACATAAGTGTCGAAAGACTGAAGGCCGTTGGAATAGACGAAACCTTGAGTGGAACGCGGATCGGCAAGCATGACGTAGGGTAGCCCTTCAACTCGAGGGTCTAATGACCTGAACAAAGTTACTGGCTTTTACTGGTTTTAATAACACTTTGCCAGAATGGAATCTACAACCATCTCGCTTCCATTCAGAACGGGACAGCCCACTGCGCCATAAAGACATAAGTTTTGTTTTTTTTTTTTACAAACAAAAATATTTTTATGCTTTCTTTTTTTCTAGTCTTGAAATGATTGTTTTAATATGCTGTACTAGATATTTCGTTAATACAACATGGTAAAGTGGGTACAAATAAATTCTTTTCGACGTGTTGACGGCTGTGGCAAAGGATGTCAAGATTTACGTCGTTCTGCCAAAATGGGTTAAAAGGTAAAACTGTCTGAAGAAGAAATGTTTTGTTCATTTGTTTCATTCTATTTTATAAGGATAACTATAATAAATTTTAATTTTTATAATTTTCCACAGATTATTTTCGCAAATTGAAGTGCAAATAAATATAGGAAAATTAAAAAAATATTAATATATTACTTCATTTTATTATTTTCCTGCACTATTATGTCTTGCCTGGGCTTCGTACTTACATTTTCCCGTAATTAGTCATATAGTTGTTGTCTTAAAGTTCAATGTAAGCATCTCTTTCTGCCATTAACATAAAATAAATATGCAATATTTAACAAATTTGTAACTATAAAGATAATAAATATTTTACAAAAACTTTTTATATTTTACAAAGATTTTTAAGTTCCACACAAAACGAACCTATGTTTCATTTGATAACACAGCCAAGTACCGACGGCAACAAAAAACAAAGCTAAAGCGTTCATGGCACTAAAAAGAAGATAAAAAACATAAAACAAGAGAAAGAGCGTGTAGCACATAGTGTACTGTATAGGAGGGATTCCTGAAACTAAAAAAAGAAAACTATTATATATTACCAGTCGTTGCCTGCAATTTTGTTTGTGTCCAAATAAAAAATTTCTCAATCCAATACTACGCTACGAGTTATCTGTCAGTTACTCCGTAACGAAAATGTTATATATAATAATATTATTAATATTAAATAATATTAATGATAATTAATGTGTAAATTTTAAGTAGCAAAATGTTTTTAGATGTTTACAGTTTTGCCTGAGGTTTTTGTTCTTTGACACACATCTTACTGACACATATCTGTTTTCTTTTTTATAATAAATTTCAGCACATTTCATTAGATATTAATATTAAAATTGACTAATATTAAATAAGATTATCTATTTAGATGTGTTTAGTCTATATATATTTTTTCCAAGAAATTCTCATAAGCAAATGTCGTGTCTAGATAGTCTGTTTTTATTTAAATGTAGCTTTTGAATAAACAAAAGTTCAAGTTTCATTAAAATCAGCATTATATTTGGTAAGATCCACCTAGCTAATTTACAAGTTGTTTTTTTTTTCTTAAATATTACATATCTACCTAAAAGTATATCTAATGGTGCAAATAGTGGGAAACGATATATTGCACTGCTACAGATATCCATTCACGCGTATCCTATTGGGATATAAAACTTCATGGCCCTCAATAGAACGAGTTGGACGTAGCTGTAACCTAAACCAAATAAATTATTTACGATCACAAATCATGATGCCATAAAATCTGTGCTGACGTGTGGATATAAGTAGTCGATTTCTGATTTTCTGATTTAAAATGTTGATGTTTAAAATGTGAATATTAAACATTCACTTCACAGAATCGGCAATGAGTTTAATATCTTAAAAGACTCGAAAATTCTGTCGACATCTACGGTATTAAACGAAGTATTCTAACACTAGGTTCTCTACGCTAACCCTGCTCTATATGAGATAGAACGTGAAGTAAAAAAAAATTAATAAAATGTTTTTGATATTTGTTTTTTCTGTATTTTGAAAAGTTATCATTAAAATTAAAATTAAATGTATTTAACAAATTCTATATAATTTTGCCCTATTTTCATTTTCTGACCGCACAATATCCTGTCCACCGTCGGCTGACCGCCAATTGTCCTACAAAGTATACCGCAAACCAAATACTGCACTCGCTAAGCCTAATGGCGCATTAATTTTAAACTAAGTATAATTTAATTAATTTAGAAACATAATTTTAGGGACCGCAATCAATAATAAAGCAATATACTTTAGTCAAAATAATATTTGCAGAGATTAATTATAGAATTAAATAATAATATCAATAAAAACTTAAACTTGTGAATGTGCAATAGAATAAAATATGCTAAATTCATCATAAGACTATAAAGAGTAATACGAAAATAGCTGATGTAACTACTACTGTCAAAAAGGTTAAGTCCAAATTAAAGCCTTATTTTGATACCTGAGGGTTAAAAAAAGGGAAGTAGAATACAGTAAACGGTTTACATCCTTTTTCTCCAAAACAGCGGCCGTGGTGCAATAGTGCCAACCTATACATTAAAAATATAAAATGTCCTCTAAAATATGCACGCTAAAGTCTAAAAAATATGACATTTCAAAGGACAAGGAGAATCGATACATAGAATCATATGAAATCAAAGATTCTAACCCAGCCTAAGATTTCATTACATTCAAAGTACTTAAATACCACAAAGAATTAATATCGGCATAGGTGCCATTTGAATTTGGAATTATTAGAGTTAATTAATAGTTAAACTTCTTAACTCGAGGCCGTCGTGGCGCAGTGGCACAAGGGTGGCGCCCGCAAACGCGACGGTTGTGGGTTCGATTCCCACTCGAGGAAGTGAAATATTTCTTTACGTTTATATTTCCATTTTTCTTTGCTCTGGTGTCGAGGCAAAAAGCGGCGTTGAGTTCTGCCACTCAATACGCAATGCCTCTAGAATTCCGCAGAAAGAGGGGAACGGAATGTCTTAGCACCGAGGTTCCCTCTGCCTACCCCGTGTGCGGGATACAGCGTGAAGCTCAAAAAAAATGGTATTTGTTGGCACGTCATCAAAAGTCTCTTAGTTGTTCATGGTTATACTAATCAATATTATTTTCTTGCCAAGATAGGAACAATGCTACTGCAAATGCTACAGCTAAATGAGATATTCAAAGAGAATATTTTCCGTTTAATACGTAAAGTTTTTAAGATATTATATTATAGGTTTTTCTTATATAGTTTATTTTTTAATATTTTTTTATAGTCTTATTCAATTGCTCGACTTTTGGCAAAACGTACAATTTTTTTTGAAAGCGAAACACTGCTCCTGCTATAAGCATGCAGTTTTTTTTATGTAATAAAAATTAAAAAAATTCACTAATGTCTTTAATATATAATATATAACTAATATATGTGTGAAATTTACAATACAAAATTTTTACTTTACAATCCTCCGTCTTTCACTTTCTTAACTGATGCGATATGTGGTAGGCCCCCATATAGCATTAGTATATTAGGTATATATTAGGTAGCATTCGGATATTCCTCGCTTAAGCATAAACTTCTCGTTTCTGTGAATATCCTAGTAAGTATACATAGTGTTATGTACCCGTTTATACCCGTTTCTCGTAAAGGATAAGAAAGTTTCAGTTCTATTTAAAGTTTGCAAGACAACATGAATCGAGGCACTCGTTCTTTATTTCTTTTTTTATCGAATACTCCTTATAGTAATAAATTTACCACTAGGTGTTTTCATATGCACATTTTTTTAAGCTTTCGTACCTCTATAGAAAAAATATCGATTTAGGATCACTTTGTTGCCCGTCTTTCTGTATGTCTGTCCGTCCCACAAGAGCATTTATTTAATTTCCTTATTACTGAGTTAATTATTTTTCACGGTACATTTAAGCGTGAACACTTGCATTTGTAATATAGGAGTTTTTTTCAGTCTAAGGGGAACGTGCTTTGTGTTAAATTGTTTACTTTTTAATTACTAACATTTTAAAAACTCTCATTATCATAACAAAGAGGGCGGAGTGTCTTTCCATTTGACACAACATACTTCAAATATCAATATCAACATAATAAATGTAAGCCAACGTGATATGACAAACAATATGTCGATTTATATGAATGTCTATATTTTCAAAATATATTATATATGTGAATAAAAAATTGGCAAATTTTTGTATATTTTTTGCTGCTTTTGTATACTTTTCACTTTTTGCCCAGAGACATTCATTGCATACCTGTTTAACGGTGGATCTCAACGCCGTGTTTTGCTGTATGTAAAAATTTTAAAAAATATTTTTTTTAATGAGCGAATAAATTAATATTATGCCACTTATTTGCATAATATTCCAAAATCCACGATAAAACAAACTTCCATTCAAAATGCTCTATTATTCCGGTGGTTAAAAGCTTAAAGCTCAATTTAAAGCTGTCACATTCAAGCCTGCAATTACACAGAGCCCGTGAAATTTTATCTCCGCTCATTCGTCCGGACCCATTCACTCCACTGTAGTGGTAGATCAATGAAAATTTTCACTTCCGTTGAATTTCGTACCCTCTTCGCAGCTTCCGATGAATGGTTATAAATCCTTTTTCCGAAGTAAAGTGAATTTATTATTCTTTTAGTTTGAATTACCTAAATACGTATATTTTATTGAATTATTAAATAGCAGGGTAGGCTGACAGTGTTAAGATAATGTGTATGTGTTCAATTCCTCCCTCCTACAGAGGGAGGAATTGAACCTGAACCTGCACCTGCACCTGTTTCTACGCTGTGTCGCTGAGCGGTTACGTAAAATATTTAATTCTTGAGGTAATATTTATCTAATGTTTAAAGCTACGTCAAAATTGTAGTCGTAGTTGTAGAAACTTGAAACTAACAAAAATATATTCATATATGCTTTGTGTGTTTAGCATACGCTTTTATTCAAAATGTCACATTAAATAAATAAAATTAGAAATTTTTCGCCTAATTTAGCGAGGTCACTCGAAAACGGGACAGAAATTCGCCGGTCGTCAGCGTTGTTATGGAAAATCCTTTGAATTTTAAATGCTCTTTTATATTCCCGGCACGTTTTGAAGTCTTATATAACTTCAACACGGGGTTAATATGAGGCTTGAACGCGACAAATACACATACGTATGGTATAGATTGTGACAGTTTATTTACTCTTCTGATTTTCATTTCACTTTTTGTAAGTATGATTAAAATCAGAAAAAAACATTGTGTAATGAAAAAAGTAACTATAACTAACCTGTTATAAAATAAAGTTAAAATTATAGATCAAAATTAATTACCCTATAAAATAAAATTACAGTTCACACACACAGATTCAGTAAAAAAATATTTTTAAGAGAAAACAGTCAGCTAAATTAACAAGTGTGAAAATATCGTAAAAACAATTGACGCCATTATTTAGAACTGCGTGCTTCGAGATAAGGAAAATTCTGATTATTAAGAATACGCACTTACAGCCTCCTTCCTCCTCCTTCCTTTCAATGTATCATAAAGCTTATCGTCCAATTATAAGGAAAACAGTGAAAACTAACTACAACATTGTACAGAAAAGCTTGGCTTATCACTACACTCCCACTTTAATATAGTAATAATACTTATCTATATATAAATATTACACATTTATGTTGAAGCTTTAAATTTGTTTTTCTTTATACATGAATATATTAGCATTAGTTTCACTTTGCCTACCATACCAGAGCGAGAAAATGTAAATGTTAAATATGTAATTTCTTCGAGTGAGAATCGAACTCAAAACATGCCGCGTTTATAGTCAGATGTTGCCTCTGTTTTCTACCCCTGCCACGACTGGCCTCAACTGAACTGGAATTTAAGGTTATATGAATTTTTTGTTCAATATTTTATAAAAATATTGAACACTTAGCTATTAACTGGTGGATTATTTCTTTAAAAACTTCATGTAAAATCCAAAAAAAATATGTATGATCAGTTTAACGTTATGTCAAACGAAAGCAATACTTCACTTTCATTGTAAAGAATAGAGTAATTTCTAAGCTATTCGGTGACATGACTTAGATTACCACTTTGAAAGATAATAATTTTCATTTACTACTTACTAATAGTTATTTTAAAAAAAAATCAGCTTCACGCTGCATCCCGCACACAGCCGAGTAGGCAGAGAAATGAGATTATGCATACAATGTCTCGAAAATTCAGCGGACCATATACGATTATACTAGGTTCCATCTGATCACCCTGCCATGTAAGATAAACGTAAAATTGCTTTTATTTTTAGAAAGGTATAGCAAAATAAAACAAATATGTAATACTAAATTTTCTTTTTCTTTTTTTAATAGATAATAAATTTTGAATAAAATTTGTATTTTTCTTTATTTTTTTCCAAATTCATTCATCCGTTTCTACAGCGAATCACAATATTCTTAGAACTAAAATAAATATATTACTCTCAGACGTCGGTTAAACGTTAATTGATGTCTCTGAGTGCGGCGGAATTGTGTAAATATTATGATCGTTCTACACTAAATCGTTTAGTTGAAGCATACGCACCTATACATTACACTTTAATGTCTTTTAACAGTTTTCGACATTCAACAGAGTTATTTTACGTTAACATTTTAAGTTTTATGTTTCAACAATTTACATAAATAACTATTAAAATAAAGTAGAAATTTTTGTTATTTAAATAAAGGTTTCTTTATAAAAATATCTTTTGTGTGTTGAATGCCGGTCTTCAGGCGTGGAACTAAGATGTTCCACTTTTATTTTGATAGGAAGAGTGTTGGCTGAATGACGCTTTTCGTCTATTATTATATATGTCTGTATACTATATATTTGAAATATTAAATTTTGAAATGATATTATGTTAGAAACTTGGTAGTATTTTCTTAACTTCACTCTGAATCCCGCAACCTAGTGATAAGAAATTCCGTTCCTATTGAGATACTTTCGTTCCACAATTCTGCTGAATTTTCAATGCCGCGCTTTGTCGCGAGGTAATGAAAATAGTAAATATTTCAATCTTCTGAGTGGAAATCGAACCCGCTTAACCCGCAAACGCGGGTCGTGCTTACAGTAGCATACTTGGCCTTACTAAAATGTAATTTTTTTGTAATATTATAATTATATAGCCCGTATTGTGAGTGGTTGAAGACAGTGGATAAAGATTTAATGTCAACGTGAAAATATGTCTTCTCAATATAATTTTTTACAAGCTCTTATTTACTTTCACGTGTCCCGTTGTTTGTCTGTAATCGAATCTTGCAATTTAAATATGATTTTTATTTAAATTTATTATAAATCTACATTATTTGTTATTTTATTATATTATAAGTGGCTCTAAGCTAAACTTATCAACAAGTTTTCAAGCATACTTTGACTGTTCCAAATAGAGCTTTATATGTGAACTCAGTAACACGAATTAAGAGATACCAATTAAATATAGATATTTTATGTTTAGTCTCGATTTAAATACATGAATATTTTTCCATAATACCTTTGGTGTTTTAGATTTCTTGATAAAGCCGACAGAATATGTATTAATTTAATTTCTTTAGTCTGGTAAAGAAAAACCTTGACGCTAAAATCCGCCATACCATGATGAATGAGTAGGTACAGTAAATTACTTGTTCTTCTTTCTTTGTTCTAATAATAATACAGGTAAATTAGGGATGACCTTTGAAGCAAATTAAAATATTGTCGTCCAGTCAACCATATCGGCATTTAGTATGCCGACCATGCGCAGAAAGCAACGTCAGATTGAAAAAAAAATTTTCAGATTCACGAAGTATTTATGACAATTATAATAGAAGCTTATTTAAATATTTTGTAGTTTATAAGAGCGGCAGCAGTATAAAGCTTAATTCAGAACAAAGCATTCGTATGTTGTGGTTTACAGTATATTATATAATCCGTACGGCAATTTCACTTTGATAACTTTAACTTAAAATATTAAGTAATATTATGAATGATTAATAAATAATTAACTAATATTAATTAAAGTGATGACATATTTTTAAAAGGCCCTCGCGGTGTATTAAGACAGCGACTGAGGTTGCGGATTTGATTCCAACTCGTGGGATTGAATTATTATCAATTCTATCACGTTTTTTTATTCAGTCGGTCATCAAATAGGACAACAAAGTAAAAATAGTGGAAGACTACGAGAATAGGCTATTAATTTAACGATATTTTAACATACATTGTTTGTTTCACGACGCTTTTTAACGAAGAGCCCATATTTACATAGACCTTGAAGGGGTAGTTTTATATCCGACTAAGTTAACTTGTTTAATGAGTAGGTACAGTAAATTACTTGTTCGTTTTTGTTTGTTCTGACAGTAATATATATAAATTAGGGATGACCTTTGAAGCAAACTAAAATTTTATAGTCCAATTATTAAGTTTTGGACTGTAACACAATATCTTGTACATTATGTTAATATTGCTAAGATAAACATTACAAGTTACTTCTTTAATTAAAAAAAAACTAATTTTGCTTCGCACCTTAAACCATAAAAAAGGTTTCTTTTTTAATTTTGAAAGAAACTATCTTTTTATACTATATATTCTAAATTAAATATAATAATAAGGTCATATACAATTAAATTGGGCTAGGAAAGTCTCTTATTTCAAAAGCTATTTATTATCTATTAAGTAATCAATCCCTGTCTACGAAGTTTATAAAGATGTTGTGTATACGCCTGTCGGCTAACAGCCGTCGGACCTCGACCGACTTAATATTGTACCAACGTAAATAATAATAATAAACAAAACGGGACGTCCAAATCTAACTTTCAAATTGTGCTTGTTATTATCGATAAAGTAATACAATTTTAGTTAAATATAATAATTGTGCTTCTGTGAAAGAATATTCGTAGGGTAGGCAAAAGGAACCTAGGAACCTAAAAAAGGCACATTATTCCCAATTAAGACAAATCCATTTTCCATTTTCCGCCAAAATCTTGAAACAATGCGTGTTGTGGCTGGTCTCGTTAATAAAGCGAGGAAATTAAAATATTAAATAGGAATTGAACCCTTTTGTGCTCCTGCGCCACAACGGCCTGTATACACTAGTTTCCCAAGTCCCTTTGTCTAATGATAATAATATTCCCGTCATAGCAAAGTGGAACATGGCTTGTATGTAAACGTAAATATTAAGAATGGCTTTCATTTCCTCACTTTGCCAAGATATACAGTAGCATTGCGTCTTGTCTCTATGTAGAAAATATGAATATTTCTGAACGAAGGTGAAGCGGTTAAAACTAAACAAATGGATTAATAATCTAAACCAATGACTTATCATTGCATGAATATAAAAATGAGATTTGATAAAGAATTATATATTTTTTTAACCTTTTTTTACTTTTACTTTTTACATTAATAAAGTTTAATTTTATTCTGATGATAGCAATAGCGAGTAATTTATTCAATTTTACATACACGTGCATACATTTGGATTGTAAAGTGTTTTTACATATCTAAAAAACTACTTATTTGTACTTCGACCGTTTCTGAAAGGCATGTGCTCAAATCCCCACTATGTTCTGATACCAAATGTGAAACCGTTTTCAAATAAGTACAGATGTACAACATATCTCTTATATAATATTACATATATATAATATTTACTTACGTAAGCACGTATTAGTTTACTAAATCAATATGTACTCATGTTGTATACTCGTATATTCCCTTAGATAGAAGATAGAATAATCTCATATCAGCTGGACCCTTGCTTAGAAATAGAATTTGATGGTAATATAATTTGTCAACAAAATATCCAATAAACTTGTCCAAAATGTACTCAGAAATCTGCTTCATCAATAAATTTGTGTTTATTTATTTGTTGTTGGGCGGTCTTCTTGTCTATATGAGTATTTTCATTTATTTTTTAGTATAGTTCGTAGTATATATGTGACATTTGACATAATTAAAAGGTATTTATTTATTTTTTTCATTAATATTATTTGTGATTATTATTATTGAAAACCTATTCTAATATTTTTACATATAAAACAAAATTCCTATATAGGATCACTTTGTTGTCCGTCAGTTCGTCTGTGAAGACCATTTATCTCGAGCGCGCATGGAGGTATCAACACGAAATTAATATTTATGAATCGTTGCAAACTCACAAACCTAAATTTGTCAACTTTCATAAGTTGTACTTCACATATACTGACATTATATTACACACTTTTGAGCCTAATATAAAATTTTTGAACTGACATAAGATGATCACCATAATATATTTGGATTTTTTAAAAATTAACTTTATAAAGATCCGAAACAAGCGTAAATAGGCTGAAATAAATTAAAATAACAAATTACCAGTCTTGGATAGTAAATGTCTTATCTAGGCGAGGACAACTTTGAGACGGTCGTTCGCTGATAACGAGGGGTAAATCGAGTGACAAGGCTGTCTATTAACTTACCTACCCTACTGTTTAAAGCCCGCATTCGCTTTGGCGTGGCTTATATCGAAAATTTTAGTTTTATTGATCGAATTTAGTATGAAATGCAAATTTAGATTAATTTCTTTTGATGTCCTTTAGTAATTTCTGTGATATATGTACGAAGTCTCATGATAAAAAAGTCAAATCATTCTCTAAAAAATATGTGTGTATATATATATATATATATATATATATATAATTAAATGAAGGCCGTCGTGGCGCAGCGGCACAGCATCTAACTGTAAACGTAAAGAATTATTTATCTGATCTCTCTTCAAATATTTACTCTATAATACATATATACACATACGTAAGTGATTGAATCAGCACCACATCTAAATCTTAATCTCGACTCGCTTTCAATAGAGACATATCCTTATCATGTCTGTATGTGACCCACTGTGGTGAAGGCAACGGTTGATTAATTTGAATATAATTGTTCAATTAAAGTGAACTAAACATGTCGTGTAGTTATTAATGTTTCACGCTGTATCCCGCGCATGGCAGAAAATATTGAATATTTCATTTCCTCGAGTGGTAATCGAACTCACAATCTGTCGCGTTTACAGCCACACCCTTGTGCTCCTGCGCTACGATGATAAACATAAAAATATACATTTGTTTGTGGCCTTTCTTATTATGTGTTGTACTAGTGAGCTTCTTTGAGAGAAAGTAAACTTAACATTAAAAAGAATTTTCTGAATATTCGTATTCTTTTAAACTCCTCGAGAAAACTTTATATAGTAGTATTTTATAATTAATATTCTTACATGAACCATGTGTATAAATACCTACTGTATATGATATATTTTTATATACTGTACTAAAAAACCAGCTCAAAAAAAGCATTAGCACTTAATATAGTGTTTTTTTCACCGAAACTTGAACATTTACGACACTTGTAATACTTATTACAATAATGGTGATTGCATTGTAGAATGACTTATATAAGATTAGTGTTGATGTTGTGTTTTAATATCAGTCATTACTACTCACTCACTCACTCACTCACTTTGCCTGATTATCTTTTAACTGCCTCATAGCGTAAACTGTTCTCACGAACCTCATTCGAAACGAAAATACACAAAATATATTTAACACACATTTAAACACAGACATATTGAAGAAAATAATAATAATATTGGGCGGTGTAGAAAATGAAAACAGAATGACTTAAAAACACTAGATTATTTCTGCCCTTATTTATCCTCTCATGCATATTCATACTACTTACTCCTGTACAACCCGCTCTCTCTCTCTCTCACTCTCTCTTTACAAGCTTTACAAAATACGTCAGAGAATATAAATATCAAAAAGAAATAAAACATCTGTCGATATAAACATAACTAAAACAGTTTAACAAGAGTTCATAACGAGAATAAAGTTCATTATAGATACAACTTAGTATTTTCTTATAAAACTAGAAACAAGATAAAGTTTCAACATTTTATTAATCCAGGAATAATTTACGTAACTAGCAAAATAGTTATTCATCTAGTTAGAAACTTATAGTTCACGCGTTTAAAATTACTTCGAAAGCACGAACTACTCATGAAGTATTTTGTTTATTATGCGTCTGGAAAATAAGGTAACTTGAGCTTTCGCTTTTCTTACATTTATTTTTATAAATTAAATTTTATAAATTAATTAGATTCTACACATATTTATTTATAAATAATGGTTAGCCCGAGTTCAAGGAAGAATTAATTCTTTACTCTATCAATATATAAATAATTGCGTCGGTTATGGGTTCAATTCTCAATCGAGGGTGAATTATTTTTATTTTCTTGCTGTGGTAATAAGAGCAGTGTAGAGTGTTGAGTCAGCACTCATTGTCTCGATAACTCGGAAAGTGCCTTAACACTAGGTTCCCTGTGCCTACTCTGCTATATGTGGGATATAATGTGAACCTATAAAAACGATATATCAAGACATTTTCGATCTCGATCGATCTTCTTCTGAGCATTTCTGGACGTCATTCAATATGTACTATATAAAATATTGTTTTTTTTTATAGATACGTTTTTAAAATTATTCTTAATTTGTTTTTAAATGTATGTGCTTTAAACCATTTCCTTACAGTTATGTACGTGACAAATTAAGAATAAGCGGTGAAGTTTCAGGAGAAACTTCATTTTACTTTAAGAAAATAATATAAATTTAATTTAAGTTCTTCATTTCTCTTTAATGAAACGGGCAAGCTTATTGACAATAAAAATCAAATCAGCTTCACTCTGTATCCCGCACATGAAAGCATTATGAAAGTTAGATTCAACGATGTAGGAACGTAACGCGGTTTTGAAAATAACAAAATATTAATGATTTCGTTATTCGTAATAAATCTCGACTTTTCCGATGAAAGTATGGGAAATCGCTATGTTCTGTGTTTACTCGGGACAAAAAAATATTAAAATTAAAGAAGAAAAAAAAAACAACAAATTCATCGATCAAATAGAAAATACGAATGAATGAGAGTGATGAAATGTACGTATTAATAGAATGAGATCTGATGAACGGTTGATAATTTTATCACAAAAAAGGCGAATGACAGCAATAAAAAATACCGCGTTACGGCCACTCAAAGTACTCTCATTAAACGAGACGAGTTAGAAACTTTATTATGCTTATCACCAATCTTTTCCACTCGGCGGGAAATTGAAAAATCAATTCGTTTCATTTAAATCATCCCTTGATGTTATGCTCTGTTAGATTTAATGTTTTTGGGGTTTTTTAATTATTCTTATTTCATATGTTTTTAGTTGGTAAAGTTAAGGTAAAAGTAAAGTGTGAAATCACTCCCTCAGTAGTACCAGATTAACACTTCTCCCTCTCTAAGTGTAGTAAAGTTTCGCTAAGCTTTTTAATATTGGTAACATCAAACTTTGTTATCTGTGTTGATCTAATCTTGTATTTCTGCTATATAATAGATATTTTAAATAGTAATATAAATTTTTTTTCTTCAGCTTTAGAGTGAAACCCGCACATAAAGCAGGTTAGGCAAAGAAAATATGGTGATAAAGCAATCCGTTTCCCATTTTCCGCGCAATGATTAAGATATTTTCCCGCTCTGGTAAACGAAGCACGGCGTCTAGTATCGCGCACTAAACGCGCTATGGCTATGGCGTGAAGATACATTTTTTTATTTCATTTCTTCAACATTTAGAACTACTTTTTCTACAATGCTATAAACTACATATAGACGACCTAGAACTCAGCAGAACTCGAAGGTTAACAAAAGAAAATAGAAAACGACAGATGCAACAAACTTGACAAGATAAATGTTACCATAGAAAATAGTTTTGTAGAACACCTGTTCACAATTTTTTATATTCTTCTCGTTTTTTTTTTGTTTTGTGAAACATAATTGTTTTTGATACAACGTAATAACAAGAATTAATTACTTCTATATTTGCTAAATTACTATAGTGGGCCACCGCCGTGGCCCAGGCGTGTGACTGCCAACGTGACGGTTCTGAATTCGATTCCCACTTGGAGATTGAAATATATAACACTTGCATTTCTTCAATCTAGTAGCGTGTTGAAGCGTAGCGTCTATCTTCTCGAGGGAAGAAATTTTGCAGCGTTGATTTTTGTCATAAAATTCAAGCGGAAAGTGAAAAACAGGGTCTTCTTTCACTGGGCTCTCTTTTTAAGCTGCTTGGAAGTGAAAATAAAATAACCATTTTTTTTTTCAGTTTCATGCTGTATCCCGCACACAGCAGGGTAGGCAGAGTGAACCTCGGTGTTACGATACTCCGTTCCCCACTTTCTGCCGAATTCTGGAGGCATTGGGTGTTGAGTGGCAGAACTCAACGCCGCGCTTTGCCTCGACACCAGAGCGAATAATAATGGAAATATAAACGTAAAGAAATATTTCACTTCCTCGAGTGGGAATCGAACCAACAGCCGTCGCGTTTACGCGCGATACCCTTATTTCACTGCACCACGACGGCCTCTATATATAAAATAACCATATTTTATATACTATACTATTTTCACTTTTCCGAACTAAGCTTTTTAGAATAGAGCTTTTTTCTCTAGCAACTAATCAACGTATGATGTCCCTAAAATAAACGAATGCTAATAGAGTATTTTGACACTTCGTTATTTAAGCCTATTTCGCTACGCATAGAAATATGAAAAATTTTAACCCTAAAGAGATGCAATAAGGGTTGAAAGTTTGTATGGATTTTTTAAAATCGGTACCTAATTTTATGAGATTTGAAATTCAGACTCAAAAAATATTTAATTGAACAAGTGTTTCGAAGTTTTTTAGAATTTATACCCTAAACTGATAATAATTTCACAAACATATTTAAAAAATAGTCATATAGTTAGTCTTGAATAATTATACAACGACGAAGTACTATACAGAGTATAAATAGTAAAAGCTGTTTTTAATCTAGAACTTATGTAGAGTGTTTTAAAAAAGTCTCGTGCTGTTCTACTAAAATAAAATAAACATGGTTAATTTATTGCTGTGTAAAATAATCATAGCAAGATAATTTATATAGTCGTCATTTTTCACGTACAGAATAGTAAGCAGAGCCGCTAGTGTTAAAACACTCTGTTCTTCGATTTTCACAAATAATATGTACTTCGTGTTGAGTGAGGATTTCGCGACACAATTTTTCTTACCCACGCAATTAAAATAGAAAAAAAAATGTTGCATCAAATGGGTAATGTTATTTTTACTAAGTATTTAAGGACACATTACAATCTTTAGGCAATGTTTAAAACTTCTGTGGTTACAGGTAGGATTACAGATCCTCGTACATCTGACTATAGACTATGCCTATAATATAAATCGTTACTAAATATTAAACTAAAATTAATTCTCCAATATCCAATAACATAAGTAGCACTTTTTTCTATACATAATTTTTCATCTTAGATGATAGCTTATCGGAAGCCATCAGATGAGATGGTCGCATTGCAGTTCGAAGCGCGCTGAACGGCAGACGTAGCCTTAACTGTTTGATGAGAGCACGCGTTACGTAAAGTTCCGTTCATAACGTAATATCGTGATAGACATGTGAATGTGATAGTGACCGATGAATTTAAAATAATTGATTGTGTTAGTGACTGAAATTGAATAATTTGAGTGATAGTGATTTTTTGTGGTAATCATTGAAATTAGTTTTGGTTAAAATTGTTTAATTTCATTGTAATTTGTTATTGTTACAGTGGAATTATATGGTTTTCGTAATTATATCCTTTTGTTTTTGATATAACAGGTTTTTTTTAAATAATATTATTTATCATTACTCATGAGATAATTTGAGAGTGCAGTGACTATTCACTATAATACTATATTATAATGTTTATTAATCTTATTTTTTATACTACGTTATTAATATCGATTTAATATTTAAATAAGTCGCACTTAAATCGGAAAACTTACTGTGACTGATGTGAAAATATAATACTATCTGAATTTCTATACTAATATTTAAAATCTGAAAAATTTGTTTGGTTGAATGCATTTGACTCAAGGACATTGAATAGGAAGGAGTTTGAATAAAAAAAAGTTGTACTGCATATTCAACCCATCCATGATCCGTCGCTGATCACAAGGGCACAAGCGAGCAACGGTTATCGCGACTAATGTGGGTTCGATTCCGACTCGAGGTAATGAAATATTCATATTTTGATAAACTCGCTCTAAGGAAAGCGCGGCCATAAGATCCGCCGCTCAACCCACAATGCCTCAAGAATAATGCGAAAGTGGGAAACGAAGATTACAAGCTTCTCTCTGCCTACCCTGCTACGTCCGGCATACAGCGTGAAGCTAAATAATATTCGATATATCATAGAAAGTTATATTACACCATGTTGATTGTTTCACTGGAATCAACTGTACCTGCGGTTAGATTTACCTCAGGCAAATAGAATGAGTCATGTGTTGTACACAACTCTCGAATATTTCCATTTGACTGCGTGGATCTATATTGTAAATAAATATAAATCCGAAAGTTCCAATTTTTTTTGGATAAATATCCAAAAAAAATAAGTTTATAACTTTCATATCATTATGATTATGAAAAAAACCTGACAGTAATGAAAGCTTGTTGAAAAAAATATGAATTCACTAACACCACCCTTATATTAATATTATTCATCACGTTTCATGCCCCATGGATATCTTTGTCGAGACAGAGTTCATTTACATAGCAAATTGCAAGAACGTAACGTGAAATGCAAAACATAATATGGAATACGCTTTATCAAATAATGTTTAAAACAATAATTCAAGTAAGATTTTCTTTCATAATAAGTCTATGTTTCTTAAAACGTTCATTGCTCTAACTGTAAAAAGCTGTGTTTGGTAGGATTTTCAAAATATATATTTTCAAGATTTTTTCAGTAACTGTCCTAAAGGTAGTAAAACCTAGTATCTCCTAAATTATAATAAGAAAAACATAGAGTTAAAATTCGCTAAGATCCCGGTGTTCTATATACGTCTTTATAATTCTACTATAGCATCTGTATAATTAAATTTCGTAAGTAAAGAATTGCTTCACAAATTCAAAGCGAAGTCAACTTAGAGATAGTGTTAAAATATTCAGTGTACCATTTTCCACGCAATTTTTAAAATGTTAATTGTTGAATAGTAGAACTCAACGCTGTGATATTTCTACCAACGCGTGGAAAACAGAATAGAATTTAAATAAAATTCCTATGAGTAAGTTTGGAAACATCCGGAATAGATTATATTCGTTACGTTTTTTAATATATTTACTAGAATTTAAAGCGAATTCATTTCAAAAATACGTATCGCAGTACCTACGCTTATGTTTTATAAATTTGTACTAACAAGATGTCGTGACTGAAAAGATTTTTGTTTCATATATATTTATATTTACGAGGTACTAAGGCTTAAACTTAAATGTTTTGTTGGAAGTCGAAAACCACGATTTTATTTTTGTAGCATTATTTATGTGCACGCTATTATTTCAAATAGCGAATATATTAATTCTTTAATATTATATTTTTTATTCGAGGCTGTCGTGCGGGACACAGCGGGACGCCGTCTTACTGTAAACGTGACGGTAGTGAGTTCGATTGATGGTTCGGTGCCGTGAATAATTTTCATTTTTTCTCTTTGATAGGTGGTGGATGTAGCGTTGCGTTAAGCTCCATTAGGCACTTAACACGCAATGTCTCGAAAATCTAGCGCAAATGAGTATATATTTATATTTACCTTATGTAGCTAAGTAAGAAAATAAAATTAAATGATAAATCACTTCAGAATCACTTTTTAAGGTGCACTTTTACTTTTGAACAATTTTTTTTTAAGGAAAAAAAAATTATATTTTTTTGACGATTTAAAAGTACTTACGCCAAGAGGATGTCAAGTCTACAGCCACAGTTTAGTTGCAAATTTCACCAAATTTTAACATATTTCATTAAATCCTATCCTACTATTTAATAATATTACAAATGTGTAAGTTCTAGAAGATAAATGTTGGTTACACTTTCACAGAAAACTATTGAAATATTTTAATTTAAACTGTGCAGCAACATAGCTTATAAATCAGAATAACATATAGGCTACCATTCATTTTAAAAATGTGGCTATAATATAAGATTAAGTTTAAGCGGGCGAAGCCGCGTTTCTTCGCGGGTTTGGTGCATCTCTCGTTAAACCATAAAAAAAACTCAAACATTTGCTTTTCACAGCGAAATTCAGCAAGATTTCTTGGTATTTATGCGTCCCATGTGAAAAAGTTGGTTCACCAGGAAAACAATCCATTCCAAAGGTCAAAGTTCAGCAAGCCTCATACAACTTGCATTCTTCCTCGGGTCTCGTTCCAAATGAAATTGTATTTTTTCTATAGAAATAAATATTTCATATATTCACTTGAAAACTCTTCCAATATAGGCCGTATGGGGAACATGTAACCTTAAAAAAATATTTCGGTGGGGGCGCGTTCTTTCAGAATTATTTTCTCTAACAACTATTCAAATGGAGCGTTCGTTTCTTATTGCATATTAAAATATAGGACATTTATGAAAAGATAAGAATAGTGTCGTTTAATATAGTGTATTTTAGTTCCTTTTTTTTTCTTTATTCTACAATTTCTAAAAATTGTTTATCTTTTACATTACATTTATTAAATACTATTTGTGTGTTAATATAAATGTATAATCCAGTTCCAAATTAAATATTAAATTTGATAATTTACAAAAAATAAAAATAAATATTATATGTACATATTATTTATTAAACGCTCTTAAAATTATGAGAATTGTGAGAAAAGCTTCCGACAGGTGAAGTATTCCTTTACTCATACGTATCTTTAATTTGCTTTATAAAGCTCGTTCGTAATAGCCTAAACTAACACTAAACTTACATCTAAACTAACACTCTAAAAACCAGGTAAAGCACGGCGTTGGATTCCCTCACTCACAAGAAATTTTTGTTAGATGAAATTTCATAATTATAAACTAAACTGATTTCTGACAGCCCGTAACGAATGTCGTTGATGTAGAAGCAACTACGGTAACTGCTTATTTAGTGTGTCCCACGAACCACGAAAGTCGTTTGCATACACGTCAACTTGCAACTGAAATTGGATTTGCTTAACCTAAACAATCCTGGTGAAATTATAATGGAGCAAGCAATATTTTTAACAAAAATAAAATACCACAATTCATCTAATTTTCAACTTTCATCATTTTTGGATAATTATAATAAATTTTGTAGATAGATGTAGCGGCGTAGAAATATATATTTTATTAAATTCTATAACCAAAACTGTAGTCTATACTAATGTATAGAGACGCTTTCTTTTTCATATTGCCAAATGACCCGTGATATCACGTACCCTTAAACTTAGATCTTTATTGTCAAAGCAATAAGGGAGATATTTGAGGGAGATATTTCTGTTGAACATTGAGGCATTTGTCCCAGCCTCGGCCTTATCCTTTCAATACTTGGCGGTATATTTTTAAACAGTTTTTATCATATTTTTTGTATTTTAATCTTATATAGGTAATATTTGAAAATATTCAGTTTTTTTTATTAAGGATTTTTAATTTAAGATATTTAAATTATTTTGGTTAAATTATTTTTAGTTATTAGGACAATTTTGCGTGAAATTATTTTACTATTTGACAAATTTATTTTTATTTGCTATACCAGGGTATGTAGAGAGAGCATAGGAGCGTAGTGTTAAGTTACTCCGATTCCATTACGATGCTTCCTTTCCCCACTTTCCGCCAAATTTATGGATGTATGTAATAGAGCCTTTGCGTGTTGAGTAGCGGAACTCAATACCGCGCTTTGCCTCGCTACGAAAGTGAGGTTTACCCCATTTAGATTCGATTCTACGACCTCTCTACAATGATCATAAATCCTAGTCCATTTAATAGCGTTAATAATAAACGCAATAACCCTAAAGGCTTTGTAGCCGACCTTGTCCCCGAACGTGAGATGTCATTCGGATCTCGCCGGACATTTTTTATGATTCAGGAATTTTCATATCATTCATAATATGGAATAATTTAAGAATTTATTATTATGAAATATTGCTGTAGTACTAAACGTCTCGTTTTATATTATTCCCATTCAATTAAGTGTTTAAATTGTCTGCTTTTTTAATTAAAATTTCTTTAAAAATGGTGTTACCTTCCGGATAGAGTAGACGGACAGAGGGAACCTAGTGTTCAAACACTACATTCCCTACTTTCTATTCAGTTTTGATACATTACGTATTGAGTAACGGTGAATAGCTCCAACATATACATATATACACATACCCCAACAAATAAGTTAAATACCTTAGTCACGAAGGAAATAACATTTGATAAGTGTATTTGCAAATTTGATCGTGTAAGGTTTGAATAACTTTAGGAATAAACTCTAAGTATTGGTATATGAATTGTGTGTGTGGGTTCAATTTCCGCTCAGGAAATATGTTATATTTGAAAAATTGTATTATGCGGTATTCTAAGTAAAATAAAAGATACAAGCCAAAATAGTCCGCCGTTGCGCAGTGGCACAGCGTCTCACTGTAAACGCGATAGTTTTTGGTTGATTTCCCACGCGGAGGGATCATTAATATGTTTTTATTTTCACGCTCTAGTCGATTGAAAGTAGCGTTGAGTCCTGGCTTGAAAGAAAAATAGGTACATAGTATCTTAACACTAAGTTCAATACTTTTTAAACTAAAAAAGCAAGTTGCTCTGCCAAAACTGAAATCTGTGCTAAATTCATTCAATCCTTATTCCTTTTGTATTGGAAATCGTTAAATATATTTACAACAATATAGTCTTTTATAGCTACGTCGAAGTAAATTGACGAAGTCAGGTGAGCGATAAAAGTTTATCGAACGAGGAAATAAATCAAAAGAAAAAACTGGAGTTGTGAAAGATAGAGCATCTGAGCTCCCTGAACACACCTGTACTGGGTTAGGCATAAACAACATAGACATTGAACTTTAAGGGCAGTTTCATACTATTCATAGTATTTAATTTTTTAATAGAACTGTACATATATTTTTTAAAATATGTTTCTTTAATACGAGACCAAATATCGATTAGAGAGAAATGAAATATAATATTAAATTCTGAAACTTTTAAATTTGATTACATTGCATTCATTCTATATAAAAATCACAACCGTCACATCGCATCACATATAAAACACACAATCACATATAAAAATCACATAGCAAGATATGCTTACATAACTTAGTGTTAACACACTCCGCCCCTCATTTTGAGTCTGAGGATCAGACTGTGTGCTGAGTGAAGAAACTCAAGGCAAACTCAATATATATAATATATGCGCAGCCTTGATATATATATATATATGATTTATGTAGATCGGTAAGCAAAAGAAGGTGAAATAACTATTATTTTAGTTTCTACAGATGTGCGTATTGTGCCTTAATTCAGCGTCAGTAGCTATAATTTGTTCCAGAAACTAATATTTATCTTAGGCATATATGTATTCATGTGTTATGATTACAGAAAGAAAACCTTTAGGCAATTTTAAATACTACACGCAGACAAAACAAGACAAATCGGTATCATATTTTTTTTTGAAGAATTAGACGCTATCTCACTATGGCCTCAAGCAAAACCTATAATATAAATAATATAAAAAATTCAAAATGAGCTATGAATAGTTTTAACGTGGAATGATGGCAAGAACGTTAGGTGCATTCTGGCTCTGAATCTCAATGCCGATGCTCTGCTTTATCGATGAATACCTATCGCTAATTCCCTAAGTCAAGCTTTCGAACTGAAACAAGCTTTATAAAAGTAAGGAAATAAATCAGCTTCACGCTTTCCGCCGAATTCCGTAGATATTGCGTGTTGATTGGCGGAACTCAACGCCGCGCTTTGCCGAAATAGAAATATCAAATACTTCACTCCCTTGAGTGGAAATCGAATCCACAATCGTCTTGTTGGCTTCCCTACGCCACGACGACCTCTGCGGTAATAGTACGGTAATGTTAGTATTGTTGTAAACTTTCACAATTACACTAAAATATTACCATTTCACATTTACCTTTTATAGACCTAAGAAAGGTAAAATAAATATTTCATTAAGAACATTAACCAATAAATGTGAGTTTAAATTTTTGAAGCACAAATTTTGTTTTGTATATTTCTATATTTTATATTTCAAATAATACGAAATATCTAAAACGTGAACATTTTTCTTATTTTAAGCTCTATTTTTATAGATTCCATTTACTCCATTAAGCATTCGTGTGCTCTTCGTTCTCTGATTTCGTTGCGCTTTCCATTTTACTGGTTAGTTTAACTTGAGAATACAATGGAACGATCCAATATCTTTGCATTTTTTTTTATGTCAAGTCCTTTATTTTGTTTAAATAAATTACATACTATATTGGTTTTACTTATACTAGAAAATACCAACCATATAGACGTGTACCGTGAGCTCGACAGTCGTGGATTCGATTTTCAATGTTAGAAATGAGATATTTAATTATTTAATTTCCTTGCTCTGGTCTAAAATGAGGTGTTGAGATTCGCCACCTAACACGCAATACATTCAGAAATTCAAAGGAAGAAGGAGAACAGAAGTGTAGTAATGTGAACAGAGAGGTTCGCCGCTTGGCTACCCTGCTATGTGCGGGATACAGCGTGAAATTAAAAATATACAAAATATTTTTCCTTTTCCCCAGTAACACAATTAATCCATAGATCCGAAAACGTTCCATAATAAACTTTTTCTTTGACGCTTTTCTCCCATTAAGGTTTTTACTTCAAAGCCTCCTTCAGCCAATTAGTGAAAGTCCATTACGAAGAAGGTGTTTTGAAATTTATTTTGCACAAAGAAAAAAATTGCACGACAACTTGAATGTATTTTATTCGGATTCGTATAAAAAAATGGAAAATCTATTTGTATTTTAATTTTTCTGCATTTATTATATTTTTCTTTTAGACATTGTTAGCGAGATGAACAAGTTTTGAAATTGAACTTCACAATAAAGTAGGTATATTTAAACTTTGATACAGATAATTTCGTGCGTGGCGTTAGGTTCATCTCTACAAGTCTACAGTGCTAGTGCTTTGTAATTAACATTAAAAACGGAAGACGGAGTGCCTAATCATTATATTCACTTTAGAAATCTTGAAAAACATAGAAATACATAAAAAAATGAATATATATACAGAATAAATTATATACATGTAAGTATTCCAAGATTTATAGCTAATAAAGTAAAGGCTTGTATAACTAAATAGGTACAAATATATTGTATATGTTAGAGATACCAATTAATATTCGCAAATAGAATCTTAATACACAGTCAAAATAACATTCTCGTTTTATGGAGGTGAGGTGTGGTCTGTATTGATTTATCTTTAAGTCCTACAAACAAGCCAAATATTTGAATGATAGAAACAAATTCTGTTTAGTATAGATCGTTATTAAATAATACAATTAACATTTTTTCATCTACGTGCGGGAAACAGCGTGTAACCACAAAAACAATTGAAGGTGTCGAAAGATGAAACTCAAAGTTGGTTGAATTGACCTTCGAGAATATGTACCCTTGATTATAGTTGAATACCACTTAAAAAGTATAAAAAATTCCCCGCAGGCTTATATACAAAAATTGATTACAGAGGTAAGCAGTCCACACTCTGTATTCTCTAGCTATTTCCGATAGGAAAAGCGTAAAATGAAAATTATAGATATTAAAATTTGTCATTCGATGCCTATATGCTATAAAAATAAATCATATTAGCATAAGCCTTGAGTTCCTTAGATATTTTTCCCCGATATAAACTTAATTAAAGATGGATTAAACTAAAAATGAGCTTATCCAAAATTGACAAACTTTGGATAATGTAAGAACTTGGCCTTTTTTGTGATCTGGGGATACAAAGTTACTTAAGCTTGATGTTATATCACCCTAATATAAAAATTAAATGTATACAAATATGAACTGTTCAGTGGCGCGGAGATAACTTTGTACTATAAAAATGACAGTTGTTGTCAAGTGTCACTTGGTGTATATACTATTTTCATTTCCTCAGAAGTAGGATTCTGCTGCTCATCACACAATATCTTGAAGAAAGGAATGACTTAATATTAGGTTCCGTCAACCTAGCGTGTTATTCGTGAAGCTTAAACATAAATAATTATTATATAATATGATATCGCGTGTTCTTCTTCTTTTACCTTACAATTTGGCCGTAACTTTCAACTTCTTCAAGGACAATCATAGAAGTAAAGTTCTATTTTTAGTAAATGAATAATTATTATTTTTGCTAAATTAATAATTTTATTATTACTTTTAAAATCATATCAAAAATCAGCTTCACACTGTATCCCGCACACAGAAGGTTAGGCAGGGCGATCCTAGTGGTAAGACACTCCATTCTCCACTTTCCGCCGAATTCTGGAGACATCACGTGTTGAGCGGTGGAACTCAACGCCAGACCGAAGAAATTTCTTCAAGTGGGGATCGAAACTACAACCAGTGGTGATTTTCTTCTCTATACTATAGAAGGGGATAAATGTAATTGAAATAATTTATTTAATTCGAAGGTTTAAATTACAATATAAAAATCAATAGAATGGGTTTGGCTAAAAGGTCACAATTAGGTGCAAAATAACGTAACCTTTTCATATGATAACGTGGACTTGCTTGAAAATTCTGGAATATAATCTAAGACAGATTCAAAAACGTAAATGTGAAATGAGAGCCAAGTGAAATGTTAAGTAAGGCGTCGTTCTCGACTTCACCGACAAAAGAACGGAAGATTTGTAAAGATGCCGAGTTCTGTGTTCACTCAGGATAAAATTCAAGTGTTAAATTTCACTCCACAATTTTTTATATAAAAGCTAATATCTACAAGTTACTATAGTTAAAACTTATTCTGGACTATTTTGTTGCTATTTGATAATGTTCCAACTATATTTAAAATCTTCCAAGGCTTTTTATTTGCATAGGATTTTCCAGTTGTTTACTGAATTAAGTTTCTTTTTTAAGTATTCTTTTGTACGGTTTAGAGAGGGCAACGTGTAAAGCAAAATATTTGTATTCTAAATACTATTATTAATATTTGAACCATTTAAATTCACCATGTCACTTTATTTACATCTGTACTGATATTATAAAGTTTAGAAGCTTTTTTTGGTTGAACACTTAATATCAGTCAGTGAGGGCACTCCTCAGTATGTACCAAGACATTGTGTGTTGAGTGATGGAGATTAAGGAGGATATCAGAGAGAGGATGTAAAAATAATTTACACGTGTGGGCATCGAATCCACATTGGTCACTGTTTTCGTATATAGTCGCTGCACTACGACGGTATCTGCTTACTTGTAAGTATCAAATATAATGTAATATTATGTAACGATAATATTTATGAAATAAATCAAATTATGATACAGTTAAATGAACCAGAGACGGAGCATGCTCGAATAAAGAAGGCTCAGAAAAATTAATGCTTAAAATTTAGTTTTTTTTTAAATGTATTTTTAACTTTTAGACATAAAATTCTTCTAAACGAAAACGACTGCCTAAGTTGTTTTCGATGAAAAATAGGAAAAGTAATATCTTGAGACCAGGTTTCATCCGTATCTGCATGAAGCTAAAAAATACATTTTTTTTTATATAATGTTCAAAACTGTACTCAAATTCAAAATTTTCCTTCAAAAAAGCAATCGTTTAAAACCTATCATCTTACATTTTTACGTTTTTAATGTTGAATTAATTATTAATTGTAGTTAATTCTCTTTTTCACCAATGATTTAAAATACGTTATTGCTGCTCTGTCCACCTGCCAGTGATCTGGCAGACGTTATTTATGGACTGTAGCCAAGGAACATACTCGATGAGGGAGTCGT
Organism: Heliconius aoede; assembly: GCA_037355905.1. NCBI lineage: Eukaryota > Metazoa > Arthropoda > Insecta > Lepidoptera > Nymphalidae > Heliconius > Heliconius aoede. Next base: position 71,567 of record JBAIZZ010000012.1, read on the forward strand.
CAGAATACAAGATATTGTAATATAAATAAATTATTCAATATTCATACTTTGCCATAGTCAGAGCTGAATTATATGAAATATTAGTAGCTTCTTTTTTTTTTATTTCCGGCAAAAGGAAAATTATACTTTTAATTGATATTTATTTGGCGGACTTGTGCGTATTTAATTAGAGTGTCTGTTATAGATAATAATTAATGAAGCATAATCGGTAATCATTACGCTGTGATGAGCTAATAAAAATAGGTTCGAGTTCCATTAGAGGAAATTTTTATACCATATAAAGTTTTGCCGGTGTAACTTACGTCACTCAGTCAAGTCATTGTTTTAAGACATAAATTAAGGAGGGTGGAAGGACTTCTTTAAGTTCGGCGGCGTTAAATTTCACCACACAACACTCAGTGCCTCAAAAATTTGATTTGACGGAAAATAGAGAACAGAGTGACTAACGAAACCTAGCATGAGCTAGGTTCCGTCTGCCTACCTTGTTATATACGTATGTGGCATACAGCGGGAACTTGAAAGAAAATAATCGTATATATAAGGAAGGAATTACATTTGTCGTTTCTGAGCAGCAAGGTAAGTACATTGATGTATGGCTAATTTTAGCCAATCAATTGAGGAGATTATGTATCAAGATCATTAGAGTTAATCATCATTAACGAAGTACGTTTTAATGCGCATGTTAGTGCTATTTAGGTGTATGTAATATAAATATATCTATACATTATACAAAAATACCTATAATACATTTATTGTTTATTTACACATGTATAATGAGGTTTTGGGTTCGTTTCCCATTCGTAATTCGAATGAAATATTTACATTAACGTTTTTAGTTTTAAAAGTTAGAAAGAGAACGTGCGGCATTGAATTTCTGAAAATAATTATAAATTACCTAAAAATATAAGGAAAGTTCAAGATAAAAACCAAATCAAGTGCAAATCGGAACCACCTATTAAGGGTAATTGTCTATATAAATGGCAAAAAATCGCGTTTGTTGTATAGGAGCTTCCCCAAATACATATTTGTTCCGATACGAATACACCACTTATTGGAAATTAATTGTATGTCTTCAATATTTGTTTCTATAAAAGTAACAGAAATATTATCTTTTAATTACACTGCTTAATTATCACGGTCGATGAGAAACAGCCTAACTAACCGACAGATGGACAGACAGCCAGACAAATCGACTGATGAACAATGAGGTCTAGTAACAGGGGGGCTTTTACCCTTTAGGTACAGAAACCTAAACTAAAAATGTTTTGCTGTGTATATATAATACTGATATTTGTAAACCGTTAATTTTCGTCTACTCTTGCATACAATAAATCATAATAAACATGCACTACAACCATTAATGTAGATGCAACCACTTGACTTTGTACAAGTTCAGTGTTTGCTTCTAAATACAAAATGTATTATAAACTAGTACTATTTATACTCGTAACTTGTTATGTAACTTTTTCTTAATTATTTTGAAAGTATTTAATTTTTTATAAAATTTTTTTATAAAGAATAATCTTTATAAAAAATTAAATACTTTTCTTTTAAGACAAGTTTATACTTGTTTTCAGCAATGTTGTGGGTTCGATTCCCATTCCTAATGAATTATTTTTATTTTCTCACTCTGATAACGGGAAAAAGCTCGGAGTGTAGTCCCTTCATTGAACATAGGTACATAAAAGTGGGAAACAGAGTCTTCAAATTATTAGATAAGCTCTACTTACATTTAAATATAAATATTTATGTAAAATTTCATCTAAATATGTTTAGTAGTTTTTGAGTGAAAGTAGAACAAACTTATAAACTTACATTTATAGTAATATTAGGACTAGTAGGATAAATATTGAGTCAGATAGGATAAAGTAAATTTAAAAATTAATTCAATTTTATGAGCAATCCCAGTATTAAGCTAAAGTTTAAGCCACTATAATTGGTAGCGTTCACCGCTACACTGGCTCGTGTTATTTAGAAGCTACACTGTTTTTGTTCTACGATTAACCGCTCGCAATAAATGAATATGTTGCGTGTTGCATGACGTCAAAGCTCACGTAAATAAGCTTAATTTTAACTAGCTATAGCGTATATCGAGTATTTGGTGAAAATGGAAAATTATTATGTTTTTCTCTTAAATTAAAATTAAATCAGCTTAACGCCGTATCTCACACATATATTATTAGGGTAGGCAGAGGAAACATAGTGTTAAGACACTCCGTACCTCATTTTCTGCCAAATTCGACTAATGGAGTGATTATGTATTCTTCGTATTAGATGCAAATGTATAGTATAATAAAACATTGTAGTTGTTACATAGTGAACGTATTTGTACTCTAAAAAAAGTACATTGAAAATCTGCTATGACTTCTAGTTGTGCTAACGTAATCAATCAGATTGTATTTGTTTAGTTTTCTTTTTTAATATTTTTTTATTATAAGTAAAACATAAAAACAATTTTTTCTATATAAATAAATTTGTTTTTGGTGGGTCCAAGTCACGTTTATTCTACAAACATCATTATAACTTTGAAATGGAATTTGATGAACTATTAAAATATTCATAGAATTTGTAGACCAGTTATTATATTGTATAATAATTAACTGTACCACAAATATGTATTTGCTTCTCGCTACAAGGAACCTAGTGTTCGACACTCCGTTCACTACTTTTGTCCAATGTTCAAGACATTGCTTGTCACTACACCAAAAAATATACCACCACAAAAAATTAAAACAAAGTTGAAAATACTGAAAATACCCTGTATAAAGAAGAACTGTGAATATTTTATTTCTATCAATATACACAATTGTACCTATAAAGTTACAAGCAAATTTCAACTGCTATATTTTAAATCCAAAAGCTCAAATCACACAATATGTCATGTCCTTTATCAATGTGCTACGAGTCTCTTAAAGGCTTATTCTGAGCTTTGACAAACCTCCTTTTGGAACATCAAAAGCGTTTTAGATCGTGCATATATACTAGAAAAATATATAAGTTATACTGTTATTCTAAATATTTGATATTTTAATTTCTTTTTAAAAAAAAAAATTAAAAAATAACAAAATTTTATAAAAAATAAATATAATGCGGAAGAGTTTGTTTGTTTGCTTAAACGCTAAGATGTTTTATCCTAGACAGGCGGCCATATATGCGAGGCTCATATATGGTGGAAGTACGTAACCGAGTACAAGGAATCCCCCAGTATATTAATCTGTCAAATATTTAATTTCAATGAATTGTTTAAAAAAATCTTTTTGAAATATATGATGCTAATAAATATATTTAAATCAAAAAATATAACTCGCAAAGAACGTTATATCAGACAGCCTCCAATAGCGTACTTACCAGCTTATCATTAAGTGAGGTCTCAAAGATTCAAGAACCTTGAAATTCGCGGAAGACGAAATGAAATGTAAATCAGATTTAAAGAGCAAATGCAAATTGCCTCTAAAATGTAAATTGGTGGACTTTAAGAATGTCTTAACAGGGTTCAAAATATATTAATAAATATTTCATTTAGATATGGCCTATTAATAATTAAAGTAATGAAATTATAGGGACGTCTGTGGTTTCAATTGTTACTTGAGAGATTGATTATTTTCTAAAGCTAGCTTTGATAAACATGACAAAGCGCGGTGTTGAGTACCAATACTCAACACGCAATGTCTTGAAAGTTAGGGACAAAGTGGGAAACGGAATGCAGTCTAGCATTAAGTTTCTTTACCTACACTAAGAAATAATACATGTTTGAAACTTTACCGCGGGTTAATGTTACCATATCACTTAGCTTTTACCATCACTAGGACCGTTATTATTTTGGCAGCGATTCAAAATTAAGTCTCGTCTTAACTTTTTTTATTATTTTATTATTTATTTTATTCCTCGATATGGTAACACTAAAAACCAAAAAACGCTTGAAACGCTCAACTCTCTTTTGGAGAAATCAAACGGTTACTAATCTTATTATACATGTGCGACGTTCAACACGGTTACCGCCCTTGAGGAAAGGAAATTTTATATATTTTGATCCCTCGAATAGGAATTGAATCCACAATCGTCGCGATTATAGATGGCCTAGTAAAGATAACTTTAGGAAATACTTTTTAAAAAATCCTTTTCCTAGTTTTCATTGTTCATCTAAAAGCTATGGTTCTAACTACCGCGTTACAGCTGAGGACCGAGTGCTAAGTACTCGGTTCCAGACCTCCTTCATGTTCTACATTGTCTTCCAAGTCGTATAGTGGCTGAGGTTTTTGAACTATTGACCTGATTAAAAAGGTATTTTAGATGGATAACTTGGATAAAAATTTCCTTGGGTCTCGTTTTTCATTTTATCGTGTAAATAATTGTGTACAAGTAATTTTTAAAATAAAATATAGAATATAGTGTTGTGATAGCTCAGTCGTGAGTTATAGAACAAAATATATACTTATCAATAATATATTTTTTGTCCTATTATTTATGATATATATTAAAGTATAATCTTATCATCGTCATCCTCATCGTCCTTAATTATATTCGGAGAGTTAAATTTAATTAACTTTTAATCTTTATTTTAATCTTTGATGACGATTCACATGCCGTCTCTATGCGTGCTATGCAAATTATACGCATTTCCCTCCATTGCGTCGCGCAGTTGGGTAAATAATTTGAATTACAATACTGACAAAATGATATTATTTTATAGAAAATAAATAAATTTAAAAATATTTCATAATGCATAATGTTTTCTATATGAAAATAATAAAGTTATATACATGTAAACATTATATTTATAAAACGAATGAACGTTAAGAGTATTTGTGTAGTAGCACCATTCTTTATCGCTGATAGGCAACGTACAAGTACCAACTAGCCTTGCCAAATGTATAAAATTACTTCTAGAACGCAAGCTTTTTGTGTTTTCAAAAGAAAAAGATAACGTAGCAGTATCAAAAAAGTTGTAAAATTTAAGACGGCATTTTGACTTATATAATTTAACATATATTTAGATATTATGCATATTCATCATTTATTATGAACGAGCTAAAATTAACAGTACTAATTTCCAAGAGATTACGTATATATATGAATATATATAGTTAATTTATGTGCATTTCCGCGTATCTATATATTCATTTCCTTGACTGCCGTTAAGCAATATTTTGTTCGTGCGGTGGACGGTAAAAAAGCATTCACGTATTCTTGTACGTACCAACAGATATATTAAAAAAAATTGTTTTGTTTTCACATACTATTTGCGGAAGACAAAAACTTTGAAAATCAGACTCATACCAGATTGGAACTTCTTTGTTGAAGCCTTCCTTTTGTACCTGCTTCCGAGTATTTCAGAAAGTTTCAAGAGACTACTATACTTACTTAAAGTGCCGAAGATAGTTTGGATTCTTTTTTAATATTTCGTATTGCTATTTACACAATGTAATAAGAAAGTGTTACAATTATTTTTATTACTGAGCTAAATTCTTTTTTACATAGAGTAATGTACATGGAGAAATCACTTTAAATTTACTAAAAATTATTATTTATATTTTAATTTGCATACTCATATTTAGAGATTAGAAAGATTTTTTATATATTATATGGCTACTATAATTTCGTCCTTTGATTTCCTGTATTTTGACACTAAGATCTCTATGCTATGTGGGAAAAAGCTAAAAATATACTAATTATTATACGAAGATATAGTATCATTTGAAGCTTAAATAGCCTTTTTATACATTACAGGTAAATCGTTGAATTATTTGTTCCGTAAAGTAATATAGTTGGTTTTGTGTTTGTACTACACTGAACGTGACCGTTTAAAATTTCCGCTGAGTGGCGAGCTTTCATTTTCCGGATCAAATATTTTTATTGCCACACTTTATAAACCATTCAACTTTATTGTCATGAATGAAATATTTTTTAAAGTACTTTGTTCTGTAATTTTTACAATTTTGTTAATATTACTGTGGTGGTACTGAGTTCGATTCTCATAAGGGGGCGTGGTTTTCGGTCAAAACACACAGAGCACTTCTTCACTACGTCATTACGACAATGCAGCCGGAACCGGTTTTTCAGGCTACAGTATAAGAAATATAATTACATGCAAGGTACTAGGTACATACTTATATTTTACATAAAAAAATAAATGACGATCTTTTATGTCTTTGAATTATCTTACATGCAAACTTATTTGTATTTCTATTTCGATTTTACATCCATACTAAAAAAATACTTTTTTGTTACACATTCAAAATCTTTTTTTTCTACATAGTAGGGTGGTCATATAAACCTCTGATAGACACTTGCCACTGACCTCCCATTTTACGAGACATTCGAGTTGAATGACGAACCTCAACTTCAAAGTATAATTAAAACGTGAAACTTGTCTAGATATTTTCTTAAATTAAAATTATATTCTACGATGTATCCACTACTGCATATCCATACAGAATTAAACCTTGTAACTAATTAACATCTGTAACTAGAAGGAGATTTTGAGAGCATTTCGCTTATAGATTGATTGCTATTGTGTTTTAAAAAAGATATTACTAACCAATAAAGTTGGAGGCTATCACTGTGAGAGGAGTCATGGCTGACTTTAAACGCGATGTTTGCAGACCCCCCCCCCCCCTTAATACGCTTTTAGGGGAGCAATTTTATTTTTAGGCTTTAAGACAAAGTGCGGCGCTACATTCGGCTATCAAAATACATTATTCATTCAAATAATTTCATTCAAAGTCACTGAAATGTAGACACGCTACTTTACGTTTTATAGATATGTAATAAAAAGTTTATGTTGATTTTATTGAAGGGGTTGTTAAAAACCGGGATAGATCTACTTAGACATAATAAAATTTCGGGAGCATGAATAAAATAATGTAAAGTATGACCTCCTACTCTTACTCCTGGTTGAATCCTCCTCAGACGAATGAATTATTTTCTCTGTCTCAATTTCATCACTGAATACTAAATGTTTCAGAAATTGAGCGGAGAAAGGAGATCAGAATATCACAATGTCACACAAGATATTTTAACAGACTGGCATGTTAATCACACAGTATTTATTTTAATAGATTGAATTAGTTTTACTTTTAATAAAAAGATACGTAATATAAAAAAAAAAGTAAGACTGATAACAACATAAATAGAAAACGTATGCGCATCTATTATATATAACTCGGTTATAACCGAGTAAAAAGTGTAACCGAGTAAAAAGTGAAGAAATTGTGAGGCAATTATCTTGAAGGCTGTGAAAATAAATGTCATGAGATCACTTAGCAGTTGAAGTTAACCGTGATTTATAACAGTGACGCCGACGGACGTTAGAATCTTTTTTAACTCGAGCAAATTGCAGTTCCTTTTTTGCTTTTGGGATTTGCCAAAATTTTAAGTAGATACAGTAGGATGAAATTACTTAATACTTACGTAGGTCACGTATATAGCATTTTACCATAATATTTTTTATTATAATGAAAAGGTCACCGACTAGAAGGTGGGACAAATTACATAGTAATTTCCGTGGCCGCCGCGTAAGTTGGAACGCAAACAAATTTAGCGGTTACCCGGTGCTTGTAATAAAATCTCTTAATTCCCTCTCTCTCGCACCTGCTATTAATACAAAAACAGTGTAGACTTAAGACGTTTTTGTAATGTTTAAAAACATTGAATGTGACGTTGAGTTCTGCAGTGTCATGAATGCGGGCTGAAAGATGAGAACGAAGTATCTGAACACTAAGCATCCCTATCCCTTTTTGCTGCTCAGAACAATTGGGGAAGAGTAACTCTGAAAGATTAATATAAATATACTCTTCTTTAGCTTAATAGTATCACGTAAGTTGAATTATAAAAAAGCTGTCAAGTATGAGTTGGACCCGCTACTATCAGATGGACAGATAGACAATAAAATAATCCTATAAGGGTTTCATTTCTTCCGTTTGAGGTGGGGATCCAAAAATAGAGTGTCTTAACACTAGGTTCCTTCGAAAGAGACATGAAGATTTTTCACTTCTGCTCGATTTCAATCTAGAAACATACTATTCTCATGCGCACCTCGCTAAGTCCGAGAGATTAAAGCTAGACTTGCTTTTAAGCTAGCGACTTAAACAGTCTACGTTCAACTTGCGTCAACGAAACTTTAAGCTACCATTGTGCTAGTACAAACGCATTCGTTTTAATTTTACACATGCAACCTTTCTTCTGCCAAATATTTGCTGAAATTAACATCATTATTTACTACTTACATCTCATTATTTTAGATATAGCGTTTTGATTGGCGGTACTTACATTTTTCTCACCAGCGCAGAAAATGAACATTCACCTCTCTGACTGGGAATCCAATCACCAGCCGGCAAAAGGCACGGGCAGCCTCGATATATTTCTTGATAAAACGAGTATTAGTAGTACAAATATGTTCTGGTCACATATACCAAACCGCATATGAAAGCTGCAATTTTGAATCTCACGTTATGCTATCTAAAATCTAACTATATATATCCTCGCTTGTATAGTTTTATCAATAACGAACGATGCACAAATTCTGCAACTGAAATGTTCTTACTCAATAAATACTAAGACTGAAAAAATTAAGCAATCAATTTGTATTTTCTTTCACATCAGTTCACAAACCTCTAATTTACAAAAACTATACACATGTGAAACTACTAGACTAAGAAAATGTCAAATTATAAAATATGTTGATAAGTAAAGGAGGGTAGAGGAGGACTGAAAGAAAATATTTTTAGACATTCTTAAGGGAGTGGGAATAAAACAAGCAGTCAAAGTTTCGGGTGATGACTACGACTACGAGTCATATATGAAAATATATACATACTCTATATGAAAATATTTAGTCTGTATTCATTTTATTAGTATAGATTATATATGAAAAAGCATACTATCCATGCTTTTACAACAAATGCAAACGAACAGACACAGTAAACCCGAATATAAAGCGATCGCGTGACTAAAGCAGTTAAAATTTTAAGCCGCGTGTACTATTTCGTAGTCTATATTTTCCGTTGCCTTATCATAAAACTATTTAGAAGTTTAGTTATGTTTACTGACTTGTAAAAAATTAGATTATTACACGATTATTACACATTAATACACGATTATTGACTTGTAGAAGAAGAAACAAGGAGGTATACAATTTTATTCACTATCGGCACTGTATTATTATATATGTCGGCGTCGATAATAATTGTTTAAGAAATATTGAGAATAAATACATGATTGATTAATTCCGATCTAATAAAAGATCGATCGAATAAAATTAGAAATAACATTTAAAGTGAATTTAATTAAAAATAATAATTTTATTGAGTTGTGTTACGTTATCGTACCACTCAGTGAATCAGGAGAGTTGTGAAGGTTGGGCGGTCGGCTTTATAAGTAAGGTGGCTTGGTCTTGGTAGTTTTGGCTCGGTCGGCCGTCCGGCGTTTACAAATCGTAATTGTGACAAGGATCACGCCTGAATCATACCGTTGGTGTGAAATTGTGTTATCTCGGCAATGGAGGACCAAAATAATAACACGACGGAACCACTTGACTCGCCCATACGTATATCGCGAGCCGACATATATAAAAAGGTATTTCTAGAAATCAAGTGTTTACATGATAAACAACACATTTTACAAGTCTATTAGTTGATTGAAATTAGCGATGTCTCTTTGGCTCATCTGGCTCTTTTGATTTTTGAATATTTTGTCTATATTTTAAATAATTATCGTATAGTTGTTCATTCTATGCATTTTCATTATTTAGCTGTATAAGTAGAGTCCGGCCTTGTGCTAAGATACTCAGTTTTCTCTAATTTTCTCATATTTTAGAAAACATCGATACTACATTCCACACACAAGGGTTAAGGGTTCAATTTCCACTGGGGGTAAACCAATAACCAGTCAACACAGTATCACTCTCATAAAATCTCTAAAAAATATTTAAGATTCTATGGAATACTAATAATCGTATTAAGCTTTTTATTCTAGTTTACATGTTTTATATCAAATAACCTTTCACACCAGAGCGAAGAAATGGAAATATAAATAAATATTTAATTTCCTCTAGTGGGGATCGAACCCACAACCGTCGCGTTACAGTCACACCCTTGTGCCGCTGCGCCACGACGGCATCACATAATATTTTTAATGAATTATTCCCTACAACACTGGCCTATTTTTCACTGTAATAAAACGTGTTCGTGTAGGCCACAATGCTATTTTGTAGTAATTGCCTATGGCCATTACACTCCACTTTGATAGCCACTTTGTTAGACGATATTCTTGATTTGTTTCAAATTGTTGTATTGCGGGCTAATTCACTAGAAAGTCTATAGGTACGTGGCGGCCAAAAATGTATACAAATAAATATATTTTTTGTGTTAAGATCTATTTTTCTTACAAAATTAAGTAGAACGCAGTGTCTGGCATGTGTAGTACTGTTTTCTTTTTGCGCACTTTGTTCTCTTATACGAACTGCTTATGCGGTGCGCTGATCTCCGGTTGTGTATTAGGTAGAAGAACTTTCTGAGATTACTTACCCATAACTTATATATTATATACTTAGCTTTCCTACTGAGCCAGGTGATTGTGATTGCATAATGTTGCAAGGTAATTAAATTTTTCCATCATAATTTAGGAGCGCAAGTGTTGGTTTGATTCCATGGACATGTAATATTTAATATGTTTGTTTCTTCGACGAAACGCGGCATTGAACTCCGTCAATCAACAAACAATGTCTTCAAAATTCATCAAATAAGAAGCAACGGAGGCGCCTTCTAATGGGAAGAGTCCAAAAAATTAARTTCTGATTTTAAAGTAAAATTTTCAAAGTTATTTYAATGTTATCATGCTTTTACTTTAACGGTTTCGTATATCGATGAAATAATAAGTGCCCCGTTGAAGTTTTCAATTAACAGCTAATGCAGCGAGCATGTAATTTACTTGTTTTTGGTAGAGTGCACTACAAATATAATTATTATTATATATTCATATATTGGGTAAAGAGTGTATAGCGCGTATGGAGTGTAGAGCTTATCAAATAAAGTTACGTCAAAATGCAATACAGTTCTCTAACTGCTAGTGGCTAAGATAATAATAATTATTAGTAGTAGTAATTTGGACACAAACTTCTTTGACGTAATACAATAATGTCATAAAGATTAAGTATTAGATTTTTATTTAGAGAAATCGCAAAAAAATCGTTTAAAATATTTAGTTTTTTTACGATATTTTCTTCATCTTGGCTTTACATAAATGCGTTGCATTATATGTAAATTACATATAATACAAATACACATTACAATTTTATTTTTACTTAACTTGTCAATATATCATATAAAATAACTTTCTATACTCATGAGTACCTAATGTAATATTCATATACTCGTATAAAGAAGAATCTATGAAAAAACGAAATTATAAATCCATAGCGTATACAAGAAAATGATCAAACATATATCTGTATAATAACACATATTCAAAGGAATCATAATATGATTTAAAGGAAACTGACAAAACATATCGATTCTTAAGATTATCTCGCCTGATGTCTGATATAAAGAACATAAGCTTTATGACTTTTTCATTTCAGAAATACTTCTGAGCTCGTAAGCCGTTGACAACTTTTATTTTGATTTTATTAGTTAAGTAGCGACCCGCGACTTTGCCCGCTTGCATTACACAATAGTATATCTATACCTAGTTCTAATAAAATTATCATTTCATACAGCAAAAAATCATGTTTTCGAAAATTCCCATTATCATTGTAAGTAAATTTCACTAATCAAATTCTTCAATTCTACAAGCTTCTCATGGCAAAATACTAAAATAATAACCTCCTTTCAAGATACTGACCACAGTATTACAGACAGTGAGTTTAATGAGTGAATAAAATGTTTAACACCAATCTATCATTTACCACAAGTTTAACAGGAGCACGTGAGCGCACGTAATATTTCACAACGTAACACTTACCAGAAAATCTAAATATAGCTATATCGTAAATTAGCATACGCGTTAGCTTTGGCCGCGATATGAGGATTGATGCGTATACGTGGCCTTGCATACGTTTACGGAATAATTATCAAATTTAATTTAGAAATCTACGTTTTTACATATTATATATTTTTTTTTCTATAGTTTCACACTGTATCCAATAAATAGCAAGATGGGCACAGGGAAACCAGTGTTATGAAAATCCTCATTTTCCACCCAATTTTTGAGACATTGTGTGTATTGAACGGCAAAATTAAATGGCGAGCTTTGTATAATTAGCAGAGGGAAGAAATAAATGTAATTCATTAGACGAAGTGGGAATCGAACTTACAACCATCGCATTTACTCAGACCCTCTACCGCTGGCCCCGACGCCAAACATTTTTTTTTATGGGGGCGGCCAAGGCAATCGAGCATTCGCGTCACCTGATAGTGAGTGATCACCGCCACTCACGACCCCATGCAACACCAGAGAAGCTACAGGTGCGTTGCTGGTCTTTAAGGTGGAGATGTTGGGCGCCGGGGCCCGACATTACCTAATGCGAAACGCAGTGGCAAGAGTCAATTATAACTTAATCAAATTTCGGTTTTTACCGAACATTTTATATTTGTATTTAATATTTATCTTAAACTTTAACAATATAATTATGTAAACCATAACAGCTCTCTTATAATGTGAACAAGTGACAATGTCAAATCAGTGCAGTGAAATTTAACTGAGGAGTGTATGAGTATACAGTGTCACTGACAATGGACAAAATGAACAAAATGGACAAAATGAACAAAATGGACAAAGGGCATAGTGGGCAAGTGCGCAGGGAGAACACTCCTGAACTACCCAGTGAATTATCCTTCGAGGAATTAAGGAACAGGTTCGATACTAGCGCTGCGGTTAGGAAGGAAATCATGTCGAATCCATCCACACATGGTAGCGCCACGCGGCAAATTGTGAGCGGGAAGCTTTTTAAGAAGTGCAAAAGTGCGACTTTCCAGATAGATGGCGCCACTTATACTATCGGTAAGCTTTAAAAAGTAGTCGGTGAAAATGTTTATTTTACGGATTTAAGTAAACTTGTCACTTTTAAAGAGTGTATTGTTTGAGTTTGTTATTTTTGTTTAGAAGTGGTATAGTATTAAAAGTTTTTATTTGTTTCCAGGTAAGATACAATTTAATACAAATCGGATTCAGTAAGTAAAAAAATATTAATAATAAATAAATAATAGGTAATACATAAATATTATATAGTATGAGTCTGTTTTAGAATTAAGAAAGAAATTATATGACTCATATTGACATTATTGACATATAAACAAAAAATAGTTCCGGGTTTTTTCCTGCATATCAAGGAGTACAGATGCAACTTATTCTTACGAAACTCCATTTTCTGCCTAATATGTTGGGATGCGTGTCGACTTGCCTAACTTAACACCGCATTTTTTCTTGTTATCAGAGCTAAGAAATAAAAATAGAGTAGAACCCACAACCATCGCGTTTACATACCAAATTTAACATTGAATATTAATAGTAACATTGCTAGTGCCAAACAGTATTTTAAATTTAATACTTTGAATTCCAAATTCCGGAGTAAGCCTCTCGCTTATACAATATTCATCCGAGTTAGTCCAACCCGGAATAATATTTTAAATCGATTAGAACTAAAAAGGAACGTCTCGTATTGTAGTTCGCCTTTAGAAATCTTATTATTTAGTGTTCATTTTTAATATGAGTTACGGCACAGGGGCACAAAATGTGTTGCGAGATCGATTGGTTGTGGGTTCGATTCGAGACTCGAGGAGATGAAATAGTTATTTAAATTTATAGTTCCATTTCTTCGCTCTGGTGTCGAGGCAAAGCACGGCGTTGAGTTCCGCTATTTAATACGCAATGCTTACAGAATTCGGCGGAAAGTGGGGAATGGAGTGTCTAAACACGAGGTTCCCTACCTACCCTGCTGTGTGCAGACTTTTTAATATTATTTTGGAATTTGTTATTTAAAAAATATTTAATGTCGGTATAAAAATGTAAACGTAGCGTTATTTGATATAATACCCATACCATTTGAATAAAATTTAATGCAATTTCATTAAGAATTAAAACATAATAGATGTTATTAAATATAAAATGAATGAGAATTTTAGTGCAGCTTCACGCTTTATCCCACATATCTTAACTTATCGTTAGATGCTTCTTCAATTTCCGATTAAATTCGCGAACTCAACGCCACACTTTATCTTTACAGTGCGAGTGGGAATCGAACCCAATGCGCCAATATTTCTAAAATAAATTTGTATAAAATAATAAAGTAACGTAATTTTATACAGTAAAGTGACCTTCCATCATTAACAGTGAAATTTTCGACGTTTAACAAAATTGCGGTTAATTATATTGTGAGAAAAAAAATTATTTTATAAATTTCAACTTATACAGAAATAGAATAGTGAAAATCACAAAAGACGACTAGAATCTAGTTTCATTTGATCCCCTTTCCCGAGATACCCGTAAATTAGCATCGCCGCCAGCTAAATGAACGTTGCGTATTATTAGAGTTGTGTAGGCTTATTAGTTGATACAGGCAGAGTGAAATTCAAAGCTTTTTTTGGGCTTTTCTTACTACTACTTTTTTACTATCCTTGTATCAGTTTTCTTTTCTTTTTTCTTTGTATTTTTAAACACTCTCTAAATTTCTATACTTTTATATGTAAGCATATATACTATATTAATGATATACTATCTCATGAATTTCTAATGCAGTCAAATGTAAATATATTCTACACTCAATGGCAATTAAATCCACAAACTAAACTTAGACACATTCTAAATACCAAAACCGTGTAGTAAATATTAAATGCACATTTGAAACCTAATATATGAAGCAGTTCAATATCGCTTTGCACATCTGTGTCAATGTTATTATAATATTCTATCACAAATGCAGTGCATTCAAAAGGCACGCCACTCACATTTCACTGACGTTGGCATATTCTTGGAATATTGATTTATTTGTTTATTTATATGATACATAGGTAAAAGCTATTTAGATTTTCAATATTATATTTTTATTTAATAAAGCAATAAGTAAATTAGAGAAGTTGTGAGTGTTTAGACTCTTTTCTCTTTTGACTGAACTGAATACTTTGCGTGTTGAGTGGAGTAACAAAACATCGCCCTTATATTCGCTAGGGCGATGAAATGAAAATAATAATTATTATAGATATTATTAATATATAATATTTTCATTTCATTGCTCTGGTAACGAGTCAAAGCGCGGCGTTGTATTCCGCCACTGAACACACAATGAGAATGCAATTTCATGAATAAAAAAGCACTAGGCCCAGGCTCGCTCACCTGACTGTAAGGACGATGGTTTTGGTCAAAAAATACAGGCAAGATGTATACATATCTTGAAGTACTTAGTCTTTTTGACTTTGTGTTATTGACTTTTGAACTATCTACTAAAGAAACATATTTTTCGTTTAAAGATTATGCTCGACAATACAAAAATCGGTGTTGAGTTCCGCCATCTAACACAATATTTTTCGGTATAAAAGAACTAAGCTTTAACTATCCCATTAAGTATATACGCGGGATAAATATCGAAAATATGTATATTTGTGTAATAATTATATTCATTCCAAGGCCAGGACTAATGCAATAAGAAAAATATATAGAGATCAAATGTGATCTGAAATCGAATGTCGTGATCAATCACTTTATACGAACTGATCTAATAAAATATACAAATATTTGGGACCACATAATATTTTTCACTCTTTGCTATAATAATTCCAGATAATACTATTTATGTTATTTTTGAATTAAAATGTTAGAATTAAAATGTACTCTGCTTTTGATTTCTTGCCAGAATTCAAGACGTGGCGTGTTGAGCAACGGAACTCAACGCCGCGTATTGTCTTACTCGAGAAAACAAATAATTGTTTTACTATAACGAAATATATGAACGTCAATATTTAATTACTCTTTGAGTGGTGGTTGAACCCATGACCATCAAGTTTACAAAACCTGTAATCCTTTTCCCCGCAGTGACCTCAAATTGAATATAAAAAAATATTTAACCTGTTCGATCATTGAACCCGCAATAAAATAAGCAAAAATTAATAAGCATAATCGAGTTTTACGTCTTGGAGGGACTTAAAATGGGATTGGTAGGGAAATTCCGGGAGCTTTATCTATTACACCGATAAAACAAATTGTTGGTGCATGCACTGAAATGAGCTTTGAACATGCGACCCCACGATTAAGAGCGAGTATATATTCAAAAGGCTCTACTTCGTTATAACCAGATATGTGGATTTTATAAATATTCATAGCATATATTTTAAGCCTTCCACGGTGAGTGGTGAAACTTAACGCCGCGCTTTGTCTGATTTTTTTAAACTAAATAATATTTTGTTACTTAAGACATCGTGTAGTGACACATTCTCTTAACTATAAGCGTATTGATTGTTGATTGGAACTCTGAAGCAACAAATTAATATTTTTAAGCAGCAATTTTTTTGCAAAAAAAATAAATCTTTTTGAATTTATTTTACAAATTAAATTAGAATTCAGTAGATTTGATGAATTTTCACGAACAAATTCTTTACACCCGATTGTTAAATTGAGATAGTAATATAATATTATAATCATTATATTAATACTACAGAGGTGTTAATTGTATATCAACGTCATGTTAACGTCAACAATAGAACCTTATAAAGTTTGAATCAGACCATTTCAAAATACACTAAGTTGTTATCATAAGTTATGTTTCTAATATTATGACCATTAGAAGTTCCATTAAGTACCAACCTTGTATATACTCGTATGTACATATGTACGTCCAAATGAAGAAACATTTTCTTTGGAAGAGCCATTCTTTGGTACAGCAGAATAGAGTATTATTAAAGATGATATTATGCGATAGTTTCTTTTATATTATTCTTACGTGTTATTACAGAACTTTGATTGAACGTCGAACGCGAAATAGTCTCCGTTCTCCACATTGCGCGGAATTTTTCGAAGCGCTTTGTGTTGAGTGGCGCAACTCAACGCCAGGCTTTTGCATTGGTGCAAGAGCGAAGAAATGAAAATATTAATAAATAATAATTCATTCCCCAAGTGGGGCTCGAACCCACAACTGTCACGTTACAGTTATACTGTTGTGCCCCTGTGCCACGACGGCTTCTTTTTTTTACGGCGATTTTTTTCCTAATTGAAATATTTATTTTCACTTTCAAATTTACTTGACAAATAAATGTCAAAAATATGAATAATGTTGTATTTGTGTTCGCTAAAACTTGCACCCTACAAGAATTGAATATAGAACACACGAAAATTGGCTTTTGTGCCCTCCTGTACTTTTAGAATAAATATATAACACTTTCTTTACGATTCCTTAGGGACATATTTATGAAATTTTCTGCCACTATCTCTATAGATTGAAACAAATCATATGAGAATCAAAACTAAGAAAAAAGTAATATATTTTAACTATAACGTCAATATATACGAGTATTTGTTTGTTTTCATAACACGAATAATCCATTACTTTTTTTTTTGTTCAGTAAAAACGATGCATAGGTGCTTGTAACTTTTGATTGCGTTGACGTAGAAGCTTGAGGTAGCCTGATCTCAAGATCTCAAGATCTTGACCTCAAGATCTTGATCTCAAGATCTCGAGGTCTTGACAGACGGATACCAAAGTGATCCTATTTCATTATACATTATTTTTTATCTTCACGCTTCATCCCGCACAAAGTAGAATAGGATAAGAAAATCTGGGAACACACTTAAGAAGTGGTAAATATCAGAACTCGACGTCGCGCATTGCCTAATATTAGCGTAGGAATCGAACTCGCCATTCACAGTCGCTTTATGTCACTGTGCCAGAACGCATGCATTTTCATTTATAATATATAACGCTTATTGATAATTGCATGACTGATTCGGTAAAAAAATTATACCGTTTTTAAGAGAGAAGAGATATTAAGGTGCATAATAAATATAAGTCTAACTTAGCATTACAAATAATATTGGGAAATTGCTTCTCATATGACGTAAACCAGTATAGAGATTAAATAAATTAATTCATATTAATTAATATAATTATTTTAATAACGTTCTTGATATGAAATTGAAACATTGTAATTGCTTATGCAAAAAAACAAACAAGTTATATTAAATCAACGAGTGTTCAATTTAGATAACGATTGCTCAAACGAAAACGAAATCGAAATAGACTAAGCATTTTCAATTAATTTGTTGTCACAAAGGAGTCCCCAAGTACAATGTCGATGAAAGGGCGGAAAAAACCGAGCGTTTTTAAGCAATTGCCAGTTCCCCGGGGCATTGGGATTTAGGTTTTGAGGGCCTATTTAGGACGTAAGAACAAAACGTCGATAATATACTATACGAGTATATTTGTAACCGTCATGACGTAGTGGTGATACCTGACTGTAACTGAAATATTCGTGGATTCGATCACCACTCAGGGAATTGATCTAGTCTAGAAAATTTAATGAAATGTCAGGAACGGAGTACTTTAACACTAGGTTCTCTCTGTCTGCTACGAAGAGAAAAACGTAGCTACGTTTATTAGAAAAATAACGTAATTCATGAATTTGCTTAATTCTCCAAACGTTGCCTTAATTTGTGTTCAAAAAGTGTATTTTTAATTTTTTTGAAATAGACTTGATCCAGATTGTTTTATAACGCAGCTCAAAGTGTGAATCTAGACTAAGTTAGGCTACCTGTAGCTTAAGCATGTGCGTTAAGCTGATTGTCAGTCGCGCGCAGGCTTCCACGCGAGTCGGTCGCGTGGTAGCGTCATGCCGCCCTGAGCATCCGAACGCACCCGTCCTAATCGCGCTTGTGTCATGTAAGGAAAAGTTCAATAAAAAAAATGATATTATACTTTTTTTCCACAAATATATTCAAATAAAAATTCCATTAAAAATGACGTGTCAATAGGGATGTCAAATTGTCACATAAAAATTATACCGGGACCACCTGTTGCCCGGTTCGGAATAGTCCATTGGATAACGTCACAATCTGTTTACAAACGAGGGGCGCCCCCACCCCTGGTGATATGACGCAACCGTTTATGAGCGCCCTGCACGTTACTGTGGAAAAACAACAACCGTGAAAATAGATTTTCATACTTCCTATCGTTCCGTATCCATTTCACGGTTTAACAATTCTATTAAAATTTCAAGAATAACATGGAAAACGTTGTATGTTATTTCCATTGCAAAGTCGATTTCATACTTGTATAAAGTAGGTTGTATTGATGGAAGGAATTAACGGAACGAGAGCCTAAGCTCATTGTTAGCGTAACTACGAACAGTTTGTTCATTTTAACTGCTATAACGATCCGAGGTACAATCATTCGCTCCTATAGTATAGTCCGCCTCGAGCAAATTGCAAATTGAGTCCAGTAATTATGTTTTAAGGTCGTATAGATACATTAAGTGTAATGAATACTTTCTAGGTCACCTTAAGTTTAATATATAGTAAAAAACGTAATATTTGCTCGAATATCCTGAGGCGCCATGTGAATATAAATCAGACAATAAAATTAACAATCTTTCCACGCTCGCCTATTGCTTGTACTATTTTTAATGCAAAGAATTTAATTTCACTTTATTTCTTTCAAAACGATTCTACTAATATAAAATTATTAAATTTTAAATAATGTACAAGATATTTAAAAAAAACTAGGAGACTAGAATGTATAAGAGAACGCGTATATATATGTATATATATTAAAGAAAAATTCGATCGATTAACGTAAACGCACGCGCCTCTCCATTATCTTAATTGCATGTTGTGTTAATGGTGCCGCAGTAAACGTTGTACAACCTGATTAGGAATAACATTCGTATTAATGGGATTATTGAATTAACAAATATTGCTTATTTGGTGCAAATTATACCATGAAATTTCCATTGATGATAAGCGATATGAATAAAATTGTATAGTAGTTTGTAGCAAACAGCGCACAGCAGTGGTCCCGACAGAAAATAGAACGTGCTTCGCGTTTCAAACGTAAATCAGTGAACAAATGAAAGCGTTTAGTTTGTTAATGACTGTGACGGACATATAAACAAAAACAGACTTCGAAGTGATTTGCTGTGAACGTTCTTTTGAAACGAGGATTCTATTTGTGAGTAAGAGGTAGCGTAGGATGTGATGATGAGGCGTGGCAAACCATTGTTGGAGGGCAGCCGGCAAGGGTCCATAGACGGTAACAGTAATCTGGCTAATGATAAGGAATTAGTGCACAAGTGCCATAGTGACCCCGGTGGTGGTAGAGCTTTGGGTGCAGCCCCTAGGACGCACAGACACAGATCTGTGTCAGGCGCTTTGAGGAAATGTGTCCTAACTCTAGACGGCTACTCGTATGTCATAGGTATGTTGTTTATGACATGCACATTGCACATGCAGTGCGCTGAATGCATGTGTATTTGTATACCAATAATGTTGTATATCTACTGTGCTATGACCATTTATATTTTGTTTTATTTCTATCAATTTTATTTAAATTATTGTTTTTTGTTTTATCTGTTTTATTAAATAAAAACTAATTTTAAGTCCAGAATTATGCCATATTATAAATTTCTACAACTTAAAAATATTATTGCATGTAATATAATATTATTCCTTCTATCACAATCTATTACTAAAAACGCCTACGTAGCATATATTTTTTTTACTTTTCTATCCCTACTATGAATTATTCAACTTTAATTGTTTTATGTCATAATTTACCTACATTGCATTTTGATTTGTCGTTAACCTGTATAGAAGTTAATTATTGCTTAGTTAAGGAAGACCGTTTGGTAACCACAAAATGCTTAATTAATTAACATTAATATAAGCCCCCAAATGCTACATTTTAATTCTAACCTAAAATCTCTAAATAGAGTGCAGCGTTGAGTTCTGCCAATCAATATATATCTCTAATTCAGGTGGAAAACGGTGTGTCTTAACACTAAACTCTCTCTGCTCATCGTGCTATAGGTAAGATAAAGTGTGAACCTAAAACAAATATTCATATAATTCTTTGCCGTTTTAAAATTATTGAAACCTCTCAAAAGATATACAAGAACGAATCACACTCATAAGTTTCAAAGAAAACCAATAAGAAACTCTATTCGATAAAGGTATTAGTTCAAGAGTGGTCATAAAGTTTATTTTCACCGGCAAAATTAATACAAGTGGATAGGTACGTGAGAATTGTGACACTTTTCATTGCTCTGATAACTTTAGTTTAAGTCGACGTGACTACATATATAGTGTAAAAGTTTCAATTGATCCATTTATTTAAGTAAATAACTTAAGTCTTAGTGAAGATCAATGGTAAACTTAAAATGTTTTTCAATTACCCGTCCTGCTAATATTAAGCGCGGCGTTCGGTTCCACAACGTAGCATGCAATGTCTCAAAAATTGGACCAAAAATGTGGGACGGAGTGTTGTAAAATTTAATTACCTTTACGTAGGAAGTTAATAATGTGACAAGGCATGAAGAAGTTCGTGTTTGAGTTTAACTTGACTTTTAAAGTGTTGAAGTTTGAAGCTTAAAGAGACTTGAAGTTGAAGAAAATATGGCCTCGAGGAGCAACACTGAGAAGTATTAATAAGCAAAACTAATTATTGTGATTTGAATGGCAGAACTTTATTTATTACATATTAAAGAAATTATTGGTAGCAATGTAAAAAAACTATATACTATATTATAATTACATAATATTATTATTTGGTTACTATTTATATTTCATTTTTTTAACAATTTTTTTCACAAAAGCGTGTTTTTTTAAACTATTATTTATATATAGAGTCCAAGAACCCAGTGCAGGATTTTATGTAATACTCGCGAATATGTAAGTACGCAAATATACAAATGCATTATGCACTCTATCATAATGGTCACAGATGAAGGCTTTCAAGCAGTTTTATTTAGGTCTGTCTACCTAATTCATCTTTGGCCTTAATATAACCTATTTCTAAAATTCACTTCTATTCCTATTATACTTCTTAACTTAGATTCTTTGTATGGACTACATTAAATTTTAAAGAATCTTTATTGAAATAGAATCTGCTTGAAACATAGAGCTTTGAAGATTAAAAAAACCGTCGTAGATCGTGGTGCAACGGTACAATGAACATATAATTGTAATTGTAATGTGATAGTTTTGAGTTTGATTCCTATTTAGGGGAATGCATCATTTTCATTATCTCGCTCTAGTACCAATACAAACCGCGGCCTTAAGCTCCGGCTCCTAACGCGCAGTGTCTCGAAAATTGTGAAAAATCGAAAAATGTTAAGTGGAGCACGGAGTATCTTAACGGTATAATCCTTTGTCTACCCAGTTATAATCTGAAATAAATGAAAATATAAATTTAAATAAATATTTCGTTACCTCAAAGTATTGTTTGCTTACTTAAGTAATGTTTTATAAATAGCATGACCCGAAGGTACAAACCAGAATTATTTTACTCTTGGATGAAAATAATAAAATAGAAATAATTATTTGTTGTTAGTGAATGTAGAATATTTTTGGATAATTTCGTATCAGTATTTTGAATGCGGCTTAAAGCTATGTTGGCTTGTTACAATGTTATAATATTAAAATATTTTTTTGTAATTATTTTCAACGCCAAACATTAGCGCGAGAGGTCAGTCGTGGCGCAGTGCCCTTTAGAGTGTGATTATAGAGGCGACTGGTTATGGGTTCCATCTCCAATCGAAGAAGTGACATATTTACTTAAATTTATATTTCCATTTCTTCGCCCTGGTATCCAGAAAAAGTGCGGCATTGAGTTTCGCTACTCAACACACAATGCCTCCAATTCGTCGGAAAATGGAGAACGAAGTGTCTTAACACTAGGTTACCTCTGCCTAACCGAATACATTATAAAATTAAAGTAAAGCCAAGCTTTAAAATTTTAAGTCCTTTTTTCAATTTTCAAAAAAAGTATAATTTATGGTAACACGGAGCTAGATTAAAAGTTCACGTTTGCTTGTTTTACTGCACAGGAGTGAACTATCAGCGGCACTTCTGACCCAACTTAACTGCGCCTGCAAGCTTATAAATTATTTGAAACTCAAATTATTAACGTAACTATTCGAAAACTCTAACTAGAAAATATAAGTATTTTAAAGGCAGTACTTTTATATTTCTTGTTTCTTCTTAAATATAAATTTGATGCTTAATACAATGATGAATATTTTTATTTAAGTCTGGTGACAAAGTACTGCGCAATAGAAACAAAATATTAAATTGTAATTGAAACTGCTACAATTTAAAAAATCTATACTGTCTGTTTGTTTCTCTCAATAAAGGGATAAAGGGTGTATAGGTGTGTAGAACCTCTGCCAGTCAGTAATTTGCCTCGCTTGCAGTTTGCAGGAGTTAGTATGTTTCTCCTGAGGGGCCGCTTATACGGTTGGCCAGTATTATTTGAGTTTCAAACAATATTAAACATGTAAAGCTGAATTGCCGTTTGATTTTAATTAAATAAAAGACTATAATGAAATTGAGTATACATTTTGTACGTATTATTGAACAAGTTATATCTTGAAAGTTTTTCCTTCAGTTTCTTCCTGTATCCCGCACATAGCATAACCTCGTAAAACTTAGTTATTTTCGTGCTTTAACGCCGCAAAAATGAATACCATCTAATCAACGCAATATCTACCATTAAATATATCTAGGGAAAAACAATATTAAAAACTTTTAATATAAAATTTGAAATTGAAAATTTTAATATAATTAAAAAAAAAACAAAAAAACATTTATGAAAAAATACAAAAAAATATTATTTTTGTTTTCACTAATTTGAATTCAAAATTATACCAAAAACGGGGAGTGTTTTAAGTGATAAACACTACGTACCCTACGATTTTTCTTAACATTATTCTAAATTTTCTATTGTTGCATCGGTCCTTGATAAATATGCAACATTTCAAATTAATCGCAGGTTTAAAATTGCGTTCAAAGTTTCTGTTATATACATACGGTTACGTCTAGCTATACGTTAAAGCTAATAAAAAGTATTTTACAAAGAATACTCCAGGGGAATAAAGAGGAGTGATAAAAAAAATGAACCAGCACAGTGTCATGTTCAACACAATACGCTCATGACTACTCTTGGGTGAACAGCGTGATCTAGATAATTTATTGCGGGTCGACGTATTAAATACTTCCGAACGTGTTAACGATTGACCGTAAAAGGTTTACGATATCTGAAATAACAAACTGTCCTCGAGGTAACGCCACATGCTTTATAAATTACTTAATATTAGATGTCTGGTTGATATTAAATGATGGAATGAGAGAAATATATTACATGTGGGTGACACAATTTTACTTAAAGTGAGTTGATATAAGCTTAAGTCTATCGATGTTTTAGAATTGTGTGGAATTAAGATAATTTGAATTTATTCTACATTAAATTCAAATTATCTTTAACTATATAACTATTATTTTATTATTGTATTAAATGTTAAAATTTTCACTTTTACATTGACAGAGCAACGATTGAATTCCCTTGACGTCTCATAGCAGAACTGCTTTGCGAGCTGGCGGTACCTATACTCTCTTAGGGATTTACTCGAATAAAAATACAATTGTGTGTGACAAATAAAAGAGATTTTTCGAGGAACGTTATGTAAATATTTGCCGTCGACACTTTATATACTGAGTTAATATTAAGTTATAGTAACTCATAATGTACAATAATATGCTAAAATATTACTCGCGATAAATGTAATTTAATTTAAATTCCAACATATTTTTATTGCTTTTTTATGTAAAATATAAATGTTATCGCTTCGTGAGGAAAAATGCGGCCTTGAATATGTCTGTGCATTAGAAAACATCTCGGTGTTGGTGATAGAAATAAATGCTTGTTTCATTACTTACTATACTTAATTAAAATATCACTTTATACATGTCTGTGGGTTCAATATGTTATTTTTACTTAGTATCTATAATTCTATCTATATATTTATGGTCGGTCTTTTTGGTCTGAAGATTCAAGGTCATGATGGAAGTTATGTTTTCATCAGACGGATTGCTTCTAACGGCTCCTGTCAGTTGCAAGGCAAGGGTAGACCATAAGATGGGTGAGCGGCTTAGATGTTTCATCTCTTAAAATAATCTTATAAAATACTGATTCGACTTGAAATATTCCCTTTGTGTGTCACACATTGGGTAGCTAATTAACCACACGGGAAAATACATATAAGTGATATATCATTCATAATGTTATAAGAAAACCAACTAGCAATGTCTCAAAATAGCAAAATATCGTAATGGGAACGGTCTTAACCTAGTATCTTAACCTACAGTTAAGACACTCCGTCTTTTGGGGCAGTTCCTCCGATGTTACTAGAGGCGAATATTAGATATACGCATGCGAATAAGAGGCGAATAATAGAGAGAATACTATAGGCGAATAAGATAATAAGATAATACGAGGATAAGATGACCATAGAAACACCGTAACTCCGGAATATGGGCTCATTTGAATCGATGGAAAATCTTTGAATTAAATATACTAAAACTTTGGGTACGGAACCCTAAAATTTTAAATATTTTATTAATCATTCCCCAGAGTGAACCTACAGTCATCACGTTTACAGTTAGATGTCATTCCACTGCGCCCCCATAGCTTCATTTTACTTATATTTAACTTGTACAGTATAGTTTTATATTAATATTTGTCATTTCATTTTATTAGTCTGTGGTTAACATTTTACTCTGTTTAATTGTTTACAATGTGTCATATTACCTATTTATAGTAAATACTAAAGGTTGTAACCTTATATGGGAAACATAATATACTTATTCAAATTCTACTAATTTGGGTAATATAATTCATTAGTGAATCATTGATTTATACTAAGTATAATTCGATACAGAGAAAATATGGAGGATGGAGTGTCTTGACACTTTTTATGTTAAATTAATATTTAACTACGTCGCAAATTATATCATCTGCTTAATTTAAAGTTAACTATTTACCGATTAGTACGAAAACAAAAATGTAAATAGGAATATTCCAGAAATCTTCACATTTGTACGCTAATATTAAATGCTAATACGTTAGCAAAGGAGCCATTGATGTGTCTGAGGCAGTTGCGTAAACACGAAAATGAGTGGATCTTCAAACATTTTCGTTTTCAATATAAATTTTGTTATTTGGTTTAGTCAAGTTGATAATCAACAACCGTAGAAGTTGGAAATTCAAAAGCCACATTTAGCTGGGTAGGCAGAGAGAGCCTAATTCTGGAGGCATTACGTGATGAGAGGGGAAACTCAACGCACAGCTTTTGCCTGGACACAAGAGCGAGGAAATAAAAAATGTATATATATTTCATTTCATCAAGTGGAAATCAAATCCAAAAACCACAAGCGCGCGACTGGCGCACTTAGTATGCAATATAGTTAAAATCAATAATTATTTGTTGACGAGAAACTTTGTTGTTAAAAATTGAAAATAATATAATATAGTATCACAGTAATATTTATTTATTTATTTATTTTTATTTATTTATTAACAGGTGTAATTAGTTACAGATATTATGACATAGTCAAACGAGATCACAAATCAACATAGGAACCCTTACACCCCGTTCATAAGATTGGGTTACTCAGTCCACCCGCTCTATGTCCAGGATAAAGGGCAACCAGTTTCCCGATTAACTCAAAACAATTATAATATCTCCGCAGAAGGCATATTGCCCGTGCGCGGACCTGCGTGTTTGTCTACTTATATTATATGCATCGAATAATCACTAAGTAATCATATTTTATTTTAAAATATACATGAACATAATATATTTTTCGTATCATGAGAGCTACCATTTTTTAAATATTTATTTAAATAAATATTTAAATAGGTATACATATAAAATAATTTATACATACATATAAAGTAATTTATTTAAAAAAATCCTATTTCCTATGTATTTACTATTTATAAAATATAAAACTCTTCCGTTACTGACTTACAACGAACAAACAAAATTTGTAAACTTAATTTAAATTTGATAGAGAGTGGAGAAAATTTCTGAGGGGAAAACTAAATTTTCTAATTTTTATTATAAGTTTCACGCGAACAAAGTTGCGGGCGAGTACTAGTTATCTTATAATCTTGTATAAGAACGAGGAAACTGTTGTACTGGAGCCCTCCAAAGCCTGCGCTTTGTATTCATAGCGGTGATAAACATTACGTTTGTGATAATAAATCGATGATATACAGCTAATATAATTATGACGGCACCATCACTGTATGTATTATTGTATAAATAATTGAGGACGGTCGTAGCGCAGTAGCGCAAGTATGCGACTGTTTTTGTGACAGGTTGTGGGTTCGATTTCCATTTGACGAAGTGAAATATTTACAATTTCATATTGTCGCTCATGTAACGGGGTAAAACGCGGCGTTGAGTTCAGCCACTCAACACTCAATGCCTTCAGAATTCGCGTGAACTACGATTTAGACTCTGTGTTCCCCCGACATCACAACCATTTTACAAAATATTGAATCGTCCCTGGCGCTACTACTACTAACTTAACATATTAGCAAATATATGTATATATAAAAAAATTAAATAAAATTTATATATATATATATAAAACAATTACTCTTAATAAGCTTTATAGCCGAGCTTTACTTATAATTAAGCTATAAAAAGCTATAATGACTGACCTGTCTATCAGTGTCGTGACGTCATCGCGTTATCACAGCGGCATGATTGTGCTATCAGATAACCGTGATGTAGCATTAATCGAGGGTGTTTGCGGGCTTGCTTAACACGTGGTTTGTAGGTAGGCAGTGACAGCTACAATCGGCGAGCAAAAATGTGTTATTATAATAAAATCTTTTGTTTTCGACTTATTTTAATAAACATATTACTATTTTCTTTTTCAATTTGTTTTAAGGTGAAATCTATAAATTTGATACATTTATAAGTTACATATTGTCAATTTAATTTGTATTGTTTAAATGAATTAACTATCAAAACTTTAAAATTTTCATAGTTTTTAATTATAAAAATGTAAAAAATAGTGAGCTATCTCTAAATGATTATCGTTTTCTGAATATTATATTAATATGAAAAATATAAGTATTCCTCTAAAACATAACTTGTCTTCTATAGTAATTTTCTATATCCAAAAACACAAAGGTATAATAAATAAATAATAAAATAGTAGTATAGTCATATTGTAAATATAAAGGTATTAATTATTGTACCGATACCACCTGCAAAATCTCATCAAATCAAATCAGGTCTTATCAAGAAACATGTGTGTTTAATGATTTCTTGGTAACTAGAAACAATCTATAGCTTTTTATATATCGTGTAAATATAGAAAATATTTTTTTAACTTCACGTTCTTTTTAACATATTATTAGTTCCGTTTCCTATTTTCCCCCGAATCCCGTGGCATTGAAAACTAAGTGGCGGAACTCACCGCCACGTTGTGCCTCGGTACCAAGGCAAGGAAATATAAATATGATATATTTCAGTCCCACAGAGTGGAAATCGAACCCACAACCGTCACGTAGACTCTTGGGCTACCGGACCAAAACGGTTTCAATACGATAATTAATTTGTATCCTCTGCTTCTGCAATATAAGGGAAACGAGTGCAGTTAAAAAAACATATACTCTTTTTTACCTTCACTTGAATTGGATTTAGATTATTCGCTAGTTTAATTTAAAATTTCGAATTTTTAGACATTTCTAAAAAAAACAATCTATCTCAACGTATATGTATTATTTTAATCAGATTTATTATCTTAAGTTACATTATATTATCATTAGAGCTTTAAACGTTCTCAGGTAAGACATATTTATGTTGACACGTAACATACGAGCTTACGGTAATAGCTGCTGTGCCTTATATGGATAGGTCAGTAATAATAAAATAACTATGCGAGTTTGTGTTTGTTTGTGCCGATTGTTTTAAAATTGTGGCATAGCTTAGATTTTTATATAGTGTATAGATATATAAGACTGATTTTTCCTAGCTTTTTGGAATCGATCCCACAAACTGCGCGGGGAAGCAAACAAACCCTTTAGCTTTCTTATATACTATAGTAATATAGATTGATGATAATATTAACAAATAATAACTGTTATTATACTATGTATTTAAAAATTATACGCGAAATTAAGTAATTTAAATTATACAAAATCAAAGAAAAATATAAAAATCACTTGAAAGCTTTTAATAAAAAATATATTTAAGCCATTATATTTTATTTAATTTATTTTATAATAAAATAGATATTATGAAACGTTAATACTTATTATAGGTAAGAATTCTAACAAATTAAAATTTATGGCCACTTGATATCTCTGGTCCATATTTGTATATTATCGAGATCTTCAAGGTGTGAGAAATGTAATAAAAAAATTGAGTACACTTCATAAGGAAAATCTTTTACCCCAACTAAATTACGCAATTAGATTGCGTGTAGAGTGGTGGAACTCAACACCGCGCTTTGACTCTAAACCAGAGCAAAAAAATTAAAACTAAGAAATGTTTAATTTCATCGACTGGGACTCGAACCCATAACCGTCACGTTTACAGTCATACGCTTGTGTTCCTACCCCACAACTAGCCATTATTTAATATTTTTTTATAAATTTTTAATAAACTTTAACTTTCTTAATTTAATTGGTAATTATTTTATATGCCGGTTCCATTATAAAGTCAGTTAACGTAACGCTACCCTTTATTTACGTCAGACATCTTGTATTGTGTGCAAATTGCTATTGATATGCTTATCATAGCAGCTATTGTACTTTGATATTCGTCTTAAGTCGTACTACGCACGGTCTGAAGTATGTGACAGGAGTAAACCAATAGTAGGCTTATTTAAATAAATGTTTTAACGTCACCAAGGCAGTGGATCACTCGTAAGCGCGATGGTTGTGGATTGAAATCTAACTTCGGGGAATGATTACATTTTATTTTACTTTACAGTACTGAACTTTATTTACTTACTTTTTATTTATTTTTTGCATTCCTTACTCTGGTAAAATATAACAGAGCAAAAAGGAAGGGAAATGTATATAAAAGTTAGGAATGGTGTTGAGTTTCATCACTCAATATGCAACGTGTCGAATTCTACGAAGTCACAACACAGTGTCTTGACACTGGCTTCTTTTTTTAAAGCGTTAAATTATAAATAGTTTTATAATAAGTAGTCCGTCTGTACATCAGTTTAGTATTCTATAAGTACTTATTAAATAACGGTTTCTTTTATCCAGCTTTCTTACTTTTAATTACACTCAGCGTTAAAATTACAGATCTTTTATGTAAATTCTGCCTTTCTACGATATTCAAAATGACAATTTAAAAGCCAATAAAAAAAATAACTTTTATTATATAAATCTCATTTAGAGGGTGTTTTTATAAGAAAAATATTTTTATTTTTCCGTTTTCTTCTTTAACCTAATGGATAATAGATCCATGCCGACACGCCGACATAAATAAGTTATAACTGACGTATAAGAATTTTGACGTGCCAGAATGAAATGAATTATAATCATTATTCTTAGTGGGAATCGCGTTTATTACCAGAAGCAGTCTGACTGCATGATTACGGACACAGCTAATATAACGTATATTAATATCCTCACTAAAAATATTAATTTCATAACATTTAATGTAGGTTACGTTGCAAAATATTGTAATTCATATATTTGCATTTCACATAATAATTATTTTGATAGTACACAAGGTTGTTAATTAAAAATTTGAGGTCACTGTTATCCACTGGCTGTTAAATATCTATTTATAATAAAGTAAAAATCGGTCAAAAGTGGGAGTCTCATATTGAGGATTCCGTATCAATTTCAGAATTGTATGTCAATGAGAATTGCAACTAATAAAAAATAGACAAACTTAAGTTTGCACTCATTTTGTATGAAAAGAAGTACAATTTAAATTAGTTTCACGCTGTACCCCGCACACAACGGGGTAGGCAGATAAAACCTAGTGTTAAAACACTCTATTCCTCACTTTCCACTGAATTTTGAAGGCGTACTGAGTGGTAGAATTCAACGCAGCGCTTTTGCCTTGACACCAGAGCGAAGAAATGGAAATATACATTTTCTTGAGTGGGAATTGAACCCAAAACCAGTCGACCAATATCTACAAATTTTCAATTTTTGGATGTTTTCCTTTAATTGTATTGTATAGCTGCTTCGTGCCAAATTTTACAACTGTAGGTCCACGAGACGTACCCTGTAGATCTTGATTACGCTGCGAATTTTATACAAAGTGCAGAAAAATTGGTAAATTGGCGTAATTTTTAACTGCGTTGAATAAGAAGCTTGAATTTTGTCTGTGTTCCAAAAGCCCTTAGACCTTTTACTTAAAGTAAGATATTAATTTCAGCCTGATACCTCAACGCGATTTCAAATAAATGGTCCTGACATACGTACAAACTGACAACAAAGTGATCTTATAAGGTGAAATACCTTTTTTACTTTTACCTCTTGAGATACGGAACCCTAAAAATATTTTTCTTGGTTGTTATTTATAATAGACACGTGGGAACGATAGTTCAATAGATACCAATATTTCAGAGACGACTGCTTTTGAATAAACGAAAACGTTTTCCAAACATATCAACTGGCTATTCATTATTCCGGGGCTCACCTCTCGGTGACATTTCCCTAGTTGGTTTTAGGTCAGAGGCACGTCGTAAATAGTTTCTGTTGCAAATGCTGATTTAAGCCGTGAGACTGGATATTATTTGGAGCTTAAAGTTTATTTTTATGGTTTATATATGGATGTGGTTTATCCATTGCAATTCAATTTAAATTACGACATCAACTGCTATTTTACTATACGAATTAGAAACTAATACAGCAAATAAACAGTGAAAGAATAATAAGAAATTAATAGAATATATTAAAATGGAAAACATTTTATGCACTTTTGCTCGTTTCATTTGCATTTTATGTTATCGAAATTATAAGTATATCTATATAAAATCCGTTTTATACTGTTCTACGGTGCTGCTGTTTTGTACTGGTTAGAATTTAAGCCAGCGATGTTCATAATTATTTTAAATTCAGGTAAAATATTCAAGGAACAGCGCCAACACCTGAGCTCTAATATACCCGTAGCTGCCAAGCATTTAATCACTTAATTCTTATCGATCTTGAGATTCTATACAATCTATTACATTTTGCTATACACTTTTTGTTACATATCTAATTAAATGGTGCATTATTTTTGTAATATAATTATTTGATATTAGAATCTAGAACTATCGCGTGCACGCCGCTTTTTTTAAAGTCAGTCCTAATTGCACTCAATTATACAATTGAACTATAATAGTATATAATTGAATAACTATTGAATATTTAATAGTTAAATCTGCTGTTATAAATGCTATAGTGTCCATTACGTCATACGATCGGTGTCAATCAACGCCGCCCTACTTATAGAACTAGACGTTGCCTCGCCATAACTGGTCTATAGGTGACAGAGATCGTTTACATTTGTACGATACAATATGTGTTGAATGAATTATTGCAACATGTTTTTTCTTAAGAAATTCAGCTTCAAGCTGTATTCCTCACACAGTAGGGTAGGTATCGGAACGGACTCCATTCTCGACTCTCCCCCGAATTGTTCGAGGTACTGCGTGTTGAGTGACGGAACTCAACGCCAGGATTTTGCCTTAGCGCCAGAGAGAAGAAATAAAAATGTTCATAAATAATAATTCCTTCAATCGAATGGGAATCGAACTCACAACCCTCTCCTTATAGTCACACCCTCGTGCCACTGCGACGGCCACGACTGCCTCAAATATTATTTTTAGTGTAAATAAACGAATTGGTCTTTTTACAATTGAATATATTATTTAGTATTGAAAAAAATAGTATATATATACAATAATAAGTGTGGTGGGTGGACGGAAATCTACCGCGATAGTTGTGGGTTCGATTCCTACTTGGGAGGATTGAATATTAAATATTTCCATTTCCTCGCTTTAGGAAGCAGTTGGCAAAGCGTGGCGTTTAGGTCCGAATAGGGCGAGAACGTATAATGGATCGTGACAGATGGGCAGACTGACAACAAAGTGATCTTATTAGGGTTCTGTTTTTCCTTATGAGGTACGGAACCTTATCATGAACAAAATAGAACCTTAAATAAATTTTTACCTTTATATTCACTTATTTTATTTCAAATGCATTTTAATTTATGAGGTGAGGTCCGGGTTTTAGCGAAATTGGTATAGCTAGAGCGTTTGATAAACGATGTATGATGATACAGTGCTTTTCGCATAAACTTCGAGCTTGTCATGTATGAAAAGTAGAATGTACACAAATCGATTTACTTAATTCTAAAAGTATTTGGATTATATGAATTTATTTTTATCTTTTTTGGGTATTTTTCCAAACTAAGCCTAACATATTAATGTTGCTGGTTTTGAACCTGCACCATTTGGAAATGTCTGTGTGTAAGACATACATGCCAGTTCTGGATACCAGTTCCGCTGCGTTCCAATTTTTGTACATTTTATTTTCAGTTGAGTTTCACTACTCAACAAGGCCTTGCCTCCAGAAACGCAGAATTTTGAGGAAGTGAGGAAAAGAGTGTCTTAATATTAGGTTTCCTCTGTATAGCGTAAGCATAAGCTGATTTAATTGTGATTTTATAAGAAGAACTCATAGGCGACATATTAAATAATCTGTTTAGAAATTATGACTATAATATAACAATACAATTAAGCGGACAAAGCCATGTTTTAGTCACCAGCAAAATACAAATTAAAAACTAATTTCAAGTAAAACAATCTACACTAGTTCCAAGTGAAACAAGCTTAAAAAGTCCTATCCAAACTTAAAGTTTAATTAAAGCTAACTTGCATAGGGCACTGCCAGACGAATGTTATTCCGTTGAAACGGACTAGAACTAAAATATACTCGTACTTACATAAATGGTATATTACAAGCTTTCAAAGTTCAATGCATTCATAATTATAGTTGACCTTAGTTTTTACTAATTTAAACTGAATTTAAACTTTTTAAAATTTTTAAATTTATAGTGACATTTGAAGTGTTTCTCCATGATAATTAGGTTTTACATTAATTTATCTTAAATAGAAGAATATATATTATGTTTTGTTAATGTCACACTGTATCCGCATATAGCAGGGATAAGTCACTCTGTTCTACTCTTTAAACTAATATAATAATTTTCTCACAGTATGTGAATGTCTACTACATTCATATCTATGATTACTCAACTTTATTATCGTTCTCACAACGCTTCTAACCTTTGAAGGCTAATTAGGCGACTTCTAATCCATTTTTAATCGTTACAAGAACTATTAATCAAAGTGCTTTCGGCATCCACAAGGCGCGGTTGTACGGTTGTACGACTCTATTGTACTAGAAAATTGTCCATTCTTATTGATTGATATTGTAAACGAATTTGAACTCTAACTCTTGTAAGTAAAGCCTTATTTTAAATGTAGCTTTATGTGTACGGCTTACACATAAGCCATACTCTAATACCGTTTATATGTACGGCATAAGAACTGTTGATGTGTTTTGTATTTTGGTTACATTTTTTTTAGATTAAACTTTTTAGAAGTCGTGTAACATTTACATTATTTAAGGAAAATTATTTAAATGAAAAGCTTTTTTAGAAACGCATTTTGAATTGTTTAATATTTTTGAAGTATTTATTAGTAAAAAACGTATAAATTTGGAATGTGGCGGGACTCGAACTGGCGCCTCTTGGAAACCTTCCAAGCCAGTACAATAATAATGTCAGTATGTTTCTAAATATTTAACTTCGTGGTTTACAAAAGTTTTAATTTGTACAAATTTATTATATATATGGCTCTGTATCTACTAACTATATGTTATTATAATATTATACATACCTTTCAAATAATATAATATCAAACTGTAACCACTGCCTAGCGGTATATAATATTAGTCTAATGCAAGTTATATTACTTGAGTTGACTTTAACTTCTATGATCTCAAGGGGCTCAAGGGACTGACGAAATGGAAAGCTCTGTTGGTGACCGTAGTGTAGTTTACTGATATTTAACGTGAATATTGTTTGTCAATTTATAAATTTAAGGTTTAATTTTTTATTTATTTTAGTTTCGTACTGTATTGTACGAGTACGTATACAGGGTGGCCAGAGGACACTCAGTACCACGGCACATAGTCTTTTCGCTCGAAATAGTTACGTTGCCTGTTTAGCAGCGGAACTCAACATCGTGCTTTTTAATTCTGTAGACGTTGTGTGCTGAGTGTCGGAACTCAATGCCGCGCTTTGCCTCGACACCAGAGCAAAAGAACCCACAACCAGTCGCATTTCCAGTCACACTTTGTTAAGACATTTCGTTCTCATTAAGATACATCACTGTATTGCAGTGTAAAAAAAATAAATGAAATATAAAGGTAACAAACAAACGGTAATAACATTATTTCTCCTTTCGAATTTTATGTTCAACCTGCTAGATTTTACGCAGCGTCGGCGCTCTTGTGGTCTATTGTATATAAAAGTTTACTGCTTCGTACCCCAATATGCAATTAGGAATTAAATTTCAAGGATTTTTTTTCAAATAATGATTAAGAGTTAAAGCCAGTTTAACTCAAACAAAAATACTAATAAATAAAAATTTTTGTATCAAAAAATAGCGAACCAAACGCGGCTGTGCTTACTTAAACTTATTTTTATAATATAGCCAAATTCTATAGTATTATATTTTATTTCGATGTATTATTCGTGCATCGTGCAAGTGGATTTTAAAAAAAATTTTTATAGAAATTTTATCTGAGTGCGTAGATAGTAAGGTGTGGCGTACATATTAAATTAAAATTTTCCAAGTCCAGTAATTTAATTGTCTGTGCGTATCTGTCAGTCACAAGATATATATATATATATCCGGACAGACAAGCCTACAAATAAATCAAAATTGTAAAAGTTACAATTTTATTAAAGTTAGTAACCTATAGATAATATATAAACGATATATCCAAAAGAATTGATTTAATAATTGAAAAGGACTGGTAAGTTGTTACGTTCCAGCTAGTTAAGTCTAATGAGGTAACAAACACACGACCGGGAACGTAAATAATCGTATCGCTACAAATAGATTTGAGGTCACCACTTGCTGAGGTCGCAATGAAAAACATAACGTGACAGCATTCAACGTTTTAATTGCCACAAAAATATATGAAATTATTACAATTCATATCAACTTTCGGTGCATTAATTAATTATATTGTAACTTATTTATAAATTAGTTATAATAGAATTAATTAATACACCTAGGTTATAAGTGAAACACCTAGGTTATAGATCCTAAAACCTAAACCCTTACTTACAACTTAGGTTGTAAGTAAGGATTCGATCCCCACTTAGGGGATATATATTATTATATAAACTTTAAAGGCGGTCGTGACACAGTGACTAGGTTCCCTCTATCTACCTGTGTACGGGATGTAGCGTGAAACTGAAAAAATATATTTAATCCATTTTTAAATTAAGTTTGAAACGATTACAAACATCAATAAAATTAATGGAGAACAAGAATCCACGGCATGTGTCGCCTTGTCAACGCGTAACGACAAATCAATTTATAATTTCTATGCCATTCAAGTCTGAGAACAAGAAATATAATATAAATAATCTGTACATTTGATAACAACCTGATCACGCTATGTCCCGTACATAGCAGTGAATGTATAGAGAACCTGGGAACCTAGTGTTAAGACACTCTGTTTCCATGAAGACATTTCGTGACGCATTTGTGGTCACACGCGTGCCTCTGTATTATATAGGCAGAAACTTTTTACTACACACACCCTAACTATATTTTTTTTTGTATACACGTTCAAAGTGCGGCGTTAGATTCAGCCATCCTAGTGCTTAAAATTCGCGAGGCAGCGAAGACGCAGTTTTTTTTCGAATTCACTTTGAGGCTGTTGACCTGGACTGGTCTTGACAGCGTCACCAGACGGGGGAGGGAAGACGAAGTATCTGAACACAATATTCTCTCTACCTCCCTTGCTATATGCTGAAAAAAAAAGCTTGACATGTTCAAGGATCCTGAAAATCTTCTTTTGTGAAATCTTATAAGGAGTGCCTTTACTGTACTGAATACTGTATTTTTCATAAAATATGAATCAAAATAAAATATATTGAAAATGGCAGACAAAATATTTAAATATGCCAATTTAAGCTACTACAATGTCTTGTTCTTTAGACAGTTCACATTATTTATAATGCACCTGCACTAAAAGCGCCCTGTGTGCGCATTTCAGCTTTATTTATTCATTTCTATGAATATAAAACGAGTGAAAAGATAATGATAATCTTTGTATAAAAGTAAAATTGACATAGATAGAATGGTATGATACTTGTCAGTGAGGGGCGGAACTTAACGCCGTACTGTATTTAAATTCACTTTTATACCGAAGTATAACAAATGTAAATATAAATAATTTCTTTGCATGTTACCAACTATTTAATACTTGTAAAACGAATAAGATTTACACATTCCACATACAAAGTTAAAGCTTACAAAATAATATTTATTCGGTAAACGCACGTTCACACGTACAGTACGAGTGCCTGACGCCAGTTGATCGTCAACTTGTATGGCACTACTAATTGACATGAATTGCCTTGCGTGGAAATTTATTTATAATATATTTGCTAAGGATTTTTATTCTACATTGGTTATAGTCTAGAGAACACCACTTGGTGTCAAAATTATGTAAGTTTTTTACAACATGCTTGTTATGTTCTTTTTATGCGATGTTTTCTTCTTTCTATTAATTAAGTAGAATATGTTGTTAATTTTAGCAATTTTTTTTTATTTGTCAAATAAAATAGAATTTTTCCGTCATGGAACAGGGGTTACGAACTTACAACTGTAAACGACGGTTGTGGGTTCAATTATCTCTCGTGGAAAAAAATATGATTTTTTCTATATTACATAATTTCTAATTTAACTCGAAATGTTTAATAATTGATAACATTACACATTTATTAACACTTCAGTATTATTTTACAATCCCTTAAACACAATTTAATATTTATTTCGATTAAAATAAAGCAAATATATATCACAGACAACTCGAGTGAGCCGTGTAAATCATAACATCCTTAGTCTAAATTCAGGTACGACGACTATATTAAATAAAATATGACCGAGAATATGGATGGAGGGAGGGTGCCTTCAAATTCAAATTTAATCCTTTTCAATGTCGCTTGTGCATTATTCATTAAGGTAAGCTCTTGTTAGGGAGCATTTAATACAAACTAAGATGGATTTTGATTTTATTTATATTACCATTTCATCTTTTTCTTTCTCTTTATTTTATTATTTACAACCTTTTGTAAGCAAAATAATAAAATATAAGGACATATTAATTTCTAGTTTTATCTAAAGTGGGGAACGGAGTCCCCCACCTTAACACCGAGGTTCCCTCTGCCTACCCTGCTGTGTGCGGGATACAGCGTGAAGCTTAGTTTCTTTAGTTTTATCCGTTGGTAGAGTAGGATATCAAAATTTTGGTTTTTAAAAACGAATTCTGGTATTTAAAATCAATTTTTCATATTTCAATTTACCGAACGAATCGTATCAATATATGTATATAGAGTTAACGTTTTATGGTCATACATTTTTTAAACAGTTATAACTGTGTAATATCCATATGTCATAGTGAAGTGAGTATAGTCTCGTTTCGTCTAGATTTAATATTTTAAAAGTGTTAGCACACAATTAGGAAAGAAAATTCTTTTGTTACGAAACGGGATATATTTATTTATTTATTTAACGCAGCGGGATATAAAGCCGCGCCTGTTGGAAGTCCGAGTGCTGACCACTAAGTTATAAGTTCACATCAGTCAACGTCAAATTTCTTAGACGATAGTTACGACTTATTTATGTTGCTATCAAAAATATTGAGTATAAGCTCTTTTAACTTTTTGAATCTCGGCCAAAATGAATAACAGAACAAATGAACCGTTCAATCATTTTAATAAATTCACGACCAAATGAATATGTTTGCAAATTAGCTATATACACTTGTCACGCATTAATACTCTATTTAATATGTTAAGTTATTCAGTTACACGCACACACACTGATGGTATGTAAAATTATTTGTATATTTAATGTCATGGTTACTGTGCTATCAAATGATATATTTATTAGCTTCACGCTTCTGCACGTGTCAAAAAATTTTAGAAATTATTGACTGTTGGCGGAGCTTAACGCCGTGATTTGGCTTGTTGACACAAAGAAAATGTGTAAATAAGTCATTCAAAGGAGTGGGAATCGATCCTACAATGGTCGCGTTTACAGTCAAACGCTGCACCACGACGGCCTATGTGTCTCTTTGATATTTTCTTATACAGAAAATCTCTTTTATATTCAATCGATTGCAACGTTATTGAGGGATAAGGAAAAATAAAGTGTTTTTATTTTCTGCATATATTTTTTATTTTATCTGAGTATTTTATAAAAGATTTGTGAACACATAATATATGTATTCACAAAAAGTTTATATTTTTGTGTATTTATATAATATTTAATAGAGCATTATTAATAAATTAATTTTACAGCATATTTTCTTCACTGGATTACTTTAAGAACAAGTGATTCACTTCCTAGAACTTCTACATTGTTTGCTTCAAGTAATTCTCTGTAACCAAAAAATATTATTATTTATGTAATTTAAATAAAAAAATGTTTACAAATGGACGAAAATCGGCACCGATTTTATAAAATTTGAAATTTATACTTATAAAAATATTTATTATATTTAGAATTCACTCTTATACATTCCATCTTATATAGTATATTGTAAATATTAAAAGATATTTTATATATATTATTTACATACCCAACATTTTTCGGCGACTGGATACTGTTAACAATTATTTCCAAGTCTCCCGATACGTTTTCGAAATAGGTCAGATCGATATTGTAGGATTCATCTCTGAAGTTAACAAGGACTACGTAAATTTCACCTTCATGCCACCTGTAAAGAAATAAATATATTCATATATAAAACTAATATCCGTGCAGATCTCTAAAACATTACTATTATTGTTACTTGTTCTTTTTGTCAAGTTAAAATGCAGCCTAATGTTAAGACACTCCGGTCCGAGTTTCAAGAAATTACGTTTGGAGTGACGGAACTCACCGCCACGCTTTGTGGGAAAACTCAACGGGACTTTTTTTTAAATCTATTAACCAAAAACACATTATTATTATTATTTTAATACACAACAAAACTTGCATTAATTACATCAATAAACGTAAATGAAATTAATTTTATTAAAGTCTTTTATAATGCTTAATGCTGTCTTGACGCTGACATTTCAATATAATCTGACAAGTGACATGTTTAGAAATATCTCCTGGAACAGATTATCTTGTTTTGATAATAATATAAGTGTTGGTATCGAAATGAAAAGCAAAATGATTTGGACATGATACAAACATCTCATCGGCTTAAAAAAGATAACAGACGCCTGCTTGAAGATATCAATTTGACGCCATGGTAACATAGAATATATAGAAAATATTTTCTTTTTCGAAAAAATTCGTCCCCTATTTTCCGCTGAATACCTGATAAATTGCGTGTTAAGTAGTGGCAACACTGTGTGTCGTTACCAGA
Organism: Heliconius aoede; assembly: GCA_037355905.1. Taxonomy (NCBI): domain Eukaryota; kingdom Metazoa; phylum Arthropoda; class Insecta; order Lepidoptera; family Nymphalidae; genus Heliconius; species Heliconius aoede. Next base: position 112,260 of record JBAIZZ010000012.1, read on the forward strand.
GAGGGGAAATTAAAATATTGAATATTTCATTTCACGCGACAGATTATGAGTTCGATTCTTACTCGAGTAGGAATCGAAGCCACAATCCGTCACTTACAGTTACAAGTTTGTACCCCTACGCCATGATTGGCCAAAAATATATAAAAATCTATAATAACTTTTATTCTGCCACTCAACAAGCAATGTCTTCAGAAGCCTGCTGAAAGTGGGGAGCGGAGTGTCTTAACATTAGATTTCCTCTGCCTACCCTGCTGTACGCGGGATACAGCGTGAAGCTGATTCGAATTGTTATAATAAATATATTTCAACACCACACAAACCTCCTAATGGCCAATACATCAGAGTTAAAGGCAACAGATTCATATCTTCCATGTCTGAAAGCAGGTTCTGCTCTTAATTTAACTAATGTCTTGTATACGTTTAGATGTGATCTTTCAATCGCTCGTTGGACCTCAACATTCAAAGTTTCGTAACCGTCTGCGACTGGTAACCAAGTTTTATTACCACTAGAAAAGCCTACAAAGACAAATATATCATATAAAATAAAATAAATAATATAATTATTAGTAGCACAAACAAGAAAAAAATTTAACATATCATTAAATTAATTTATAAAGAAACAAATTTGCAATGTCAGTCTTAAGCCTTAAAGCGATATCATATAGGCAACCAACGATTTGTCTTATAAAAGAGTCGAGACAGGTGTATAAAGTATTGAAATAATTAAACTAATAAGAAGTTATTTTAAACTATTTAACTGGATTAATGATAGTAATATTATAATATTGAGAAACGCGTCGTTTTGAATACTTTACAGTAGTCCGTGGTCACGGGTAGAATCAAAGGTCTTATGAAGTAAAAACATATAGAAAAGCAATAATTATATCCTTTTAAATATGAAAATAAAAACATAGCCTTAATTTTTTTACTGACACTTACTTGACTTAATTTTAGGTATGTAAATTCTCAAATTTTGATTAATAATATAAACTTATTTTATTTTACCAGCATTGTTTTCAGAGCTCCACTGAAACGGAGTTCGTTCAGGATCTCGCGAAGCTGATGCATAATTGATAGGATCATCCGTATTACACCCTTGTGGGTCGACTGTGTCTTCCCAGCTCACAAAACCATCCACCATTCCTATTTCTTCACCCTATACATTATACAAGTATACAAATATTTTATTTGGAACATTAACACAAAATAGAATATAGATCAAGGAACTAATGTTTACCATGTACGTAACCGCAATGCCGGGGAGGAGTAAAACAATCATGTTCAAGCCATCAACTAATTCTGGACTAAACCTTGAAGCCACTCGATTATTATCATGATTTCCAGCCTAAAATAAATATTTCATTTAAAATATATAATACCATTGTTAATGCTATTAAATTCATATCGTAAGATTTTAAATAAATTGTATACTTTTACTTACCACCCAGTTAGCGTGTTTGTCTACTGGCTTAAATGTTAAAAATTTATCAAGAGCATATTTAATTTCCGCAGCTGATGAGTACCCGTTGACATCAGAAATAAGTACAAAGTTAAAAGGCATATGAGAGCCCTCACGTTCACCATCACCAAAGTAGCGCATAGTTATTTGGGGATCAGCATATATCTCGGTCATCATTACTCTTCTCAAACCATCTTTCTCTGAGTATTCATCGAAAATTTCTCTCCATTGATATACCATGTCATAAGTTTCGTCTTGGTCTTTAGTGTATATATGATTAACATAATCATAGCTTTCAGGATCGTCAATACTGGGGTTTCTAGGTTCATCCGGATATTTGCCGCCAAAATTTTCTTTGTCTACTTCAAATAAGTGAGCAATAGCGTCTACACGAAAACCAGCGACACCTTTTTCAAACCAAAACCGTAAAACGTTCTTCATCTCCTCAACCACATCTGGGTTGCGGTAATTAAAGTCTGGTTGTCCAATTACGAATTGATGTAAGTAATATTTACCAACTTCTTCCCTATATTCCCAAGCACTCTTTCTGAACACGCTATTCTAAAGAAGAGAAATATTTATATTAGACATCTCTTAAATAACTTATGAAACTATTATAGTATAAGTAAAATACCCAGTTGTTCGGTGGAAGAATGTTTCCATTTTCATCTTCTACTGGGTCTTCCCATATAAAATAATCATAATACTTTTCGTGGCCTTTTAATGCTTCTTCGAACCAAACACTTTCGTTGCTTCCGTGGTTGGGTACAAAATCGAGCACAATTTTTATATCTTTAAAAAAAAATAACATTACATTTAATATTTTTTTAAAAATATTCTTTTTTCTAATTTTGTGATACAAGAAGAATATACTTATATGACGTGATACTGACCCAACTCATTAGCTTTAGCAATTAAGTTTTCAAAATCTTCCATAGTTCCGTACTCGTAGTGAACACCGTAAAAGTCAGCGATATCATATCCAAAGTCATACATAGGTGATTGGAACATAGGTGACAGCCATGTTGCTCCAACACCTAATTCCTTCAAATATTCTAATTTAGAAGTAATTCCTGAAAAGATAAATAAGAATAAATTGTAGCATAAAATGACGTCTTTATATTATAGTTCACCTTATTCAAAATAAAATATGACTTGTTACGGAAAAAGTGTAAAATGCGAATTAAGAATATTTTTATTACCTTTCAAATCACCGATTCCATCTCCATCACTATCCATAAAAGACCTTGGGTAAATCTGATAGAAGACAGTAGTCTCCCACCATTCTAATTCTTTTGCTTCATTTGCAAAAGAACCAGCAATTAGAAGAGGTAGCACAATTAAATTATATAATCTAGAATAAAATTTCAAATTATTTAATTTACATTATTCTCGTTCGTAATATTTTTGCATATGTAATTATTGAATATAATATGAAAATGTATTAAAATTAAAATATGTATTATTTTCCCTGCATATCAGGATAGAGACAGAAAGAACCAACACTTAGTGTTACATATAAAGCCACTCTGTTCTGTAAATTATAAACATTGTTTGTTACGGAACACAAGGCAGCGCTTTGTATTCCTAGAGCGGGAGTGACACTAAAATAGATTTTCCCGTGTGGTGATCGAATCAACTACCATACCCTTTACGGCCATGATGTCTACTTTCACAAATATACGTATATACACTGTCTATAATATTATAATACTATTAACACATAAGAAAAGTACCTTTATTTATGTACACAAAATGTACTTACCTCATAGTGCTTGCTGGACCAGTGATGGCATGTGCTCGATAGAACCTTTTATACTAAACAGTATCTAAAGATCGAGATAACTATTCGGATTTTGATAAAGGGATTAGTGAATTCTGAACGAACTGTCGATCTATTTTGGTCGAAAAATGGTGAATATACATTTTTAGTAACTATGAATATGAATATCATCATGGAAGATTTTTTATAAATTAATATTTTATAAAGTACACAGTAGCTCCTAACGGTGTTAGCATGAAGTACATAATATAAGATCTCGTTTTTTCCTTACCTTTGGAACTTTGAGAAATTCTTCCTTAGTATTTTTTATCTCTTAGTAATATAATTTAAACGTTATACACCGCATAGTTTCGTCTATGTATAAAAATTCACTTATCGTTTTCATTTTATTCACAATTATATATACATGCATACACTTTAAATCTACAACCAGCACCAGATTGCTTTTTTTTGTTGTGCTCTCAACTTTCCGCTCAATTTTAGAACATTTTTGCCTAATTTTTGAACAGTAACTGTAGTTAATTTAATATCTATTAAACTCAAGTATTTTATAAATAGTTATTTAATTGCTACAAATTATTTGTTTAATTTAAAAGAAGACGGTGTCTTTTATATTTAAGTATAAATGAATGCTGGGAATTTTTCTCCTTAAAAACATTTATATAGCCTCCATTTTAAAAGATATTTTATTTTTAATATAAATTATCAATAGAACATTTTTAAAAATGATTGTAACTTTGTTTTATATAGTACTGGTTCAAGAAAAATTATATTGTTTTTTATATTTGAGCATGCTTTAAAATATTGTCAATAAAATAAACCATTTAATTGCCAAAATATTTTAATATTAGAGATAATATAAGTTTAAAATCAGTCTATACCAATTTGAGCACAACGCCTTCAAATCCCGCTACAGGAAGTTCCGATACGTCATATATGTCACTGAAAATAAATTGGATAAACTTAAGATAATAAATTTCAAAAGATTCCTTCCTTAATTTTTAAATAAAAAGTTTGACGACGACCTAGATGAAATTAAAAAATCTACTATTTAACTAATTTTATATAAGTACAGAGAATATAGTGTTCAGATATTATTCCCAAACTCTCCGACCACTACACATTTTGTCTATCCAAGTGCATAAATTATTTATAACGCAGAGTTAGTTATTCGAAATTTCAATTAATAAAATAATATATTTTAATATACCAAATATGTTAATGAAGCTACGACATGAGACAAGCATATTAATCATATAATATTCACCCTTCACGCTTAGGTGATTGAATGCTTCTTATAACGACTCTGGCGTTGTCGTCACTGTGTACGTTCTCAAAATACGTCAAATCCACTACGTGCTCCTCGTCTCGCATGTTAATTAGTACTAAATAAATTTCTCCTTTGTACCATCTAAAAAAACATATAAATATTATTAATAAAAAAATAACTAACTGTCAATTGGGTGGTCTTCAGTCTGTATAAAAGCATATATATACATAAATGCTATGTCACTGCACTGTATATGTCAAACTATTATTATTATAAATATGCTAAATATATAACTTCCGTGGTTCCATCACAATGGTCAATACTTTTTCTCATTTAAAAATTGAGTAAAAGAAAAACAATACGACTACATTACTTGATAAATGCTCTTTTCTCCGTTAGTTGTATTTATTTAAGAATTTCCATTGTTTGTCTTATCGTGACGAGGGTCAAACTCAAATATCAATATTGAACATGAAAAGCCTTATACTGTTTGAATAAAATAATGTTGTGTCAGCAAATGCCATATAAATACTTATTATCTTTTTTTTTACGTAATATAATATAAAGTTACTCTTATCTTTATCAATCACATCTACTTATTTTGGGCAACAGGATATATGTATAATACTAAAAATAAAATGCCTACAGAGTAAATTTTTAGCGAAATCTATTAAATATATTTAGTAGAATATTTATTCACAGAATTTGTTGAATTTGAAAATATAGTCCAAAACCAGTATTACATTTCAGTATTGTCACAAACAAAATCAAAAAATCAAATATTATTTATTATTTTATATGTCTTGTAAAGACGATGGCAGTATTTTCGATTAACTCTGACAGAAAATAGTGTCGTTGCTTACTCGACAATTCCAACAGAATGGCGTAAAAATTACCTTCTAAAAGCAAAAATGTCGTTGTTAAGTGCCAAGGACTCGTATCTTCCATATCTAAACACCTTTTCCTGCCGGAGATCGGCCAAAGCTTGATATACTTTCAAGTGAGATCTTTTGGCGGCTCTTTGGACTTCTACATTAAGTGTCTCATAACCGTCTGCGACTGGGAGCCAGGTTTTGTTAGCTGTAGAAAAACCTGCAAAAATAAAAAAAAAACAAGACAATATTTGAGATCAGTTTCACTAAACTTTATGACAATATGAAAATAATGAATGTAAACAAAATTAATTTAGAATAAAAATGAAGTGGCCGACTTTTTTGTGTGGCTCTTACACCATAATATTCCAAATATCTTAAAATTGAGATACATGTTTTTGAAATTTTATTCTCGCACTAAGGACTAAAATAATAATTTTTAATCTAGATTTTCTGGCAGATATTTTAAAGCACATGAGTCTATCCTTGAAACAGAGCCAAGTTTATTTTTTACGGGCGACTAAGTATGAAAAATACTGAAGTGCTTTACTAAAATGGCAAACACATGGCATCAGAATTTGTTGACATAAGCTAGTTAAATGAAAATTCGAAATGAAAAATGAAAACTTGTTAGGTTGATTTTACTATAAATTTCACTTAAATTTTCTATGTTTGAATTTATTATTGTTAGAGAAACTTTTCGATTTGAAGGTCCCGAAATTGTATGACTTAATCATTCATGAAGCAGCTGTAATATAGTATCATTACCTGCATTTTTGTCTGAATTCCATTGGAACGGAGTACGCTCAGGATCTCTTGATGACTTAACATAATTAATAGGATCGTTTGTGTTACACCCCGATGGATCCACAGTATCCTCCCAGCTTACATATCCATCGACCATTCCTAATTCCTCACCCTAAAAGGAAAAAAATAATAATAGATTTTTTTAAATATATTTAAAGAGCTTTTATTTCCGGGGTGTGTACCAAGGAAACAATAAAACTATTTCGCCGGGACTTGAACCCGCGCCTCTTTAAAATCGTCCAATAATAAATGAACTAAACTAAGCACTTTCATAATGTTTCTGTATTAGTACCATGAAATGTAATTAAGTAAAAAGTTTAATGATCCTACCATATACGTAACTCCAACGCCAGGTAATAATAAAACCATCATATTAATGCCGTCCACTAGCGAAGGTCCGTACCGTGTGGCCATTCTACTATTATCGTGATTACCAACCTGGAAAATTAAAATTATATTATATTGACGTACGTTTTATATATTAACTAATTTAACGTTTAACTTAACGTTTGTAACTAAAGTTGTTAATACAGGGCTCTGATGTTTGATAATCTTTAAATATATTAAATAAATTTTATTTAAAAACATTAAAATTAAATTTTACTTACCACCCAATTCGAATCTTTGTCTACAGGCTTATACGTTAAGAATTTATCAACAGCTCTCTTTATATCAGCTGCACTAGAGGAGGCGTCCACATCTGTAATTAAATCAAAATTGAATGGCATTTGAGCACCCTTCCTGCCACCTTGTCCGAAATACTTGACAACATCCTGTATCGACGCGTATACTTCTGTCATCATAACTCTGGGTAAACCATCTTTCGCTGCAAATTCATCAAATACGTCTCTCCATTCATAAACCATATAGTAAGTTTCGTTTTGATCTTTAGTATAGATATGAGATAAGTAATCATATGACTCAACATCCACATCAGTTCTTCCAGAGAACGGCTCGTCAGGATATTCGCCGCCAAAAACCGTTTTATCTACTTCAAACAAACAGTTGACAGCATCAACCCTAAATCCGGCCACGCCCTTGTCAAGCCAAAATCGTATTATGTCCTGTGATAAAAATTATGTCAATTAAAGACGATACATCGTTGAAAAGAAAATATTGTCATAATTTTGTACAAATAAACTAATGATGGGAAGGGATACACTGTGAGTAAATATCTGGGAAAAATTATTAATATTATATTTATATTCATAAAAATATAATAAAATAAATATATGTAATAATAACTGAATAATACTAACTTTCATTTCATCAACGACGTCGGGATTGCGATAGTTTAAATCGGGCTGACCGACAACAAATTGATGCAGATAGTATTTACCAACTTCCTCTCTGTACTCCCAAGCGCTACCTCGAAAATGGCTTCGCTGTAAAAAATATTTTTTTATATGTATTTTTTTTTATTATTTTATATGTATTTATTTTATGTTTTTTATATGTATACAAAAATGTGATATCGATCGATGTGATTCCATTTATTTTTAATTAATCCTCACAAGTGTATACAAATGTACTACAAACGGCTTTATCGATATTTTTGGTAAAAAATTGCAATAATCACAATCCATATTTTAAAAAAATATATCATAATTTGAATTTATTTAAACATATAGAATATTAATTAGATATTCAGATTATTTTTGATATTGAAAACACGATTGTAATCTGTAGATAAATTATCTTAGTCCTAGAAACCTTAAAATATGCCATAGTATCGAAGATACATAATAATCTGCAAGGTGTCTTTATTTCCTCTATAAGTGCCTTCCGTATTTTGCGGAAAAGCTATGAATCTTAAGATAGATCTTAAGAGTAATCATCGTGTTCTTCCTTTTCTGTTATTTGAAGCCCTTATGTACCTATTATCAGGTTGCCACACAAAGCGAAAAAATATATCGTGAGACCCAAGCTGTGCCACACTGTCGTCATAATAATTATAACTAATTAAATAATAATTTAAAAATTATTTATTACCCAGTTATTTGGCGGCTGTTTGTTACCATTCTCATCTATGGTACCGTCTTCCCATACGAAATAATCAATATATTTTTTATTGCCATTCAGAGCTTCTTGAAACCAAACACTTTCATTTGATGTATGATTAGGTACAAGATCTAACACAATTTTGATATCTGGAATGACATATATATTAAATAATATATATTTTTTAACATTTACCAAATTTTATATTGATTTTAAAGAGCAGTAATGCACATTGAATGTGATAAAAATACATAAAATATCAATAACGAAATACAAAGCAAGAAATGTCATTAAGTTTGAACATGACTACTGGACTTACAAAGTTCAAAATATATATTAGATTAAACGAACGTGTTCGCAATGAACAAATTTATAATTCAATACATTTTTAATGAACTTCCCGTATTCGGAGATAATTTGGGGAAATTGGTAAGATTAGCATTTGTAAATCCTAATGGATGTCGCTGTCCAACCTCTGAGTTTTCCATTACTGTATCATAAACCCAGATTATACCTGTCTCCGCGCTTTACACGCCAATGTAGGGACTTTTGTATAGAAGCTGCTTTATTTAAGTGATACAAAGATTATATGTGAATTCGGGAAGTATATTTCATATTTAATTTAAAGTTTATATTAAAAAACAAATGTTGAATAATAAAAAAATATATATTATTTGTTATTAAAAACTTTAAAAAAATTAAACCGAGCTTACCTAGATTGTTAGCTTTGGCGAGAAGCTCGTCAAAGTCCTCCATTGTTCCATATTCTTCGTGAATAGCGTAGAAATCCGCAATATCGTAACCAAAATCGTACATGGGCGATTGAAATATAGGGGACAGCCATATAGCACCAGCACCAATCTCTTTGATATATTCCAACTTTGAAGTTATACCTGGTACAAAGTTTCTATTTCTATATAAAATTTTCTTATACATGTTTTTGACTATTTTCACAATGTTACTCGTGGAATACTTAATATGATACGATTTTTTAATTAATTATTAATTTTACAAATGTATTAAATATTTCTTAGGCTATATAGATCTCTATTAAACATGCATAAATATGCAAAAAAATTATTCGCAGTCAAGCGCAAGGGTAAGCTTTTTAACTTACCCTTACTTTATTTCTTGTACAAAAAATTTTGAGATATTTTAAATGATACATGAGAAGTAGAATGTAATAAATGAGAAAGGAATTGCCCAAGCCAAGACAATAAAGAAAATACCTTTAAGATCACCAATCCCATCGCCATCGCTATCCACAAACGATCTAGGATAGATCTGATAAATTATAGTTGTTTCCCACCACTCCAAATCTCTTTCCCCCTTTTCCCTAATGATAGAACCGTAACAAAATATAGCCAAAAACGGCAGTAACAGTGCCGCCTTCATTTTGCTAAGTTCGCGTCTAGTAAATCAAAGTCAGATATTCGCACTGGGACTGCATTTTAAAGAATATCTTATCAATCTATGTTTCTAGATAGCATTCTAAGTGTCTAACATTCGTCGTGCTTCACAATTTTATGGATTTATTTGTAAATATGGAAATCAGATAATAAGTTATAGTACTAACTGTATTACGCAATTTATAATATTTACCATATTTATTTATTTCCTGTGCATTTTCATATGACAATCTTTTAGCAGCAACAGTTTGGAATTGTTAGAAAATTCTAATCTCTTCGGAAAATGTTTATACATCAAAGTACGGGCGCGTATTGTAATATTTCTATTTTTTCGCGTGATTCAAAGGACTTACTTCTTTAGTGTTTTCCACAGCCTTTATTGTTGTGTGAGCTTATTGATATACTTATGGCTTCAAAGTAAAAAGGGTAATCGAAAATAAATCATTATATTATATTATTGCGCGTTGAGTTCCGCCACTCAACACGCAATGCCTCCAAAATTTAGCGGAACGTGGTGAAGGTAGTGTCTTAACACTAGGTTCCCTCTGTCTACCCTGCTGTGTGGGGGATACAGCGTGAAGCTGTTTTTTTATATATTATTATGATTTTTTACGATTTATTTATTTTTACTATTTATTTGTTAAGAAAATTGTAGTAGATACCAAACAAACGATACGTAAAAAATGCAATATCTTTGTCCTACTGGACTAGTTTTCTTTAATAATTGCGAGAACTTGCGGTTTATAAGAACAGTGGTTTCATTTTTTACCCCATAATGTTTTAAATCAGGTATATAGATAAGTGAATTTAACAATAATCTGATATCGTTTCGTAATTATATAAACAAAATTAGTAACAATTGTTGCACTACGAAAATCTACCAGAAAATTCATTTACATGTATTTTTTATGTTTAAACTGGCATAATAGTAGTAGGGGCAGAAGTAATCCAGTGCTAATATAGTCACTTCTCTGCTATCCCCTACAATACGAAAAATTGCATTTTGAGTATTAGAACTTAACGCTGCACTTGTCTTAAGTTCACTCTCCCGGGATCAAATCCACAATCATTGCATTTAAAGTCAACAACTTAACTTTTACGGTAATGCCCTTTTCTTATCTCATAAAAAATTTTAGTAACCCATCAAAGTACATAAATTCAGTAATTATATATTATTTATATATTCAGACAAAAAACATTTATTATGTAAGCGAAGAACCGATAAAAGTTTGCTGGTGAGTGATGACTTTCTTAATCTAACACTTATCTTATTCTCGAGTTATCTCGAGTGGATCGATACAGTCTCTAGTGTTTACTGTTTAAAGTCTACTAGTATAAATAACTCGATTTCCTTGATATTTACACGTATTTTATAGGTTCAGCACTATTCCTCTTTTACCAGATTTTGTTTGTTTGATTTGCTCTCAGGATAAGACGTCACGGTTAGTTAGAGACCTTTTTATATTCAATATTTATTTTTAATTATTATAAATATACAGCAACTTTTCAGGCTTATAATTATAACTTTTATAGGCGTATACCTCAAATTGACTTTGCATCCATTACCCTGAAACCTAGTAGATACATTGGGACAAACAAATATTGTTTTTCTGTATATATGTGTTGTTGTTGTTCCAGGTAGAATAAAAACAAACTGCTTGAAGACAAACGTAATACTTAATCTTAGTTCTTCTTTTATCTGACTGACACTTACCGCCAAATGGCAACACTCAACACTTATTCAAAACAGAATTTTAAATGTAAACATCGTTATTGTATAAATACAACTTGTAATATTATTTTTTCCAAAAAAAATTTTTTTTTTTTTGTATACCCCAGCGCCAAGATGGCATCTTGGCGCTGGAGCACAAGCATGTGACTGTAATGCGACGGTTGTGGGATCGATCCTGACTCGTGTGTCTCTATTTTTCCGGGTAAAGATCGAAAACCATCGAGTATAATTAAAGTTAGATAGCCATTGATATTATAAACAATATATCATCTTAATTAAATATATGATAAAATAATCTTAAAGGAACACCATTGTGAACGTGACAATGGCAGAAAACGGCGAGCTTCATAAAACAGATTGATATTTCTTCTGGAGCAGAAAGGAACGAGAATCAATTCAGTGGCTTAGTTTCATTGTTGTTCACTTTGATTAGAAAAGAAGAATAACGGATTTTCTACCTCGTCTCGCCGTCCCTCGTCCACTTTTTGTTTGCGAGTCTCTCAGATACCGGCATTTTTACACATAATTTGAGATTGTTTGAAGACATTTTTTTATTTAGTTTTCATGTTTATAAAGTAAATGAGTAAAAATAAAAGCTGTAGAATTCTACAGCTTATTTTGAAAAATAATTAATAATTAATAATTTTGAAAGTTTTTTTAAATAAATAAATCATCATCTCTACTTTTTCCATACATATATTCTTTTTTGTAGACTTAAATGAATAACTTTTATGAGTTGGTATATGAGTGTCGTATACGCTCGTATAAGTATTAAAATATCTTCGTTGTAAAAAAGATGCAGCTAAAAATAAAGCTATATAAATATTTTTATTGCGGTTCATTTAGTTTCTATTGTTATAAAAGGTAATGTGGATTTCTATATTAAAAGCAGGTTACAAAAAAAGGCGTTGGGTTTCGGTGGGTAGAATATTCGCAGGGCTTAGGTTATTGATAGGACAATTAGTAAGATCTAGATACATAGTATGCGTGGTGACAAGTCAGTAGTGGATTGACATATTTTTTCTATTTATAAGACATAAGAAATACATACTGAAATAATTAAAAAAAAATTGACAACAATATACTATTAACAAAAAAAAGTTCTGTGGGAAATTCATTTTGTATAGAAATAGTTAAAATGTTGTAATTATTCAAAGGCACAAACATAAGCTATATTTTGTATGGCAAAGTGTATTCTTGTCAGTTTGCTCTTGCAAAGTTAGTCTCTGTCATCAGCAAGAGTTGAAAACTATTTTAAGTACCACGTTCAACTTTTACAACATTTTAATTTTCTTTTTTTGCTTATTAATTATTTACATATCTACTTATTTAGCATAGTTAATATAAGTATGTTTTACTCAAATATAAGATTCATATTTAGCGGCCAGTCGTGACGCAGGAGCACAAGCGTGTGACATTAAAGGTTTTGGGTTCGATTCCCACTGTAGTATATCAACACTAAGTTCCACCTGCCTACCCCGCCGAGTAAGAAAAAGAAACTATAAGCTAAAAAAATATATTGAATTTTAAAAGAATATTCTTTATTAAAAATATATATTTGCCGTTCTCATAAGTACTAATAATCTAAAAATTAATTATTAAAATAAATTCAAAGCCAAATTTTAATTTAAAAAATTACAGCACCTTAAAACTGACAGTATTTATGTGCCTTACATACTTTACATAAAAATAGATTTATATTTGCTTAAAAAAAATTAATTGTCAAGCATTTACAATACGAATATTTAGTTTTCCATTCATTTCCATTCATACATATAGTACGAAAACCTCTAACCCTTTTCGTAAAAACCATTGAATAAAGCTTTTATTCTTTAATGAGTTTATTATTGAAGCTAAGAGGTTGTAAAGAAAAAAAAGATCCATTAAATAATATTAGATTTTATTTTAAGATTTGGAAGCTTGAAGCCTTTACACCTGCATTCTTAATACCAGTGCCTCATCTGCAGCCAAGTCCAAGTGAGTCGCCTGAACATTGTCACTGTAATTTTTATATCAATATAATACACATTTATACATTGATAATTGTTAATAGAAATATTACCATCAATTATTTTGAAATTACTTGACATAATTATGAAAATATCTAATCTTTTAGTTAGATTTGAACCCATACATGATGATGTGTGGGTTCAAAATCCAGCTTATTGCAATCTTGTATCTTTGTTATCTACACAAAGCTATAAATAAATTTAAAAAAAAACATTTATTATGCTTCAATTAAATACACAAAAATTTAAATCTGTATCGGGGCCAAATACACTTAAACTAATTTAATCGTTTTTATAAATAAATAAATGAATACCCATAGCTCCTTGACGAGACCACGCTACTGATTTCAACTTCCAAATGTCCAAATATCAAATCGAAAGCGGTCAAATCAACAATCTGATAAGTTTTTCCAACGTTCAACACAACTATATACGCGTCGTCGTTGTACCACCTGTGGAAACATTGATATTTGTGAAGTAACATCTGTACTATATGAAATATATTATGAAAATAGACAAAACGTGGCGTTGAGTTCTTTCACTCAGCTACACTTCGCCAGTTAACACTAACTTCCCCTACCTACCCTACTTACCTGCTATAAATACGTATGTATTTTTTATATACTCCCTACTTAAATTTCACACATACACTCGTAGCATGATAGGCATAAGGAATTTAATGTTAATGCAAGAGTGAAAAAAATTTATTCCACCGAATTGGAATCGAACCCACACCAAAACGGCCGCACATATATCAGATTTAAAAGTATGTATCTATAAGAGACAAGATAATAAAGTTAAAAGTTAAAATATATTTGTTCTTGTGTATTTTAATCATCACTCAAATGGATTCCATTGAGTTTGGAACTTTGAACGTCATATAAAGTTAGATTACGTGTTCTGATTCAATTTAAAAATAAAGATCTACAATTGTAATGGAATTTATTAAATTGTAATAAACCTTTTAAGCAAATTGTTTTCAGTATTATTTATTTCCAGGTTTAATATTGTATTATATGCGAATGGGCAAAGTTGTACTGCTGACGGTAACAGAGGTACCGGTACCTTAGCTACATATATCAGAAGGTGAAACGTCAGCACAGCTGCACGTTTGGCCGTATACAATGCAGTGTTGGTGTCAACGGCAGCGAAACGTGGATATTACAGAAGAAGAATGAAAGAAAGATCTATCCTGTGGAGATGTGATCTTTGCGTAGGATATGTGGTTGACCAGCTTAGCTGATCGAATCCGCAATGAAGATATATGCAATAATACATTGAATGCAGGCAGGCAGGTACTAGCGTGGATGTCACAGTGAAAATGAAGAAAAACTTGCTCCGTTGGTTTGGGCAAGTCGAACGAATGAGTGACGAAAGAATAGCAAAGAAGATTTATAATCGAAATTTGATATTTTAGAGAGGGAGGGGGCGACCTCGGTTGAGCTTCGAAAACACAGTTTTAAAGATACTGGAGTAAGGTCACGTAAAAAGCACGGCGTTTTTTTCTTTGCCCCGGTAAAAGTACAAAATTATATTTTTTACGACATTCATTATTTTATATATTGTAGATAAAACTTTTCCATTACCTAGTGTCGGACACTGTATGTTACGTTTTACACTATGAGAGGATTTCTCGAAATTCCTACGTGAACATGGGAAAATAAGATTTTTCATTTAACGTCATAAAGTTCACGCAAAGTTGTGGCCAATTGTATAAATTCCTTAGCTTTATCACATGAATTATCTTCGCGTACTAGTGAAAATCGTATCAAAAATAAAACATTTGCGTAAATATAAAGAAATCACAATAAAATACCTCTTAAAAGCAAAGACTTTGTTGTTTAACGCCAAAGACTCATAACGCCCAAGCCTGAACGCTGGTCGCATACGAATTGATGTCAAACTTCTGTACACTTGGAGGTGGGACCGTACTGCTGATTTCTGCTTAGCTACGTTTACATGCTCATATCCTTCGGCTGCGGGCAGCCAAGTTTTGGTAGCTTTTGAAAATCCTGTAATAATTGAGAACTGGATGTAGTTTTAACCTTATTGTAGCGAAATTTATAAATATATAATGGTCCGAGCCCACTTAGAGCAATCAAGAAACATGCAGAACCTAAAAATAAAATCTACCTCTATTCCAACTGATTGAGGAAAATTTGGTTCATTTTTTTCAAATTTTGTTGCATGTAAGCAAATGTTACAACATCTTATGCACTAACGATTATATTTTAGAGATACGAACATTACAAAACTCACCTGCATTCTTTGCGTTATTCCACTGGAAGGGTGTTCTGACGGGGTCACGGGAAACCTCTATGAAGTTGATGGGGTCGTCGGTATTGCACGCTAAAGGGTCCTTCGTCTCCACCCAGGGCACGAACCCGTTTACCATACCTATTTCCTCACCCTTTTATAATTTGATTAAAATAAATATGTTATTAGAATATGTTCGATAGGAATTTTAATACTATGTTAAAAATGGTAATTTTAATATGAAGCAAAATTATTAATAATATAACTATCAAATTCCAGCGTCCGTCTAGTTAGTCTGATGTAACGTGTAAATTCGACGTAGCTCCAAAGAACGTATGGCAGAATTACCCAGACTCGAGTGCTTGGAAGGTTCCACGCCAAGAGGTGATTCGTATCCCGCTAAAGTTAAATTTCAAGTTAAATTAACTTGAAGTCAATTGATTGAATCAGTGAGGTTCTCCTAAACAAACACTGTCTTTATTAAAAAAAACTAAACTTAATCTTACCATGTAAGTGAAAGCAACGCCGGGTAGTAACAAAACAAGCATGTTGAAAGAGTCTACCAACTCCGGCCTGAAACGAGATGCTACACGACTCTTGTCGTGATTTCCGGTCTGAAAATAGAAAAGTATTATTTTAAAGCTTTGTATTATTAATATTATACAGAAAAATACATGGGGCATTTTAGTTTTAAAATTTTTCATCTTAAAGTATGTAAATATCGGCAATAACAAAGACTGTGCTGTTATATGTAAGCAGGCTAGGTGGAGGGAATCGAAGAGTATTACGCTATCAGCATAACGCTGTATATAAATAAAAAAAAATCCCTAGCTTAGAAGTTGAACCCATAACTATCGCGTGCAGTAGATCGTAATGTTTCTTAAGCACGCTTCAAATGCATACATAAGTAATTAGTTTCTAAGATTAACATTTTCTATGCAAGTTTCATATGTACATGCCAACATTGTACGGTTAGCAATATTATATTTATTTGTAAATTAGTTTGATCTTTTAAAATAATTAAACATCATTAAGAATCTAAAATCTTGATGTAAAAAACGTAAGCGCGACGGTTGCGGATTCGTTTCCCACTCGGGGAAAGCACGCTGTTGAATTCCGGCGCCTAAAAACGCAATGTCATAAAAAACGGCGAAAATTGAAGAACGAAAGATGCAGCGTGAAGCTGAAAAAAATAATATAAAATTAAAAATTGAAAATATGTACAAAGACATGAAAATAGTTATGTACATAAGTGCATAATTATTTTTTATATAAAATACCATGATAATAATCATAAAAGTTAAGTAACACAAAATTATACATAAAATACATTATTAAATTATCAATATAATATATTGATTTATATTTGTAAATATAATTACTGAGCAAACTAATCTCAAGATCAAATACCATCCAATTAGCAGCCTTCGATAGCGGTTTGTAGGTCAGCCACCGATCCACAGCATATTTGATATCTCTAGCATCCGACTCCTTGTTCAAGTTCTTTATGAGGACAAAATTAATAGGTACGTGAGCGCCGGGGTGATTGTCTACCCCGTAATACCGTACTGCATTTTTTATACTCGTGTAGGCTTCTGTTATCATTATCCTGAAAGGTAGTTTTAAATAGAATCTGATAAAAAAAACGTTGTTTTAAAATGTAATTCAGGCTAGTTCTCACTCGAGGAAATAAAACATTTATTTAAATTTATATGGTGTTTAGATCCACCATCAATCTTGCACTGTTTTGTTAGAGTGGGAAAATAAAAAATAATATGAAATATAATGATTTTGAAATAATTGAATCTACAACTACCGCTGATAGTTCGCCGCTAGGCCATTTCAACTCGATTTCTTATCTCCATACTATGAAAAATAGATACTTAATTTAACTCCTTGGTGTGACTTACATAGCAATCTTTTCTCGTCGTTTCATGGTTGAAAGATAAAAAAGATAAAGACTAAAGAAATTTACGAAATAAAATGTACATACTATTGCTATGCTGAAAGTATGCATTACAATAATGAATGTGTCAGTACATGGCATTCGTTATGACTCATAAAGGCTTATACACTACAAAATCAATAGTTTTATTATAAAGCCTATACAAATCGGTGTAGGTAGTTCACATATAAAATAGTTCTGAAAAGCATGGAAAAAAACATTATGCCTATTCTTTAACAGCTTTTTGGCCTTGAGACATTAATATTAAGCTTTTAACAAATAAAGGAACAGCCAATCTATACAAGACACTCCGTTCTCCACTTTTCGCCTTATTTATTAAAAAATATAGCACTGACCAATGACCTACCCGCGCTCTAAGCTTTACAGTCACTGTGTATTTACGTGTTCCTAGTTATTATCCTGGACAGTAACAAGCTTAAAGCCACTCGGTTCAACAGAATGCCGTTTTATTGTAAAGCCGGTCATTAATTTTGTAATGGCTTCCATCAGCGGTTGGAAATAAAAATGTAGTTAAAATTTATTATATTGAACGCACAGTATACCTAACAGGGAACCTAAAGTTTGTCATTTATTTATATATAATACATTTTTTTACAATACATAATACATGTCAAAAAGAATCAGCCACCGTAAGCCTAACTTTTTAAACTATATATCGCTCAATGACTTATATGCATTTTTTTAATGCATTCACTTAAAACTTCCACTTCATCTCTAACGCAGTAGTTTATTCGCATGTATTCACATATTATTATTTTTTCTTGAAAAATAAACGGAAGTACGTAATTGTGTTAAGTCAGTAAAACATGAAACAGAAAAAAAGGTGTATTTTTTTTTTATAATTTGCAAGCTTTTTGTTACTTATTATATTATATGACAGACATTAGATACAGTATGTATCTGAGCGTAAAAAGATTTAATGACTTTCTGTAACATTTAACAACTCTTATCTAGAACAAGGTTATCAAATGGGACTACAAAATAATTTATTTCCCTTGTTAGATAAAAAGTAACTTCTGTTCACATGTAAGTATTATGAGCCTGAAAGTTCTTTCTTTTTTTAATTCCTTAAAAAAATTAAGTAATTCTTGTACTAAAAATTAAGAGAAAGCAAAGAGACTAATGAATTAATAATGCATCACTCTATTCCATTTTTGAATTATTAATCATTTTAGAAGAGTCGTTGTCATAACTTTTGAAGACATTGACGTTATCTATCTGTACCACGAAGATATTTACGCTTATCAATTCATGACAAACAATAAGATAATATTTTTATTTTATCTTATTTAGGGATCAGTGCTCAATTGGCATTGGCAATGGACAATTTACAATTGACTATGGACATTAAAATACCGAAGAGTTTTTGTTAGATTGTAAAATTGACCCTCCACTGGAGGAACTCCCAACATAGGGAACGGAGTGTCTTAGCTCCAGGTTCCCTTTACCAACCCTCTTATATGCGTGAGGGTAAAAAAGAAAGAAGACCTGCATATGTATTTATTAGTAGAGAACGACGACTATGGTTTATTATTATCAATAATAATTTACCTCTTTAAGTTATCTCGAACGCTAATAGCATCAAAAACATCTCGGAATTGTGACATCAATTCATAAGTTTCTTCTTGGTCCTTTGTATAAATATGGTCTAAATAATCATAGTCATCTGGTCCAAACCCTGGTTTCCCTGTTTTTGGTTCATCTGGATATCTTCCGCCATATAGATCTTTGTCAACTTCGAATATATAATTTACAGCATTAACCCTAAAACCTGCCACTCCTTTTTCCAGCCAATATTTTAACACGTTCTGAAAAAAAGTATGTTAACGTTAAGTTAAACCTACGAATCTAATTAGATTTACTTAGACATCTAATTAAAAAATTACGTCAATTTATAATAAGTTAATTCTCGTTAAATTTTTTAATTTTCTATTTTATTAGTATTTGGAGTAATTCGTTACGCAATATATAGAAAAAGAGAAAGATATCAGTTTCCCTCTGAAAGAGTGTTGTTATGTTTTTGTTTCAAGTAAAGCGAGAACAAATTTCATTTGTCTTGTAAAGCGTACAGTCATTCGTTCAAAAATGCATTACAGATAATTGTATACATACTATGAAATTTGTACAATAATAAATGTCAATTTTTTAATACAATAATGGTAAATTTCCATGAAACACTTGTACGGACTGATTTCTATAAATTCGTCACAGATTTATGTAAAATTTTCTTATTATGTTCAAAATAATAGATTTTTTAATGTTATTGTCGGGGTCATTAACCTTAATCAGTTGAATTATATATGTCATTATTTCATATTTAAATTTTAAAAAACTTCTTGTAACAACATCTTATTGTATTTACATGTCGACGCCTCGGAACGATTGGCGAATCTAAAGTGCCTAGAGAGTAATTTAATTTTGATAACAAAAAATAATAAATACGATATTTCAAGCTTCACGCTGTATCCTGTACAGAGCAGGATAGGCCGAGGGAACCTAGTGTTAAGATACTCCGTTCCCCACTTCCTGCCGAATTCTGGAGGCATTGCGTGTCGAGTGGCAGAAGTCAACGCCGCGCTTTGCCTCGACGCCAGAGCGAAGAAATGGAAGTATAAATGAGAATAAATATTTCACCTCGAGTGGGGATCGACTCACAACCAGTCAGTTTTGCAGTCACACTTTGTGCCACTGCGCCACGACTGGCCTTTTTTAAATTTAATTTTGGATGACATTTAATATTTATTTATGTTAGTGCTATAAAAACTTACTTTCATTTCATCAACCACAACTGGGTTCCTGTAATTCAGATCGGGCTGAGCGCTGCCGAACTGATGTAAATAGTATTGATCGCGAGACGCCTTGTAATGCCATGCGCTTTTTCTGAAAACACTTATCTAAAAAGGAACACGATGTAATTTTCTTCAATTTTTATGCTTAAATACTTTATAATTGACTTTATTTGTTCTTACTGTGTTATTAGTTGTAACTTAAAAAAATAGTGAAACTCTATTGCAAATTTGGGAAAATTTCTTTTAGTGCTCCCCTAAACCGGCAATATTCTACGCAGAATAGCTTCAGGTTTAGTTATATATTTAGGTAAATCTCGATCAAATCGATTAGTTATTTGCCAAAAGAAATTTATGTATACAAAACATTAATATGAAAGGAGACCAGTTTCCTCATGAACCTTCCATCATTTCCTCAAGAGCTGAATGCATCTACATAATTACATTAGGATGTTGTACTCGACAATAAGAGAGTGTACATCATTATGTATGATATAGCGCTATAAAAATATATTGCCGTGCCCTTGTGATGGGTTTTTTACTGTTATGAGAAATGCTTTCTGTAATAGTTCGTTTTAGTGGCGTCTTATTGCTTTAAGAAACTACGGCTACGGTTTTATAGCTTGTAATTTTGTAATTATAAAATATATCAAAGAAATGTATATATCACTCGAAGGAACTCTCTAGAAGTTTTCTATCGAATGCATTTAAATTATTGGAGTAAAAGTGATTTAAACATTATGAAATAAATTAAAAAAAAACAAGTAAGTAAAATATATGATGGTAACACTCTTTCTTTTTTACTACGTTTTTCACATATTATGCTTCTATTTTGCACTTACACTACTAACACTACTATTATATGACAAAGCTACTCAAATATATATATATATATCAAATATATAGATTATAAATTGATATATAATATAAAGCATCCATTGGGTCTTATTCTTACCCAATTATTCGGAGGACTCCTTTGCCCTTTGGAGTTCAGATGTCCATTCTCCCATATATACCAGTCGCTGTAGTACTCGTCCTTATTAGATGATTTAATGAACCATTCGCTCTCGTTACTTGTATGATTCGGCACGAAGTCTAATATAATTTTCATATCTGAAATGTTTATTGTTACGATTGATATACATTGCGTTTGATATTTCTCATATAAGCAATCGGTAATTATCATATAATGAATTTTCATATGATTTTTGAATCTATATATTAATGTATGAAAAAACATTATTCATATTTATTTCAGAAATAACGAACCAATAAAATATTTGAAAGTAATTTACTTGTAAACTTTGGTCGTTTATCTTTGAGCGAAGCTTCATGAGGCCTTTTATATGAAAGTTGTACTTACTTAGCTCATTAGCCTTCTTGAGAAGTTGTTCGAAGTCCTCCATATTCCCGTACTCCGGTTGAATAGAATAGTAGTCAGATACATCATAACCGAAGTCGTGCATCGGTGACTTGAATATAGGAGACAGCCAAGCAGCATCTACGCCAAGATCTTTTAGATATTCTAATTTTGATGTTATTCCTAAAAAAACAAAGATAACTTTTTTATTAATTATATTAAATTATATAAAAAATTTTTTACTACAATATAGAGCAAATATTATGGAATATTAATTATATGGTTCAATCACCAATTAGGTCAACTGGTGATAACGGTATGGTGTTAACGTTGATATAATAATAATAATTTATTTACCAAATGCTAACATGTAAAAAAAAAAATTTCAATGTTAGGCCCTTTAAAAATGCTGTAATTTTTACCATTTATATCACCGATTCCATCACCATCACTGTCCATAAAAGACCTTGGATAAATTTGATAGAAGACAGCATACTCCCACCAATCCTGTTTAACATTCACATTTTCATATCTCCCTTCAACAAGTAATCCAACGGCGAGTAGATGCCACACGACTGGAAATGGAAAAGTTTGACATTGTACGTACGACATGACTTCAGCGTTGAAAACTTTTTAATAAAAACTCTAAAAGCGAATGAATACATTTGATTTGAATTTTCACTCTCGCAGCTTTATACTGTCTGTTGTGAAGTTAAAAGGCATTTTGTTTTGAATAGATAGTAATTATGATATGTCTACAGGGTGTTTTTTATATATTTCAAGACATCAAGAGATCATATCTGATTGTACAAGCTATGAGTATTTATATGGGTAAAAAAACCCGGGTTGAGTTCAACAACAGAACACGCAATTTACTGAAATAACACATATTTCTCTCTGCAATCTCTGCTATATCTACGAGTACATACCGAATAATAATACGGTTATATTCATTTATCTCTTGTGGAATTCGAATCCACAAACATCTCTGTGAAATAAATTATTAGTCAAGAACTGTATTTACACTGCCTAACAATTTAATCTAACAGGAAACGTTAATTATATTTTTCTATAATAGCTTCACGCAACGTTTAACAGAGTAGACGGATGAAGAGAGTGTGAAGACCATTACTTATTTATATCCTCATCTTTCCCCCAATATTTGAAGACAATGCATATCGAGTGGAAGAGCTTAACGGCGTGATCTGCCTTCTTACTAGACCAGAGAAATGAAAATTGTTGAGTCCCCTGAGTGGGAATCGAACAAACCGTCGCATTAATTTAATAATAAAATTCTATACCACTAGGTCACCATTTTTGTACAATCACTCATTAAAAGTCAAATAGAAAAGAAACACTCATCACTTATACTCACTCGTTTTCATCACGGATTCTCCCTGTCACCTAAACTCGATGTTGGCATTACCGAAATCGACCGGATCAAAATGAATTACGCACGGCCGAGTGAACTAAAGGCTATCCAACCCACTTTATATTACATTAGCCGCGATATCTGTTTGTAAACATTTCTTTTGTTTCTTCAAACTTCATATACTGTGGTGGTGAATAGTTTTGTAAACCGTTTGGGTCATCTGTCTAGAGATGATCTCATTCTTATAAATATTCTTATAATTATTTTATTCTATCAGTCACGCTGTATATCCTGCATTTAGTAGATTAGGCAGAAGGAAACCTGTCTAAAACACTCTGTTCCCCACTTTCCGCTGACTTAAGGAGGCGGTTGCGTGTTGGCTGGCGGGACTCGACGGAATTATCAAAGCCAGCAAATTTTAATATTTAACCTGTCATTTCCACGATTGGGAATACAATCCATCAAGTTAACTGCCTTACGCTACTAACTTACATCGGCCTTTATTACTTCTGTACTATAAAAAGTGAAAATAATAGTCAATAATAACAGGCTTTTCTCTATTACAGGTAAGCGGGAATATAATCTGAAGATATGTAAGTCTTTGTCAAAAAGAAATATACACACAAAAATACAGCATTATATTACTCGAGGGTGATCTGTCTTTCAGGTAATTTTCGTTGTAAATACAGATAAATATGATGACATGAAATGAAATTAATGATTGAAAACGAAAAAAAAATAATCATTAGTCTGTTAAAAACCTTTTTTAAATAAGAATTGACACTGCAATCATTACGTGTACAATCAGGTCCTTACCAGTATAGTATTAAAAGGAAGAATAATATTAATGTGCATAATACAGAATCTTTACGCTTTTTCTACAAATTTTCGAGACATTATGCGTTGAGATGTGGAACTCAACTCGACACTTGGTCTACCAAAATGAAAATCAATAAAATATAACGATCCCCCGAGTAGGAACAAACGCACAACTGTCGCGTTTACATATATTTGTAATAAAATTTTACTTATAATATTATATTATTAATAAGACTTTCGTAGTATATAAAATATCCTTCATGCATCATTATCTTATTTTATCGTGGTCGGTAACATTGGGGCAGGCTTCTATTAAAAAGCAATTCACATTGAAATGATTACTTTGCGTATGTATGTAACATCTTCAACGTTTTAATACTGTATTTACTCTCGAATTTCACAAATATGGTTTGAATTTTTCCTTTCTACGCCGATAGCTTTATTCATTTTCAAAAAATATAGCCTTTGTTTTTATTAATTATTTATATTTCATACAACTAAGTATATTTGTCATTTCATAATTTAAGATCACTGATATTGTTGTTTGTACTTATATTTCGAAGATTGTTTACATAATTCCTAAAAATTGCAGTCAACGAAATGGAATAAAAATCAACAACTAAAGACGAACGAACTAAGAACGAAAGTAAACTCGTAGACATCGGAACGCCAAAAAACAGAATATAATATAAGAATAATTAAGGAACAGAATAGAACAGAAATTCTGAATAAGGCAACGCGTATTGACATACGTGTAAATGGTCCACAATATTTTAATAAATAATTAAAAGACGTTGAGTAAATCTGCACTGACAAAGCACTCTTGATTTACAAGATTTCTTTGAAGTTACTTCGTTGCATATTTATCAAACGGTGCAAAACAGAATATTTTTACATATTCTTGAACTTATGGACTTTAAAGATGCTATAAAGAAAATCGTAGTTTAACTAAAAAAAAATATAGTAGTATAAACGTAGTTTTGGGACACTCCGTTCCCCGCTTTCTGCCGAACTTAGGAAGCATTGCGTGTTTATTGGCAGAACTCAAAGCCGCCCTTTTACCTCATCTATAAAGATTTTAAAATTAAACAATTTTAAAAATTTATGATATCTAATAGAAAAAGAACGAACGGAGTGTCTTGACACTAGTTTGTGTTAAAAGATATTTATTTCTCAAAAAATACTTTACAGTCACTTACATGAGATTTATATAATTAATATTTACAAATTTAAAATACTAGTAAAAAAATATGTAGAAAACTGTGTTTGCAATTCTTTAACAAGACTCATTCATGTCTATTAATAATACAAATTTGTGTATTTTAAATAAAAAGATAACCGTTACAGTTGCAGTGTGCAGAGTGAAGCGCGAAAACACTATGTTAAAACTTCATATAATCAAAAATAAGCTCATGCTTAAAAGTTATTTTCTAATTAACCCTCGCCATACTTTTTCTTCAAAAAAATATATATATTTATATATATATATATATATATATATACAGTAAGTTGGTACTTTAGTTTTAATCTGACCAGGTCTAGTTAATTAAACGTATCACGTCGCCCATTACTTATTCTGAATCTTGTTAAAATATTATGTTAAGTCACGCCGGGTCCTCATGTATATTATCTCGGATAGAACAGTAATTAATTGTTAAAGTGATGTACGAGTTGCTTGTTTTATCAAAGCTTAAATGAAAATCTCTAAAGTACATAGTATGAACTTTGTAAGATAATTTTTTTTAAATTAACTTTTAAATTAACTTTTGAGTTATTATGAGGAAGCAAAATTAAGAGGTTCCCGAAAAAAATTGAATAGAACGTATTAAATGTTGGTAACGGAAATTAAAAATCATTCGGCGGAAATAGGCTGTATGTTTGTTGGTTTGTTCGTTAATCACGCGAATACGGGGCAGAAATATATTAATTTTGCTATGGCAATAGATTGCAGTCAAAGACTACATCTTTTTCACTTTATATTCTATCTTTTGAAACGCTAAATAAGCTCAAAAATATATTTTTTTTACTTTAATACAAAATTTTTATAATTTCGTTTCGTTAATATTTTCATTATTTAATTTAAACGGAATTTCTGCTTAGCAAGCTCTACAAAGAAAAGGCATAATTAAATACACTTTGTTATTGTAAACCAGTCGTGCGTGCACGTCACTGAATGAATTATAAACATTTTTGTTGAGTTATATTTTCGTTTCAATGGATATATGCAAGTGAATAGCTATGGCTCTACTTAAATAAAATGAACGAATGACAAATTCCTCGTTAATCAATTATTATAGAGGCCGTCGTGTGACAGTAGGGGAGCCTCTGTCTTTAAGCGCAGTTATTGTGGACTCGATTCTAATTTGGGGGAATTATATACCTTTTTCTGTACCCTGCACATAGCAAGGTAGGCAGAGGAAGCCTGGAAACCTAGTGTTAAGACACTCCATTCCCATTAAGATACTTCCGTTATTTATTTATTTTATTTATTTATTTTTTAAAGGAAACATACAGTCAGTATATTAAATATTTTCTAATAACACACAATACATTTTACATATATAAATCAAGTTTCCACGAACTCCTTACTCTAATGTAAAGAACTTCAAGTCCAAAGAACAACAATTTTATATAAATTATTATTGTTGTACAAAAAACAAGAAGCGGAAAATTCCGTTCGGGACAAAAAGAAACAAATAATCTATTCCTAAAAATATCGACCATAGAAAAAGGCATTTGATTGAGATGATGACTTAAAAATTATCGTTATAATATATTTTAATTTTAAAATTTTCTCTTTATTCATTATTTGAAATTTTACTTAAAAATAATATTTTTAAAAGCATTCATCTTCAAGATATCCAATTGACTTGTGGCGAAAATGTATTAGAAGTCAGTTGAGAGGTTAAATCTAATTTAGCCAAATATCGGTCACGACGAGTCAGTGAGTCAGTGAGTGTGGAAAATTGATAATATTATGTCAAAGCGGCTTTATCCAGATAAAGTTAAAGTGGAATTTATCTTAATGATTCAGTGGTCTGTCTTGATTTCATAGTAGAATATAAGAACTAAACAAAAAGCTTTACAAAAAGTCAATTTGAGCTCATGTTATTATTACGATATTCAATCCCAAAGGATTGAAATTGCTGTTTTAAAAATATTATATTTATAAATATATTTTATATCTATTGTAGGCGGGCTAGAATTAACACGTAGCTTTTATACGGGAAACTCTTTTCTTCTTCTTGATTCTTGAAACAAAATATAAGAATAAATCATTTGGCTTTTAACTTATAAGAAGTTAAGTTAAAGAAAAGCTAATTCACATAAATATGTTCTCAAATTTTAACCTATCTTCGCCCACAGAATACTGTAATAGAGATGTTATCAAATAATAATTTGAAATTTGCCTTATACACATTTTATGTTGATTAGGGTGTGTAGGGAGAGGGGTGGGAGTAGAGAAAGGCACAAAGAGAGGATTTCTTTCAACTAGTAAGTAATTAATCGAACTAAATAAATGTTTTTAAAGCTGAAACCTGACGTGACACTACAAATTTGTTATTTTTTATCAGAATGCAGTTAAATAATATATATAATTAAAGTTTGTTCTCTCTATATGTTAATAGCGACAGAAATAAAATCCTAAAATTAATTTTTCTTTCATTCCGAACAGAACAGAATTAAAAATTGAGAATAATGTATCTTATATAATATTAATAAGGTAATTAATATTAATTGAAGTTGGTTAAGATTCAAGAAATACATAAAAATTTCATGATATTCAAAATTTTAAATTTATATATGAATATATAATTTATCCAAACTCTTATTTTTCCAAAATTTCCAACATTGGATTTTCCAATAAACTGACAAAATTTTATGCAAATCAATGTATATTAGTTTTTATTCAATATTTTTTCAATAATAATTATCTTCACAATAATACACAGATAATATTTTCTCCATTAAAATAATGCGGTGGATTCCAACTGCAATGCGCCTTTGTGATATTGGAAAATAATTCTTTAACTACTGCAATTTCAAAGTGCTGTTCGTGCTAACATTATATTTAGCTAGGGGCTACAAAGTTGCCCCGTTTTTTATTCCTTTTTTGCTATCTATCTGTCCACTTAATATTTTTACTTAACACGCTATGCAATGGAATTCATATAAGAATTAATAATATGTTATTATATTATCTTTTAGGCAAAATAATACATGCATATACTCCGGACTTATCTCTACGCAAATCTTGGAGGCAAACAGAGTATCAAAATATAGAAAATATAGTATCGAATCGTGATTTGTACCAAGGTTTAAGTCTCACTTATCTCTCCACCCTCCCACTATCTAATTAAGGCCCCAGGTTGCAATATCAAAAATAAAAAAGAATATTTCGGTAATGTTGCTACAATTTTGGTTATTAGTGGCCGTTTAGTCTGTATTTTGTTATATTCACTATTATAGGGCATTGTAATAATCATATTGACAAATGTCTGAAAACTTTAAGTTTGAATTAGAAGGCCGGGGCTGCGGCCACTTGAACTACGCGATTATTGATTAAATAAGCCACAAATGCGTTCATATTTTAACTCGCACATCTATAAGTTTGTAGGGCACTCGTATTATCACGACAATTAATGATTGATAATCTTAGAAATTTATTTAGAGATGATTTTTTAATGTTAAAAACACAGTGCTTCTTTAAACTTGAAGTTTCGATATTACTTTTTTTCCCTCTGGTAAACCAAACCATCCCACAGGCCAGCCAGTACCACAACTAGGTTACCTTTCGCCTATTCTACTACGATATTCTATGCTGTATAATATTTGCATTTCCTCATTCTTGTGACGAAATAAAAGGCGAAAAGTGCTAACGGTAAAGTTCTAATGGAAAACATAGTGTTAAACCACTAGTATACCCTGTGCCTACCCTGCTATGTACATTTTTCAATTCAACGCTGCTGATTCCATAAAGTCGAAGTAAACGCGTCCACTGGGCATAAAGTTGTGATATAATCTTTTAACATATATCTACGTTAATATATAGACGTTGCAGCGAACAGTTGAACCATGAATTTGAATCCTGGGAGTATTCCGAGTAAAATATTGTTTGTAGGATTAAACTATTTCTTTCTGTTTTTTGAAGTTATCTAATTTCAGTTTATCGTTTAAGATATGAAATATGTAATATAATTATAATATAAATATGTGGAATATATTTATATATATGGAATATATAACATAATTCCCGTATAAAGTAAAATATTTTTTCACTCTCTTATGAATCAAATACATTCAAACGACAACATGTTTTTCGTTAAACTAGTCTTATGATATTTTTACACATTATTTTACGCAAATCGAGTGTAATTTTTGCAAAAATAAAAATTAATTTAGCGAAGGTAAAGTAAAATTTATTTTGTTAATAGCCATTAACAAAATACATCTTACTTAACATTAGGAATACATAAAAAATATTACTTAATATCAAGAGTCTTGACGTAAGTCGCCTACGATCTAAGTGACGGCAAAGTGAGATGTTTTATTCAGTCGACGACGGCCGCTTCCTGCGCGGTAATGAACCAAATCGGATCGTTTTAACGTTTATTGAGATAGTGATATAAAAAAAATGCTACGCAATTTTCAATATCATGAAAAATATTCCTGAAATTAAATTGAAATGTGCGTAACAGATTCAAGGTTCTCTCTGTAAAATAAAATTCTAAGGGATACAGAAACTTTTGGACCCAATAGTAAAGAGTTAATAATTACAGTATAAATAGAGAAAATATCAATTAATTACTGAAAAAATGGAAGAAGAAATCGATTTTGAGTGCTTTTGCCCATTTCTTTTCTACAAATTTGTACGACTCTTACGTCCCCAGTGGACATCGAAATCTTTTGGATCTATCGACAACCACATTATGGATATGGATCACTGTGTTAACTGTGCAATAGCCTCACTTAAGTTTCTAATAACTCAGCTCTCAGATTACCAAAACTGACAGAATTTTCAAAGGAAATGATGTATCTGAATCTACCATTTTTGTCGTATGTATGCCATCGTTTCAGTCTTCTTCTCTCGTCTCTTAAGGCCCGGCCTTGATTTTACCAAATAAATAAATAAATATTCTGATATAATAACTGATTTAAAACCGAATGAACGTTGCTTATTACATTTTCGTCTGAAAGATAGATTATAATTTACAAGATACAAGATTTTAGAAATAAATCTTTCACTTTCAGTAGTCCAAGGGGAAATCTCAATACGAAAGCTATGTGAAGTGATCATAAAGTCGACGGGAATACGTTAGTGCTCTTAAATATGAATTCTTAGTTTTGGATAGCCTTTAAAATATTTTAAAAAATTATTATCGAATTGCATAATATTTGTATAAAAATATCAGATAGATACCGTTTTAATATAAAATAATTTTATACATTTCTTAATATAATACCTTATTATGCCTTTTAAGACCTATATATATCAATAATATATAATATAAATATAATAATATTCTATGTTATTCGTTCGTTCGACTATAAAATTTTAATTTGTACTATACTTTTCATAGCATTTATGTTCCATTTGACTATAAAGTGAAATAGCTTTTCTGGTATTTATTTTTCTAATATTGGCGTGTTTCCAAAGGCGTAGGAAACAGGCAAAAGGGATTAAACTACTTATAATCTATTTCTTATATTTAAGACTGAAGCCAAGAAGAGGCTCTATAGGCAACATAATAAATATGTTTAAAAAAATAAATAAATGTATGTATGATTTATATATGATTTATAAAATGTTTGTCTATAGGTACATCTTCTGAGCTACTGGACGGATTTTAATGATTTGATAGGATATCGACATTAGGATCTGTTCTGTCTGCTACATGTAGGGTACAACGTGAAAAAGAACAAAAATAGAAGTTAAAACTATATTTATAGATAACGTCTTCTTTGAATCTTCTATAAATTACCAAGACTTTCTGAAAATAAAACAGATAGTATTATTACTAAAAATGATATAATATTTTTAATGTTATAATCTGTTAGATATTTTATGTAGTTTTGAGATATCTTCATATTCAATCACGTTAACTTAGCATGTTATGTTACAATATTATTAAGTCACGTGACTTTATATTATCTTAATTTGGTAATACACTAAGAAAATAAATTCAAAAGAGATGCTTAAAACGAAAATGAAGCTGTAACAAGCGTATAAGAACATCGACATAGTCCGATGAAAGAGGTTGGGAGAACACTTGGACAAGTATTATAAGTAAAATTAAATATTTAATATAAATATTTAATTTTACATACATATATATAAAAAAAAGTACATACTTACTGCCCATTTTTTTTACGTTTTGAAGAACATTCTCAAAAAACTTCAGTTGATCTTTCTCTGGAGATTTAAATTACCAATGTTAACTGATATTCAATTTATATTTTAAATGATTATATTCTTATTTTAGTATACCAACCTTCTTTGCTTATATCCTTTTCTGTAAAATACAATAAAAACATTTTTTATTCAAATGCGCGGCATTGCCCGTTGAGTGGAGGAACACATCGCCGCGCTCTGCCTCTCACAAGAACGAAGAAATGAAAACCCGTCGCCTGGTGTAAACGCGACTGGTTGTGGGTTCGATTCCCACTCGAGGAAATGAAATATTTATTTAAATCCATATTTCCATTTCTTCGCTCTGGTGTTGAGGCAAACTGCGTAGTTGAGTTCCGCCACTCAAAAGAGACTATTTCGATATAAAATATAGTAATTTTATATTTATAATGAGAAAATAAAAACAGCAGACTTACTCATTTTATCAACGTATTCTTCTTGTTCCTGTTTGACTGAAATCCAAAAAAATTACTCATGGAACAATTTTTTTTTTTAATTCCAAATTGAGAAAAAAGTTATGACTCACACAACCATTTGGCGTACTCCTTCAAATCTGTGAAATGTAAAAAACAATGTCATTTTCGTATAACGACACTGAAGTAACTATCATGATATTATAAAAAAATGTTTTTAAATGAAGACAAAAAATAATAATATTCAAAAAATAAAGCGCAGTGAACCAATAAACTATATTTTCTTTTTAGCTGAACTAAATTCAGTTCAACAAACCTCTGTTATCCTCGCCAGAATCTGATGAAGTATCACTCAACGAAGTATCAAATAAGGACAACACTGAAAAGTTATGATAATATTAGCAGATGATATTTTATTAATTTGCAAGCTTTTCATACTGAATAAATTATTGTATTGCAGAAAGAAAATATTTTTAAACGTAAGAGGGTAAGCAATTTATTTCCATTAGGCTTCTTCCGTTCCCCACTTTCCGCAGAATTCTGGAGGCATTACGTCTTAAGTGGCGAAGCTCAACGCCGTGCTTTGCCTCGTTACCAGAGCTTTAATAATAATATATTAATAATTTAAATTTATATAAAAAATTGTTGGTACATTTTTAACTTCACACATCTGCTGAATTTAGTGACAAAACACTTCCCTGTTCACCTAGCACATTAATGATATAAATTATACGTATCTACATTACATTACATAGTATACACGTATGTTGAACGAAATTTGTATACATCGAGTTTTCGGGTCCCTTGTGTTTGAGATTGTGAATTAAGATTTACGATAAAAATATTATTCAAGTGAAGTCACTATATTTTTTTAAATAACTTAAACTTATTAAAATTTCAAATTTTTTCCTCTATAAAGGAAACAGATTAGAGATTTACAATATTATTTGTTTTTTTTCTTCAATATTATTATTTATCTCACATAAATTATGCCAACGTCGAGCAAAGAAGCCCGCTCGTTCTCTTGTTAAGATACTCCGTTCACCGTTTTCTGCCTAGATATGAAACACTTTGTCCGTTACTGATATTGTCCACTGCGCCAGAACGGCCATTAAGTAATGCCAATTAGTTCTGGCCCTAATGATAAATCAGCTTCACGCCGTATACTGAACACAGCAGGTTAGGCAGAAGGAACGTAATGTAACACTCCGTTCCCCATTTTCCATTGCATTTTGAAAACATTGCGTGTTGAGTGACGGAACTTAACGCCCCTAATTACATGAATTAAAATATATTTGCGTACATAAATCTTCCATACCGGAAGCAGCTCCCTCTGAACTAGAAGATGACGTAGCCTCAAATGTTAAAATAAGCTGAAATAACAAATACAGTTTAAAAATATGTACCCGAAAATACATACAAAACAACTATTATTTAGTCAAATATTGATGTAAATCATGGAATATCAAACTAACCGAGACTGTTCTCTTTCTTGTATTGTAGTAAAAAACCACTCCTTTCTTTTCTCGTTGCCTATTTCAAGGAAAATCAGCAGATATTGCCACTAAACATTTAAAATAAATAGAGAAACAACTGAACAAACATACATACATACAGTCCCTCCTCTCGGGCTCTTAAGTAAAAAAGACGCAATTTAAAATTTATATATATAATTATTATATATTGCTCGATTTTAAAATTAAGGAAAATACCACTTACTAAAGTTATTAAAGTAAGAAACATTACAAAAACGATTTAGAATCGTCTGTTGCGTTCCGCCAATTAATTCCGATTCCATAGAAATGCATTTTTATTGCATCCTATCGTTGATTTGATTCAGTCATATTATGTCTAACACCAAATTGGCGCAGTATCGCAGATTGCGTGTTAATGTAAATGTGATTATTGTAGGTTTGATTTCCATTCGAGACATGCATGGCTAATCGGGGTTTGGAGGTCTACATGGGGGCCGAGTTCTGTGTCTACAAAATTCAAAATTTAATTAATTCAATCGATTATTTTTAGATTATTTTTAATATAACACACCATTAATAAACATTCATTAATTTTTCAATTTTTTTTTAGTGATTTACTTAGTACTGGAATCACACTTCACGCGTTGTCTACTAAAAGTAAAACCAATTTTGTATTATATAAGATAAAAGCTTTTTAAAATCGCCGTCTAAAATTCGTTGGAAAATATTTCACTGTGATCGATGATGACTTCCAAGTATGACGGAGCACTAAACTGACATGCTGAATAAAAATTTCTGTCAGTATAACAATATTATAATAGACTTATTATGTGATAATAAGTCAGGCATTTGTTTTCATGAAATATTATTCTTTAGAAAATTTATTAAAAAGTTACTAAAATAATTAAAAATATTTTAGTTGTTATAGTATAGTGGGTACAGAATAAAGATAAAATTAGAAATAAAAAAACAATAATACAATACAGCTTCACGCTGTATCCCGCATACAGCAGGGTATGCAGAGGGAACCTAGTGTTAAGACACTTCATTCCTCACTTTCAGCCGAATCCTGGAGGCAGTGCGTATTGAGTGGCAGAACTCAACACCGCAAAAAAAAACGATAATAAGTAGACCTTAAAAGAGAATATCGACATTTTCAACAAAAATTAAGTTAACACCGAGCAGCACCCCAACACCTGCGAATAAATATCCGACAAAGTTATTATTGGTTGGTATCAAAGATGAATATCGATTTATCGCAAGTTTAAATTGCTTTGCGGAAAGTTGCAGTCCAATTTATATTTTCAGCCGTATCACGAAATATCGTGTTCCTACCGTGACTCGTGTATCAATTAGGGGCTCCGAGATATATTAAGATTCTATATCTAATACTTTTTTCTGTATTAATAGAATAATCTTTTTGACATGCGACATAGTCATGACGTTGAGTTCATCCAATACCTAACGTCTCGACCCACTCTCTTCGGACTAATTTTAGACCAACACAAAAATATCAAAATATGCCCAAATGCATATAAAACGCGAAACCACTGCGTTCACCTACCTGCCTGATGCCTCAATTCGCTTCAAGGACCCCAATATTATTCATATTTGTAAATTATTTAATGAAGACACCTTGTACCTTTCGTAACTAAGGCTTTACCTTACTGTCTTTATATTTGCAAAAAAATCTTCTCTTATAAAATAAGCATCTTAATGTAAATGTTTCATATAAAAAGGCATCTTAGAGATCCCTACGTCTTGGCACTTACGCGTGTTAATTAACCTAATAGTCTTAGTCCGCCCGTCTTATGACATACCCCACTCTATATTACTGTGAAGTTAGTAGTAGGCCGAGTAAATAATAAATAAAACTTAATTTAAAGTATTTAAACTGTTTATAAAATTAAAATTTAAACAGTGACATGACATTTTTAAACGATGAAACACCGGAGATTGTCCTGTATTCGCCGAGTACAAACTTTTTTTAAGCTCAAACTCGAATGATTTTTTAATTAATAGCTCGATATTGAAAATTTATTTTTTTATTTAATCAGATATATTTCAGAGGTAGTCCCGTGTAAATTTTATGGTAATTGGTTCAGCATTATGAACATCTCAAATTTTTTAAGGTATTTATTTACATTAGTAAAGAAATAAAATATAAATATAACAGAATTTATAATTTTAATATTTATTCATTTGATTTATTGTTTTTGGAATTTTGTATAACCACTGTTGTCATAATAAAATTAAATAAATTAGGTTTAAAGAAACTTTTTAAAAATAATTTTAACTCGAAAAGATACAATATAACTTATGCGATGATACAATTTATCTTAAATTCTGTTAAAGAAATTAAAAAAGAAAAAAACATGACATTACTTACATACATTGAATGAGTTGAACTTTACCTTTTAAGCGTCAAATACATACAACTGAACGATAAATCACTACGTGGGCGAGAGTGCCACATTATAATAGGCATTCATGTTTTCTGTGAAAATCCTTTATCTTTTACCACAAAACAAGGGCCCTACTTATGATTCCCGTCGCGAGTCACAAAGGAAAAAATTGCAAAGCGGATTTTAAGGCATTAGACGGCGACTTGCTAAAATATGAATATAATTTCCCTTACAGCCATTTCAGAATAAATAATGTTTCAGCACACACTGGATTATATTGTGTAATTTGTATTTAGAATGAAGGAGGTGGCTCAAATTGAAAATATTAAATATTAGAATAAGATTAGGCTATTTATTTTTTTGAAGATAACGTGTATTTTTAACATTTTTAAAGTGTTATATAAATACAAAGTTTCATTTCAAATTAGAAAACGTGTAAAAATTTTACCGTAGTAAATTTGAACCCGCGCCCTTTTAATCCAAATCCATTGTGCAGTATCTAGAAGATGCACGCTCAAATCCAGCTATATAAAATTTTTTATAAGTTTTCTAATAAATATAAGATATTAAGTATTGTTCGGTTTTAGAAAATCTATTTTAACATCGCTTTTCCAAGAAAAACTACAGAGATCCTAGTGTTAAGACAGTCTGTTATCCGCTTTTCTCTCAAATAAAAAACATTACTTTATATTAATATTGATTAACAGCAATTATTGATTTAATAGTTAATGAAATTTACGAAAACCACTTCTTCTCTTTATTAATATATTTCTTATGTAGTTTGAAGTAGTTGTAAAAATATTTAACTTAGGATCCACTTACAAAACGAAACACAAATTAAAAATAAAATTGACATTTTAACAAGAAAAAGAGATAATTAAAGTTCGTAGAAACGTTACGTTCAAAGAGAGCATTTATGATTTAAAAATGATATATACATTTTGTTTACAAGCGAAATGAGAATTTCAAAATGTAGAAAATATTTAACCAATTAAAAATTGCTTTTAAATAAACTCAGTCTTTTTATATATTAACATAGTTTAAAACCAGTCCACTTTTCATCTATGTACGCTTACTTATCGCTGTATTCCACATACAACAGAGTAAACAGATGAGAAGAAGCGAAGAAATTAAAGTATTAACAAATAATACTTCATTCCCTCGTGTTGGAACCAAACTCACAACCGTCGCATTACAATCTCACGCTTGTGCCCCTGCGCCACGAGAGTCTCAATTAAAAATGATAAAAATATGAATAAAATGATTCACGAGAAGAAGTCTATTTATCTATTTTTTGGCCGGACACTAGTAATTATATATACGTATGATCGTATATAAAATAATTTCAACATCGCAAATAACTCTTTTAATTTCATAAACATTTACTACAATCCCGCTATACAGATTTTATATACGTATAAAGATGATAATTTCTCTCGTACGACTGTGATATATTGCGCGGTTCCTTTAACGGTGCTAAAGATAGACAGACGTATATTGGAGACCAGTGGCTTTTATTGGATTTTAACAGATCATTTTATATTTGAACTTCAACCTTTTCCATGACTTTGCTTAGACGTGTATATAGTTTTTAAATTTAGTAGGATTACTTTAAAAACAGCGACAGCTTTTATTTCTTTACTCTTTTATCTCTAGAGACACATCTCTTACGAAACATCAGAGATACAAAAGCAAAAATATAAAAATATATCTGATAGCAATGAATTTTAATGGTATTTACAAAAGGTAAAACCGACTTCAAACGACGAACTTAAAAATAATTTTACAAAAATTTTATAATATTGAAGTTGATGTCAAGTAAAACAATAAAAAAACTCAACGCCGCGCTTTGCCTCGACACCAGAGTGAAGAAAAATCGAAATATAAACGTAAAGAAATATTTCACTTCCCCGAGTGGGAATCGAACCCACAACCGTCGCGTTTACGGGCGGCACCCTTGTGGCACTACGCCACAACGGCCTCAATACAAAATATATATATAAAAAATAGCTACATAAATTGCATACATTGAGTGTTGAGTGGCGAAGCTCAACATCGCACCTTGTCTTTTTTATTTTATATTTATCCTCCAAATATAACACAACCCTACTTATATATTATTGACTTAGATATGGTTGATTTACGATATTAAGATGAAACGTCCGTCATGCCCAGGTGGCTGTTACAGACTGAACAGAAGGTACAAGGACTCCTGCCGCTGATATCGCGTCTATTGTTCACGGGCGATTGAGATCTTTGCAATTGTTTTAGCTATCTTACGAATGTATATTCGTATAGCCATTATTTCCTCGAATGGAAATCAAACCCACAGCCTGTCTGGCTTACAATCACACCCTTACACCATGGCACCCCGACGGCCTCTTAATTGTTTTTTTTTTCAAATTAATGTACTACTTCAAGGAAACGCCTCGAGCGCCGAAGTATGTTAACACTAGGTTCCTATATATGTGAAACTATACATAATAAAAAGAAAAAATACACAGGAAATCGAAATTAGTTAATAATAATAAACTACAAAACTAAGCCTTAGTTTATTTTTTGTCTAACTAATGCCTACATATTCCAGTGTTAATATTTGTTATACGTGTACAGTGTGTACGAGTATAAGAGAAGCAAATGTCGGAACAGTCACGTAAACGTAACACTACGTGACGTGCTGCCTAATGTGGTCACATCTTGAAATCTATCTAGTTTACAAAATTATTTGTTTTGTATTGTAACATTTTAACCTCCGAAGAAAATAGAGAGATGTGTTATAAGTTTTGTTTGTGTTTGTCTGTTTGTGGCACTGTAACTCGCAAACAAGTTAACATATTTTGATTTTGTTTTTTTTCTTTCATGTGAAATGTGACTTAGTCAATTAAAGATTATCAGCTCTTTTCTAGTTATTTGTTTACTTCATAGAGCTTTTTATGTCGGATGTTCTTTATCTATACATATAAATAGAATTGAAGTCTTTCGGTGTTTTGTCAGGTGTTTATAGTTATTTCCACGATACCAAAACAAAACCAAATGATTTTACAATATCTGTTTGTTGGTTTGTCTGTTGACTTATCCGGTAATGTCCGGAACAACTGAAACGAATTTTATTGGATTTCTACTGAAATATTGTAGAGTAATATATAAGCTACCTTTTACCTCTAAATTATTATTTTTCGAGACATTGCGTGTTGAGAAGCGGAGGAGAGAAAATTGTAATTAATTCAAAAAATGAAAAAATGTAATAATTTCTCCGAGTGTGAATCAAACTTTGTTTATCAGCCGGTAAAAACACCTTGCCAGATTCAGCTACCCATAAACCAAGAACTCCCCTCAAAAAGCGACATGAAATGAAATATCCCAAAAAAAAAAACATAGAAATAGATTTCTCCGAAGTATTCCCGTAAAACGTTAGCCATTAGGGCTGTCATCACACAATAACATGGACGGTTCGTTAAAATGACATCCCACTCCCCTCACATCAGGTCGGACATCTGATACACGGGGCGCGCCGCAACGTAACACTCGCTGACTACTTGTAGTTATTAAACGAGATGCTGTTAGTTAATGCCTTTTATTCCGTTTCCGCTGGAAATAAATGATTTTCTTGTTAATACTAAGTATTTTATTTAGCTTTACCCGCACATACTAGAGTAGGCAGAGAGAATGTGAGAACCTTGTATTTGGATAATCT
Source organism: Heliconius aoede (assembly GCA_037355905.1). Lineage (NCBI taxonomy): Eukaryota > Metazoa > Arthropoda > Insecta > Lepidoptera > Nymphalidae > Heliconius > Heliconius aoede. The sequence goes on from JBAIZZ010000012.1 coordinate 151,559, forward strand.
GTTCCTATTAAGACACTTCCGTTCTTCATTTTCATTTCACGATGCATTGTGTGCTTATTGACGGAACTCAACGCTGCGTCTTTCTTTGTCACCAGAGTCTTAGCCGTGTGGTCCCGGCTTAGAATAGGATCACCCTGGTACTGTCGGTGTCATAAAAGCACACATGCCACATTTCGCGGAATTCTGAAAAAATGTTGTTATTTCCCTTACTGTTTATATTCACATTTTAGTACATTACTTTGTTAAAATTCAATTTCATAAACAAATTTGTTCGTCTTAAAATGTAAATTTAGTAAAAGCAATCAAACTAGGGCTAAGTGTTTATTTAAGGTAAAATATTTTAATGTACCTTTATTATTATAAATTGCAAAATAAGCTTTTATTATAATAGAGGTGCCATGTCTGCCCTCTATGTTATTAAATAGAGGCCAGACATGGTGCTGGGCCATAAACGTGCTACTGTAAACGCAACAGTTTGTGGGTTTACAAAAATTCTCGCCGTCGCCGTCGTGGCGCAGAGGCACAAGCGTGGTGACTGTAGGCACGACAACAGGTTCGATTACCACTCTAGATATTTTCATCTTTGCTCTGATAAAAATCAAAGCACAGTGTTGAATTCCGCCACTCAGCACGCAATGCCTCGAGAATTTGACAGAAAGTGGAAAACGGAGTGTTATTACTGGATTCTATCTGTCTACCCCGCTATATGTGGCATACATCTGAAAAAAGTATATTGCTTCAAGCGAGATTTGAATCCACTGTCTCTCGTTTAAAGTTAGTTACTTGCTGAACTCAAGATATCGTCTCAAACCCTTTTGCTTCAAAATATTATTATAAAATTTCTTTCAATATAACGGCACTCAGCTCTGCTCTAGTATTATAACAATAAATGACCTACGTTATTATAGGTCGTTATTATAGGTAGCTCGTAGTAATCGCCATTATTTATCATTCTCGTGTGGAATATCGAAATTAAATTTAACAAACAATAGCTTCGTGTACCTAGCAGGTAAATAAACAAGTATTTGTAATATTTTCTTTGCTTAACTTTACACTTTAATGCCCATGAATGCCCATTTTTTTTCAAATTCTATGGATTCTTTCAGAGTCTTGATAGGAACTGATTGTTTTAACACTAGACTTCCTGATTCCCTCTGCCTTCCTGACTGCGTGAGGGATTCAGTGTGTAGCTAAAGAAAAGATAAATGAAGAAGCTTAGTGTCTCGACCACAGAGTAGGGGAGCCACCCTAAATTGTTTTTTATTGGTTATTTTTACTAAAATGTAGATGTTTAATATATTTATTTGTTTTTCCATTTTTATTGTAACGAAATCTCTCATCTTTCCTCTTATATAACAAGGCTCCCTCATTCCATGTATATTAACTTTATGCTCTAGAGTGATACTGCGTTCATCACTTTCCATCCGAATTGGGCACATTGCGTGTTGAGTGGCTGAACTAAACGCCACACTTTCCAGTGTGGAGATCGGTTGCCAAGACATCGCGTTTACATTCAGACCCTGTCCTACCGCGCCCCACAAGTCTAAAAATATATAAATTAAAAAATTTAGATTGCTTTTTACCTATTACAACAGCAACAATATAGACAGCAAAAAAACTAGCTTCATGAAATAAATGAATATTTTATAGCCCTATTTGCATATCAAAGGCTTTATTTTATATAAAGTTAAAATAACAATAAACAGTACCTGCATGCACATGTATGTATATTGCTCAATAAATTTACGATTTATATGTAAATTCCATGAATAAAATCAATAAAAACACAGGCGTGTCTCTTCTCCGCTAAACGGAGCCAATTCGACCTGACTCCGACTTTCCGGGGTGTATCTGTGCCGATCACCGACCGGCTCGAGCTCCTTGGCGTTACATTGACCTCTACTCTAAATTTTGGTGCCTACATTGAGGCAAAAGCCCAGGCGGCAGCCAAAAAGCTGGGAATCCTCGCAAAGGTGAGACAGTATTTCACACCTGGACAGCTGCTCAATTTATACCAAGCGCAAGTCCGATCGTGTATGGAATACTGCTCTCATCTTTGGGATGGATCTGCCAAGTACCAGCTTCAGATGTTGGAGGTTATTGAGCGTCGAGCTATCAAGCTCATAGGTAACGATTCGCTGGTCAAAGCCAGGCTTCAAAGCCTTGAGCACAGGCGAAAAGTTGCAGGTCTCTCGGTGTTCTACCGGTTACACTTTGGTGAGTGTGCGTCGGAATTGTTCGAACTTATTCCGCCCTCCCCTTTCCATCATCGGACGACGCGACTCTCGGGTAGACGGCACCGTTTCACGGTAGATATACCACCACACCGTACCAAGCGCTTTGCGTCTTCGTTCCTCGTACGTACTGCCAAGGAATGGAATGCGTTGCCTGAGGCCGTGTTTCCCGATAACTACAATCTGGGGATCTTTAAGAGTCGAGTCAATGGGGTTCTTCTAGGTAAGCGTGCTACATCTTAGACCCCGTCTTTACCTACGATTAGGTTAGACAGTGGTCAAACGCTTACCTATCACTGTTAAAAAAAAAAAAAAAAAAAATAATATATTATCTCATATCTTTAAATCTTTCAATCGTTAGTAATATTTGGCCATTGGCCTCTATATATTCCCTTCTGTTGTTCACAAAAATATAAATCTGATTGAAAAATAAACTTATTAAATAAACACAATTAGGATTAGAATGGTGCAACGTAACTAAAAATCAAATTTAATTATGCCCCCGAGTATAAATTGAACCAGCAACCACCACATTTACAATCGGGCGTTGCGCTTTGCTACGATGGCCACAATATTTAAATAATTATTTAGCTTCACTTTGTATCCTGCACATAACAGACTAGACAAAGGGAACCTGGGAACCCAGTGTTCCCTTAATACACTTCAGTTCTCTACTTTCCACCAAATTCAGGAAGCATTGTGTGTTGGATGACGGAACACAATGCCCCGCTTTGCCTCATCACTGAAGCGACGAAATGAAAATATTATAATATATATTTTATGTGAACGAGTTAGAATAGAACCCACAACCTGTTGTGTTTACAGACCAATAAACTATTAAAAAAATTATAAATCATGAAAGTTATAAATTAATTTTCACAATCCATTATAACAATAACAAATCTAGTTAGTTCTGTGTCGTCCCTCAGTTATCATCCAATTTATCATTTGCAATGCGAAACATGCCTTATCGGGAATCAAAATTCCATCAACACTCAACATAATGAGGTCCTTTATTTATTCCGTCAATGGAGTATGGCACTTGTATTTCATTAAATCTGAACAATGAGTATTTGTAAAGAATATTAAAAAAAATATTGTAAGCCAATTTTTAATGAACATTTATTTGGTTGTATCGAAAAATTGAACGTAATGGGATTTGAATCTTTGACCACTAAAGAATACATCAGGCTATGTTAAAATTTTTATATTTTATTTATGTTATTAGCTCTATGGACAGATTTTACAAATTCCGTTGCCTAATGATAATTTGCTCACTATTATCAATTGACAAGAGTAATAAGTATTTATACATTTTCAACACGCTTTTATTATGCAGCCATTATGGCATAAGCGTTAAGGCACCCAAGTTTCTACTTTCAGCCGAATGTTCTTGGCGTTGCGTATTAAAAAAAATATATTTAATAATATTTCAATATACCATATTCCCAGAAATTCAATTCAAGCATGTTATAAATATTCCAATATGCTTAAAAAAACGACATAGTATGAGTAGATTTAAGGGCTAAATAACCGATAATCCCTTTAACCGGAAATTGAACTCAGGACGTGATGGAAACATTCCCTTAAATGTCTGACCTTTTTATATAAAACGTGGTGTCAATATATTTTATATAGGTTTCGACGTTTTAATCTCTAGCTCTAGACCACTTAAGACATGAGTGATAAATGCTTGGAACATTAATCTAGTAGGTAGAAATAAGGGTCTATTTAATTACGTTCGATTATATACCACATTTTATAGCAACGAAAGATCATATAGATAAATTACTTTTGTATTTCTCATTTTGAAAAATTCTGCATATTTTTTTATTGTATTTAGTTTTCTTTGTATCTGTCTGTCTCTAATCAAATATTGACACAAACATGCATAATCTGTGTTGTTATAGACCTAATACGGCCGCCTCGACAAAATGGCGGATTACATTAGAATACAACATTTTGTGACAAAGATGAATTACTTGAAAATGCTCTTTTTTTAATATATTTCTTTCAAATCTTCTTTCTTAAGAATCTTTCTTCCTTCTTTCTTAAGAATTCTTAAGAATCTTTTTTTTATATATTTATATAAATACATAATATATATATTATTTTAATTAACTGCAGTGAGTTTATATCTCTATTATAAATAGATCATAAATAGATCATATTTTTATCTGCTACGTAAGCCAGACTACTATTGTATAAAGGTAGATTTTTATTATTATTTTCCGGCCATATTTCCATGACGTCTTGGGTTCAATTAACAATAAAAAGAAATTAAAATCTTTCTCTACGCTATCAATTCTATACATGACGATATAGTCTTCTAATTGAAGACTACATCGTCGCGAGCTGATCAACGAATTAACTTACTATGTTGCCTTGCTCCTATTAACGTAATGACTCATATAATTTGATTTGGAGTTTCTAGAGGCGAAACGGAACTGCAATCTTAGATCAATTTTCGAAAGCAACTATATTACTTAAAGTTCAAGTATTACTTAAAGTTCCAATTTATACATACGTCTGTGTGTAGTATTTGTTTAATATCTCAGGACTTTGTGGCGCAGTATGCTTATTAGTAGCAGTTAACCCTAGCCAGATAGTACGTATTTTCATCTGCTTATGAAAATCGAATCAAAATTGATCTCGTAGTAAACTATTTTTGTTGATACAAGAAATAGTTTATGTAATTTAGTTTTAAAATCAAGTCAAATATTCTATATTTATTTATCTACAAATTAATTCCTTCTTCACTTTATTTAAGCATAAGTAGCTTAATTATTAGACGTCTCTTTGTCTCTTTTAAAAACGAAATAGTGATTTATCCCTAAATAAGCTCAATCAAAATAAAAAAGAAACTTAAACTTTTCGAAGTCTGTTCAAATAATAAAATTCTTTCATCAGAATTGTTTTAACGCTTCGAGTAATTAATTTGTTAATAGCTCTTACAAAATACGAGTTTCAGTTATAATTATTATCATAAAGCGTATTTTACTAGTGAAAGTCAAATAAAGGGTTACTTCATTATATAATTAAAATAGAATTAGTGTTCACGTGCCTCTTGAATCTTATGTGTATGACGAGAGAATCTAATAATAAATTATGCTATAGTCGGTATAATGTTATTCACTATATAATACAATAAATATAATAATACTATTTAAAATTGACACGTAATACTATTTATATGAGATAAATGTAGGTTCTATTCTCATTGGAAGGGAATGAAATATATTAAATATTTTCATTTTCTCATTCTGGTAAAGCGCGGCATTGAGTTCTACTACTCAGCACTCATGGCTCCGGAATTCGACGGAAAGTGGAGAATATCTTAACACTAGGTTCCCTCTGGCCTTGTACGGGATACTTGTACAGCGTGTAAGATTAAACATATGGTAATTATTATCATTATTATGCCTATAACATCAACAAACTGTATCAGCATTAATATTCAAGATATCTCATATCTCAAGATATCACGTTTCTTTGGCAGTCGAATATTACATTAGTACATTAGATTGGTACTCGCTAAGCGTGAAATTTCACACTGGAGGACCATCAAAGCGTTGCCTAGCAACGCGAGGGCATTCCAAATCAATGATTCGCTTGGCAATTCAATTCAGAACAATCAGCAACGATATTGACACTTTACTGTAAAACAATAAAAAGGCAAGAGATATTATTTATTATATGTAACGTTACATTTTGCTAAAATAAAAACATTGTTCATTGTTCATATTCATATATATATATTTATTTAAAACATCGTCGTCATAAATGATTTCGCATATTGCGTGTCGGCTCTCAAAAATTATTGTGTATATGTTTTCGTCCATTAAGTTTATTTTAAATAAGCAATATGTGCTTTTCGATATAAATATTCCTTCATGTGGGAATCGAAATCCAAAATCCTTACGTGAAATTCACTCAGTCAATTTGTAATTGCGTGACAATATGAATAGTTTTTTCAGTTTCACGTTGTATATTTGATTCCCCCAAAGGGAAATCGAACCCAGAGCCGTCGTATTTACAGTGGCACTCTTGACTCTTACGCTAGACAGTCAAAAGGCACAGCCCATTTGTTGTGAATTTACACCATTAGTCATTTAGGCGGTTAGGTAAATGTTGAATGAGGGAAGTAACCTAGACTTCTAAGTAGGTTTAATATTACAGGTGTAGGTATGTATATCAACGCAATAAGCCATAATAATTAAAAAAAAGTTTAACATAACAAACAAAACACGCATTTCTTAATATAATTTCAAAATCAGTAACAAAACTTGTCCACAAAAACGTGTAAACAAAAGACCGACAAGGTTTCTTTATTGCAATATTCAATCTAATGTCTCACCCCTTTGTTCTTTACGCCAAGATTAAATATGTACGCGTACGCTGAACAACGTGCAATTGCCAAGCTGTCCCTACTCTTAATTTATAATGTAAGCGAGAACGTCCTGACATTTCAAACAAAAAGTCCTAATGGAATAATGAAATTTGTGACTGTACATATATATATATGTATGAAAGGTAAGTAATTTTACTGCAAATACTGTTGAGGTCGTCGTGGTGTAAAACCTTTGCTTCGTTCCCAGAGCGAGGAAATGTAAAAATTTCATTCCCTCGAGTGGGTTTCGCACTCACAACCGTCTCGTTTACAGTATCACGCTAGTGTCCCCGGGCATGTTGGCCTCAATATAACATAACTATAATATTCATTCGGCTATTTGCAATTTTACCCTCAATTTTGCAAACATGGTTTTTATACAATACAATACAATATACTTTATCGCACATAAAATTTACATAAATTTGTATATAACAAAATACATTTCATACTTTATAATTTAAAATTATAATATTTCCCTGTTTGGGCTTAACAAATAAAAGCGATAAAAAAGTTTTCTCGATACAGTTGAGCTTAAACTATCTACACAGGTATCGTAAGAACACGGTTGATTGGAGTCGCACTCGCACAGATCGATTAAAAGCTTATACTTGTAACGTTCAATACTTTTTATTTCATTTTTTAGAATGGACTTAGAACATATAAATTTGAGCTGAAACTTCACATGTAAGTCGCTTGGGAAGAATACAAAGAGGTTTTTTACGAAATTCCTTCAGGGGCGAGAAATATACCAGGATATGAATGTACCAGGACTACAGGAATATACCAGGATGTGAATCAGAAACTTAAATAAGCAAAATTACAATACAATACAATTATAACTATATTTAGACAATAGTCTAAATATAGTTATAATTACGATTGAACTATAATATGTCATCAATATAAAGCACGTAAAGCTTTCCCCGAGTACTAAATAGCATTACGACGATTTTTACGAGGACTCTAAAAAAGAGCCTTATAATTTATAATACGGTGTAAAATTTCGAAAACGTTGCTTGTTAAGAGTTACTACTGAATGTTGTCGTAAAATTTATTTATTTTAATACAGTGCTTCTGAAAAAGAACCTCGTGGCGCCGTGGAACAGCGTGAGACTGTAAATGTGACGGTGTGAGTTCGGGGAATTATTCTTATTTCCATGTTTTCATTTCCCATTAAGAAAAATTGAGATATCTCAAATTCACGATAAATGTCTGGACGCTACTACGTTCTCTCTAAATACGCTGACTAAAAATAATACTTATCCGTAGCAGAGAGAACGGAGAGCCAAACTATCCGTTCTCTCTGACTACCCCGCTAGATATAAAGCTGTGTTTTGTCTTCTTACCAGAGAGATAAAATGAAAATAATTTATTCCCCCGAGTGAGAATCGAAGCGTTGCTTTTACACTCCTTCGCTTCGCCACTAGACCACGACGATCTCAAATTTAGTTTTACAAACATCTTATTATTGCAGTCATGCTCGCCTCTATACCCATGAGGGCGTTTAACATGTCGATCTAACTTATCTTGGAAAAATGGTAAAAGATATTGCGAGTAGCGATTTATGGTTCTTTTTGACAATTTTTTTTTATACTTTTATGCTTTACATGGATTTCTTATTGAAAATATATAATGAATGTAATACATATATTGTAAAAATATGTATATGCTCACTAATGAACCGAAAGATATTTTCTCCCCAAAACTCTGGCAGTGTTGTGCACTGTTGATTGAGTGATGAGATTGAGTTCAGAGTTAAAAATGAAGAATAAATCATCCCCTCATCCTATTTTCCCCCACCCCAAGAGTAGAAAAAACGAAGAAGATTTCCAAATTTCCTATCCAATAAAAATATATACACATATCAAAACCTAAATCAGACGACTCTGTTAAGTATTTTTTTTTCGATAGTTTCTAAGTTTCTTTATCACAAAATAGTAACACTTTTTTTCGTAATGTATCATTGTTATCACGTCTTGGGCCACAAATACCATCTTTATTGGCACTTCTATAACCGGCAGCAATCGCGCGCCGACAGACCACGTAAACTAGGATTTACTTCTCCGTGAGGAATTCCACGCGTCTGATATTTATATATTAATTACTAATGTATATAGATTTTTTTCTTATTATAATAGTGTATTAAGTCACTGCAAAATAAAACAGCTACTGTAATTTATTGCTACTCTATTCGAGGATAAAAATGTTTGAAGCTCTCAACCTTTAGCTCAAGGTGATTATTGACAGTTGGAATTGAACTAGATCTACAATTAACTATAAAAAGTACGTAATTTTTCATAGTGACACTCGCGAACTTCGTTTACATGAATTATAAAATGTAAAATCCTGTATTTTTCCTTGCCCGTGAAAATTTATTGAAGCGATTTCTCAAAATTCCTCGTAAAGCTCTCTTATGATTTCCACAGATCTATATCAAGCTTCAACGCTCTACGCCGCGTAGCCCGTGCTTTATGTTAGACATACTTATTATGTCTGTCATACATACATACGTTGAGCGGTGCAAGTCAACAAGAGGGAAAATATTTAATTTTCCAGAGTGGTCACCGAACTCATTGCATCGCTCAGTTGTGAACCCACTGCGCTACAATGGCTTCAACGTTTATATTTATTGGTTGTATAGAATATTATGTGTACTCGTGGTTTAATATCGTATTCATTAGAGACATGTTAATCTAAGCCAAGACTAAGTTTGCTCGCCTTTGACTTGTTGGACTGCGAATGCAATAATGTAGAGCTAAAGTGGTATTAGTGTGTTTTACTTTGCTATTTACTTAAGTTTCTCAATAATATATAATGATATGGACTTCAATTACTTTACTTACATCATCAATAATATATATTGTCAAAAAAACTCAAATGTCAATCGAAAGAATGCTTATAAATATTTGGTTTGTAAATATAACAGCTTAAAGTTTTCAGACATAGCAGTAGCAAAATGCAGCCAGCGTTTAGATACTCTGTTCCCTGATTATCGCCCAATTTTTCGGGACATTGCATGTCGAGACCGCGCTTAATTTATCAAAATGCAGATCAAACCATTATATTATGCCAAACTTTTATTAACCTTTTTTTAAGGCTTTTTTTAAAGCTTTTATATGTACTCAATACTAATACATAATCTATATACATGTTATAATTTTATTATTTTCTTGTTACAGGTACTAATTAATTTTAACCACAAAATTATCTTCGCAGTAGGCAGGCCTTAGATCAACTTATATTAGTTAAGGCGGAAATTTATAGTTTTGAACAATGTCATCTCTCCCGTAAATTGTGGCTTTGAATATGGATGTTACTTGTCTACTTAAATACATAAAAGTACTTTTTACAAAACGTATAAATATTTGAACGTAGAAGGATTTGAAACTGCGCCGTTTGGACGGTTTCCAAGAGGCGCGGGATCAAATCCCACTACTTTCAAACTTTTATATGCTTTCTACAAATTTTTTTGTGAAATTGACTTATGTTTAAGAAACATATCTTATGATAACAATTATAACTCCGACAAAGAAAATTTCATCAAATTAAAAATGTACCTACATTCACCTAAAAGTCCTGTAATTACAAGAAAATTTTCATGAAACACGCGTTAAAATTTCGTTTAAAACATTTCCTTGTAGATAGCGAAAAATGGCTTAAATCCAGCATAATTTTGAAACGAACTATCTAATCTTTTTATTCTAGCTTAAAATTTCTTTGTTAAAACGCAATATAGGATTGACTGTAACACTTTTGATGTCGTAAAATTTTATCCGCTTTATTAATATGTCAAAAGCAGTGCTTGTATATTTAAAAAGATTATAAAAACATTGTTCTTTTTAAAAAACCAAACAAAAGTAACAGTGTAATTTGTTTTAACTATTTAAAAAAATTACAGTCAATTCGACCTAATATCTTAGTTAACTATGTGACTCAGGTCATTTCAATCCGAGACTACTACACCTAGAAAGTTGAAAGTTTGCGTGTAAATAGGTTAGGAAGTGTAAAGAAGAATTAAGAAGGATTTCTCTATAATTCACCCCATGGATAGGATCTCAAGATACAAGCAAAATTGCGGGCAAGGTCTAATATAATATATTATAACTATAAAAAAATAATTTAAATGGCCTCTGACCCCTCATCAATAACTTCTATCTCTCTTATAGCAGAAAAAATCTACAAAGAATCAATTCAAGATTCAATATCTATTTTATCAATATTTTTATGCCGGTCGTAGGTCGTAGCGTGGATTCGGTCCGGTCATTATTTAGCAAGCTGTCATAGCTCGACGCCCGTCTCGTTAACGCACTGAACTGGAAATAACAAAAAACTGTGTACATAAATTGACACCTTACTATGTATTTGAAATATTATTTATTATTACTGATACAGTCATAGCGCAGTTGATTCATGATTGTAAGATCGTAGTAGACTATTTATTCTATCTTCTTTATTTGAGATTCGAATCAAATAAAGAAGATAGAATAAATAGTTTTATACTGTCTATTAATTTTAACTACTAGAATACATTATACTAGAAGACATCTGTATTATGTACATTGCTTCCTATAGAATTGAAATTACTTGAATTATAGCGGCGTTGAGTTCTGTCAATGAACGTGCAATGATCATTTGCATTTCAGACGGAAAGCACATCTACACATATCATAATCGCTGTGGGTCCACTATTCATCACATAATATTGTTTTTGGAAAATTCCAATTTAAATAAATTTATTGTAATATTCTTAACCACCACATTGGAACTGCGTTTCCAATATTCCCTTTATGATAATCGAAACCATACTCGGTCTATATTTCGTACACGCTGTCGAAGCTCGTCGCTCGTTAGCCGCGTCGTTAACGGACAAAGCTTAATAAATTACGTCACGCGTACAAATCACTTCATTTTCAAGTAAAAGGAAACTATGTTACAGTATTTGCGTCTATCGTTGTATGATTATTTTGGCGTAAATTAAGTTTGTGCTTATGCAAATTGTATTTATTTATAAATCTAAACGGAGGGTAGTTATTTTTCTATTATACTATTAAAAGTTATGTGGAAGTATTTTTTGTATGGTAAAGCTTAGATTTTTAAATTTTTTCATCGTATCCCTTCAGTGAGCAGTAAAATAATCAAGCAAATATAAAAAAGTAATATTGAAATTAGATTTATATAAGAAGATAACATTTATTTTATTTACTTTAGTGTTTTTTTTTATTTTTGTCATTATGAGTTTATTTGTAAAATTAAAATTATGCTTACAATTTGATATTTTAAATTTCTAATTTTAAATATTTTCAATAAAGAAAATATAATAAATATAACGGTATAATATAAATGCAGAATTTGATAAAAACCAGAAAAAAAAATCCTTGTAAATATTTGATTGTAAATAGGTTACTAAATGCCTTGTAACTAGTTATCGGGCTATTAGCTCGTGGCCTCTTGGACTGACATTGCAAAAGGCAATTTCAAATGCGAGCTTCATAAAGTTACAACTTCCTGAATACTGAGTTGCTCATCGGCGGCGGCGGCGGCGTCGGGATATTATTGTAATAGCATTAGAATTGCGCATTGCCAAAGTTTGAAACGGTTGTAATAAGCCCTTTAGTCCTTTGTTTTGAAGTATACTAGTATATAAATGCTATTATGTAGTAAATACAAACTACATGCTATTAGAGGATATGCGTGTGAATGTAAATAACAAATATCACTATTAAAAATTTTGAAGCAAAAATGAAAATATATACAATAATATATTCAATCTTCGCATACACAACAAATGCAGATCACCTTATTCATTTTTAAAAATAACACTGAAAAATATTATACTTCAAGCAAATATACGGACGTTAAATAAAATGAAGGCTGTATATTGCAGATGCATTTCCAAAGTCGGCTATTCTGATACGCCGTCAGCTAACGCCTTTTATTACTTCAAGTACAGTAACGTGGAAGCTTTCATATTGTGGTTTCATATAAGTTTGATATAAGAATGCGAGGCAAAATAAAATATTTATTTTTATTGTGCTTACAATCCCACTATTCTACTAATATAATAAATGTGAATGTTTGTCAGGATTCATAGAAAACAAAATGTTACAGGCTTATATTTGTAGTCCATTTTATATAAAAAGAGCGCATATGCCCGCAAACTTAAGTTTGTAAAATTTTGTAAATTGTAATCCTCAATTTTTTACGGAGGTCTGTGGGCGAGACCGACTCGCAATTAACCAGGTTTCAAAACTTCCCACACTAAGGACTTGATTTGTACTCCCGCTTCTTGAAAACTTCTTCTAACCAAAATATTAATTTTGTAGTAGCTTGAAAAGAACTTATATGACTTAGTGGTCAGATTGCGAACGGTTTCCAAGAGGCGCGGGTTCACATTCAATTTCGCTACGCTTAATTTATTATAATATTCTAAGAATATATGTTTTATGACCATAAAAGAAACACACTGGATATAACTTATAATAAGTAATGGAAAACGATGAAAAACTAAAAACGACTTATTATAATATGACCACATTTCCATTTTCTAATATTAAATTAAAAATTTCCTTCTGGAAATGATACTTCATTCATTCATTACGTACGACGCGCGACGTCCACAACAATTGTATTTAAATGAAAGCCACGTTTAAAATAGATCTTAACTTAGAACTCCTTATGATATTAAATATTTGATTTCATAAGAGTGCGTCCTCTTTTAATTCAATAATAATTTGACCGCTAATATTAAGTTGCCATGATAAGTTCAAGCCAAGTTAAGTAAATAGTTTAATTTACGCAGATAAAAAAAAATGAGAATTATCGTAAATATTTGTCTGTTATTTTAGTTTTCTGCTTCACGTCGTATCCCACTCAATTCAAAAAAAATTCAGCCAAATTCTGGAGGCATTCTGCGCGTTGAGTGGCGGAATTCAACAAAATAATTACGAATCAATATGACAATTGAGGCATATCTGGTTGTGATTCATGACGGTTAATTTAAATTCTTGTGATATATATGTTTTAATATAATAGTTTTTGTGATGTTTAAATGTCAAAGTAGCAAAGGGATGTTTACATATTATACTATTTAATTTTCACTTTTCAATTTTCGTTTCCCAGCGCTGATAACAAAACAAAGCGCAGCGTTGAAACCTGCCACTATTCTAACTACGCAACATGTCGAAAATAGGAATAGAAAGTCCGGAACGGACTATCTATACACTAGGATCTCTGGTTACCCTGCTAAATGTGGAATACGGTGTGAAGCTAATAAAATTGTATGATTTGCCAACCACTTTCTAACAGATGGTTGATGTTGCAGTGGCGAGTCCGCCGGGCGGCGCGGGCGCAGCGCCGGAGCCCCGCCCGCCGCCCCCGCGCAACGGATCACCCAGTAAGCACGGCTCTGACAGTGGTTATTACGATTGTGTAGTTCTTGTATTATTTTGTAAAGTGTAAGGACGAAAACTCTTTTAAAGAAATCTACAAAATAATACCTATGTATACTTGAGTAGTGTATAAAAAATAGTAACGATAAAATTAATGTTAATATATATTTTCTAAAGGATATATGATATAGAATATAAAATTACTACTGATCTATAATAAAATATAAATTAAATAAATAATTTTAAAAGGATTATTTCAAAGAAAAGGAAGTCTTTCATGAAACTATAATAAAATAAAAGAATCATATAATCGTAGCAACCACTACGTCTTTTCGTGCACTTTTGGAATGTTTTTCTCACTCGCATTTTCCACCTCCGATGCTTTTTATTCAAACAATTTTATTATTTAAACAATTTTTCGGATTAAATGCAGCATTACAACTAGATTAGATATTAATCTAATCAGGTACATTAAGACTAACTATGACTGCTGAATATGTCATATGTATAGGATACTTTTTACTATGAGAATAGTAAAACTTATTTTCCAATCGAAAAAATAATGTATAAAATATATATATTTTTGTTTTATTATTTTTATTAATATACACAATATCATATCATTAAAAATCATTAAAAAAATCTGCTTATTCGAAAAATTGTTTTTCCTTTATGTCTAAATGTAATGTATAGTTAAGCATGTACAAATATTTTTTTTAGAAATCTATTTACTATTGAGTAATTAGTAAATTTATATAATATAAGTTTTTTTCATAAAATTGTTTTACATATTTTTGGTAAAATAATATTTATTTTTTATGTTGAGCATGTAAATATTGCATGTACTCTCTTTTGAAATTGTGGTTATTTTAATATAATACTTTCAAAATTATATAAATACGATAGAGTATGCTTCGTAGCAACTCTTGTAGATTATAAGTTGTAAGTGATTTCTTCGAAAAGAAGAAGAATCGAAAGATTTTATTTATAATATAAAAACAATCCTCACTGTAAACTACATCATAACGGATCAGCGTATGGCTGTAATACGATGGTTGTGGGTTCGATTCCTCACTAAGGAAAATGTTTATATACAAATTATTTTCATATCCGTGCTGTCACGACTTTGAGTCCCGTGGCTCTACGTAATGTCTCGAATATTGAGCAGAACATGACAAACGAAAAGGAACGTTGTTTCAATAATGGGTGTCTTCTGTCTTCTTCACGATGCGGAACCTTCTTACCCTACTATGTATTTTTTTACCAAATACGCTTATACCAATATAAAATTTATAATAAGTTTTTGTGGTAATGGAAAATAGTAATAATACAGTAAATATAAAAAAAAGCTAAAAAATTATAGAATTTTTTTTTCCTGTCTTAGGCATTCAACTGATTGAAACAAATAGCAAATTGTAAAATGATGCGTCCTAAGCATAACAGCGGTTGATTTTTATAACGTTAAAAAGTTTTTAGCTACTCTTGTTCTTTAATTAGAAGTTGGAAAATCTACATATATATATATATATATTAATTCTCGCTCCCGTAGGAATTTCAGAAAACTATTTTTTAGTGCTTGCATGCCAAATTTTATTTTTCGTTATTTGGGCTGTGCCTTGTCCGTCAGTCACTCAGTAACGAAAAGACATTTTGTTTGGATATAGGTACAGATTCGAACCTTTACTAACTCTAAAGATCACTACTGATCTTAAGAAAAAAGTGAAAATTATTATAACATAATATCCTTTTTTTCTGAAATATAATTTCATTCTATCAGTAAAGTAGTTTATAAGCCGTTATTTATTCTGTACGAATCGAGGTCTCGTCGTTTCCAGATATAGCATTCCCTTTTATTCCTTAAGGATCTAAAGTGACCAAGAGAAAGTGTTTCAATCTAATTTGGGGTCACAGAAAATAGGGTCACGGCAAAATACACAGAAAATATATGAAATTCTTTGTAAATGTCGCTGTCTTTGCAGTACATGTTTATATAAATGATGTAAAACCAGCACCTATAATGTAAAATTCATACAGATCGTCTCTAATAAAATACGATACTGGATTTGTTTTTAATTCGCTGAACTCTTTCTTTTTGTGGCTTAGACTCACTAAAGTCACTTCATTCTCCATTTTCGGTTGAATGGAAAATATTTAAGCTGGCGGTTCTTTATACCCACTGTTTCCTGTCGGCCCAAGGACTCGCCTATTCTATAAATATATAACAGGGGTAACCCTCAACATTTAATTCGGATCTGAAAACACCGCATTGACATGCTAAACTAAGTTAAGAAAACTAAGAAAGCTAAGCTAAGAAAATATTTAAGTTTCGAGTGGGAATGGAACCTGCTACCTCAGTGAAAAAGAATGTGATTATCGTGGGTTTGATTTTTCTACACAACGTCTTAAAATTTGGGCTGAAAGTGGGGAACAGAGCGTCTTAACAATACGTTCGCTTTGCCTCCCCTGGGGATATAATGTGAATTTTAAAATATTAACAATATATTCAATATTAAGTTTAATTTTCATAATTTCATACTAGATATCATCATATTTAAACAAATATTATGTTCACGCATAAACGTAATCACTTTAACCATATAAAGTAGTAAAACCACCGACTGAGTGTTAAGACTCTCTGGCTTCTTCCTTGGCGCATAGTAGCTAATTTAATAAGACATAAAAATTTTACAATTTAAAGTATATGCATTTCTTTATACCAACTATATATATTATTTATATATACTTAAAGTAATTCTTAACACAACG
This sequence comes from Heliconius aoede, assembly GCA_037355905.1. Classification (NCBI taxonomy): domain Eukaryota; kingdom Metazoa; phylum Arthropoda; class Insecta; order Lepidoptera; family Nymphalidae; genus Heliconius; species Heliconius aoede. The sequence continues at coordinate 168,340 of JBAIZZ010000012.1, forward strand.
TAAAAGAAAATATTTATAACTTAAATCCTTCCTTGTATCATACACAAATATAAATGATATATTAATGTATATTAATATAATTTCTTTACATAATACATTTATTAAAAAATTATTTACTTATAAGTTATAACATTGTAATCCGACCGTTGTAACTTTCTGGCGTTACCAAGCAATTAGTAAACGAAGCATTATTATAAAGTTTATTTTAATCTTATTTCACGCTTGTTTAGAGTTTTATAATAATATTAGGCATCCGCTCGCGGCTTTGCCCGCTACTTGACGAAAGCATTCGTGTTTTTATATATTTGAGTGTTCCTCTCCACGGAAACCTTTAGTAAAAGGCGAAAGATTTATGCGTGTTGAAGGGAAACCAGAGGTTATAAAATTTAAAAAAAATTTGAACCAGTGCCAAGTGTAATACGAAAATCGAAATTATGAAAATTATTCAATTATAAAGGCTAGTCGTAGCGCACAATCGTGTCACCGTAGACCCGACAGGTTGTAATTTCGATTTCTACTCGAGGAAATAAAATAAATATGAATTCATATTTACATTTTTTCGCTCTGGTGTCTGGGCAAAATACGGCGTTGAGTTCCGCCACTCAACACGCAATGCCTCCAGAAAGAGGTATTCCTTCGCGGTGTGTTCAAACTAGGCTCCCTCTGCCAACCCCGATACAGCGTGAAGCTAAAAAAATGTACATATTAGCTTTTCATCGTCACTTCTCAGTACATATTCCAATAGATTCTTACGCAGCGTAAACAATCATAAGATTTTTCAATTTAACTTCACCGTACGTCTTAGTACACTTAGCCCGACTTTTATAAAAACAATTTTATTGTTCGCTGCCTTTGCCTTGGGCTGTGGGCGTTCGCGATCCCTGTAGGTACTTGTCTACTTCACTTGTCAGACTCAATAAAACGTTAACGTATCGAACTTCAGTTAATTTTGTAATTTGTATAATTAACTATATTGTATTGACAGCTTTTGTAATTGTGTTTATAAAAAGTAAAATATTAAAATAACTGGTTTTCATATTTTTATTCAGTGAGTGATGGAACCCTCATTACGTTTCCATCACTCACAAAATAAAAATATTAGTAAAATAGTAGGTGTAGGTTCTATTTCACTAAAAAAACTGAAGAAAAAAATTACACCTCTGAGTTCCGGTATGCGAGAGAGACTTTATCGGCAAGATAAAATTCGAGTGTATGAATATGTACTTATACGGCATAAAAGAAATTTTAAGATACATAGGGGAGGACTAAAGTGAGGATTTCCCGAAATGTCAACAAAAAAATACATGTAGTCCATAAGCGAAATTACGAACTGTTACGAAAAATAATGATAAAGCCTCAAAACTGAGATGAACTAAGATACAAATAATTTAAAAAACTCTCAAGTTATTCTTTTGGCTACGAGTACTAGCTTATTATTTCAGCCGGCGGATGTTCTGAACGGTTGACAGCGCTTGTGTTCTGACCCGTACCGTTGTAGACAATGTACCGCGTTTTTTCCCTTTATATTTAATTAATTTCATTCCATATTCTCTAACCGTGCCAATTCAAGAAATATTATTATTTTTTAATTTCCTTATAATTTTATTTTGAATGATTTTTTCCTCAATTAAGAGATGCCGTGTGACGGAATTTACGGTAAAGCTGTATTTACGTAATAGTAAAAGATTTTACGTCAACTAGTAACAAGCTCTAATAAAATGTAATAAATTGAATTTGAACAACTTATATTAATTGAGAGTATTATTATGAAATCTTATAGTAACACGTTATGTAGATGACAATACAATGATACAGGAAATAAATAGAGAAACTCTTCAGAGATTAGAAAAATCTCGAGTTTACTCTTTTATAATTTATTGTCCTGCACAGTGTACATAGTACGATAAATGCATGTATTGTTTTTTTTTTAAAAGGCTACCAAAACTGAGCGGACTTTGTCATCAAAATTTCCATCAAATCTAAAAGGTATTTTAAGTTACAAGCAAACAAATAGATTACAGTTAGAATCCGTTATTGGATTTTTCTAAAACGAAATAACTATCTGTATTTCTAGGTGAATATTTTCACGTGAAAAGGTTAAAAAGAAAAGAACATGTTATGGAATCATTCAGCGTAGTCTTTGGCAGAATTTTAATTGATAAAGAATTTTTTAAATGTATTTTTAGATTCATACTGTATGTATATTATCTCACACGCAGCAAATAGGCAGAGGAGATCCAGTATAAAGAAACACTCCATTCTCTATTTTCTGACGAATTTTCGAAACATTGCGTGGCGGAACTCTATACGACTCTCTGCTTTGTTACCAGAGCGAATAAATGAAAATGTTAAATACTTCACTCCTCCTTACATATAAAACTTCTCTGGAATTACTGTTTCAAAAATCCATTGCATAGTGTAAAAGGTGTAATTGTAATAAGATTGGACCAGAATTTCATCGAATTATATATATTTCATGAATCGATATATAATGTCATGAAATTCCTCCTTGTGTATGATAAGATAAAGTGTGGTGTTGCTTTCCATCACCCGTCACCCAATATCGCTATTTTTTTATTTCAGTACGTAAAGAAAGTAGAGTCTTAACACTACATCTGCATCTCTGCTTAAATCGTAAAATTTAGATATATAGTCAGCCATTACATTTGTTTTATTCGAAATAAGTGTATGAACTATTAATGCCTGTTTCTAAATCGACATGTGTCTACTACAGATATTGCCTTCGTAACGCCTATTGGCATTTTGTAAGCCTACGTTTATTTTAGTCCTCCAATATTTATAAAGAAAATAGACGCTCGTTTCTTGTCCCTTTATTTGTAGAATAGTATTATTTGTGAAAACAAATACAAATATTTTGAGAGGGAAATGAACAAAATTCCATACATTTTTATTATTATTATCTAGATTTACGCTGTATTCCGTATATTGCTCAGAGGGACCGTAGACTTAAATATTTCACATTCATTTAAGATCGATACATCCAAGCGATCTTAAGATAAATGCTTTTGACAGACGGACAGATAGACAACAAAGTGATCCTATAAGTGTTCCTTTTTCTTTTTTTCATTCATAATAAGCTTTTATTATTTTGCCACCCATATTTAAATTAAGAAAGCTTTTTAGCCTCACTCACAATCACTTAAAAGTACATCTAAAATATAAACACGTTGGTCCAACTCCACACATAAAGTTACAGAATAAATTGAAAAGTTTGAATATTGCAGTGAAATCTAGAGCCATTCCGTGCAAACTATCGCAGAATCCGTTGCAAATAAAAAAACTAAAACACGACTGAGCTTCGCTCTTTGTTAGAGATTTCACTGACACTTTACAATGCCTAGCTCCGAGTTCTTTAGGTAAATGTTAAATATTATTTGTGGCGGTTAGTTTTGAATTCACCAGTTAACTATTTAACTATTTTACCAGTTAACTATTCTAACTATTTTTAATTCTATATATAGTAGTTGTGGATAAATCTTATATTGATGCGTCATCATTTTAAAGCTAAAGATCTGTAGATGGTATTTAACCAATTTCACGTAAAACTATAGGTTTTATTTGACAAAATTCGTTGGGATTTTTAGAGATATTTTAATTTTTTACGTAAGGTAAAGATAATATTTCTACATTTTCTAAATTTTGAGTATATTACGGTAACAGTAAAGAAAAATTAAAAAGCCACTCTTCTGCTTCAACAAAATAAAAAAGAAAAACTTACATTTATACTACACATAAAAAAAAATACATACAAAATATGACATTTGCATTTTCATTCCATAAAATCATACATAAATAGATAACATTTCGAACTACGAAATTAAATCAAGAATTTTTCATTCGCATACGATACAACGATTGTTCAGATGTTTACATACTTGCCAGTTTACATATTTCCGTACGGATAATATTTAATTATCGCCGGGTTTATAACGAACGGCTATTTATGATCGACATATATTACATTTTCATAACGTTTTCAATAGAATCATGGTTCGTGGCATTTACATTTTATATGTCTTTGTATATAAACGTGTTTAAATGGAATTCGTGGTAAACTTATACACTACGCTTAATTAAACTAAAAGTTACAAAAGCTCTGTTTTTCCTTCGAAAGAGAAGAGGTACATTTACAAGGAACTGTTTACGTACGTAGTTATATATATAAATATCGTATAGTTGTTTGTATATATTTCGTCGGGAGGCTGTTAAATACCTTTATGTTTGGTGGTCGGAGATTCAAATGCGGCCAGGGGAATATTTTTTTTAAATAATAAGCACCTTTCACACATTTAACACGATAAGCGGAGGGAACCTACGATTAAGACATGCTTTTCTACACTTTTCAGGAAATGAAAATAATTAATTCGTCTGATAGTCAACAACCGTCGTATTTACAGCAGACGCTGATAACGGCCCCTTTGTTAACAATAATATCACTTTTTATAAAATACCCTTAAAATTGCAATTATTTATTTTGCATGAATTTTTAATTCATTTTTGTAATGGATATTTCATATTAGCACATAATCATGTACGTATATTGTATACCCATATTACATTTATTATAAAAAAATTACGACTAAATTCTAAAGACTCAGAGAATTACATCTAACTTTACTTTTGTTTACAGAACAAGGCGCGCTCACAATAGTACGACGATCTTCCAGCCGCAGCAAGACAGAGAGCTCTCCACCAACCGATGAACAGCTAGATCAATTAGACCTAGACACTGAACACTTGCCTGCCGTTGATACGCCCGATGCGTGCGATAAAGCCGCACTTAGGTAAGCTTTTTAAAGCTATGTACTTTTTTCTTTTTATTTCTGTATCCCACTTATATATAACAGGGTAAACAAAGGGAACCTAGTGTTATTACATTCCGTTCTATAGCTCGGCTTAAGTGAGAAAATGAAAATATTAAATATTTATTTCCCTCAAGTAGGAATTAAACCCACAACCAGTATCAGTAGTAAGTTGTTATTAACATAATTGGTCGGGGCAAAAGTATTTGTCTTGAAATTTTTTTGTAAAAAAATATAATCAAATTTCAAGAAGTTCTGCAAAATAAAGTAAAGTTTACCGGCAACTTCGAAGCTCTGGATAGTGCCTAAATCCGTCGTAATAGAAAATAGATCCTTTTGGCCTGGAGGTGGTCGTTACTAAGCGGTCAAGGGGTTTTCGATCAATTTGTTACACTTTAACAGCATAAAAAAGAAGTGAGCAAATTTCAACACATTAGTCCATTGACACTTATTGTTAAACATATTCTTATAATTAATAATAAATATTTATTATAATTAATATTGTTATAATTAATAAGCAGAGGCCGTCGTGGCGCAGTGGCACAAGGGTGGAGCCCGCAAACGTGACGATTGTGGGTTCGATTCCCGCTCGATTAATACAAATACAATAAAATACCATAATTAATTCCTCCACATGGAGGAATCGAACCTACAGCCTTTCAGTTTGCAGTCTCATTCTGCCAATGCCGATGGTTTCCCAATGTTCCCTCAATATTATGTACCAATAATAACTAGTTATATATTTTTCATTTGTCGGCTGTCGATAATACCTCCAGCTCTAAAATATCGTAAAATAAATTTCAATAAATCATTAAATGACTAATTTACAGAAATAATTACTCATTAAATTTTGAATTGGAATTTCATTATATCAAAGTACGCGCACTGTATCAAAATTGCTTTTTACGCTCAAATTAAGCTATCAAATTTGTGGAAGTGAATTACAGAAATATGAATATGAAATATTCAAATCAATCTACGGCCAATGAATGGTTGGCCGCTCGCGGAGAGGTTTGCGTAAATTGTAGGACGATAACGGTAAAAGCTCGCACCCTTTCTTGTTCTTGTTGCCGTTGAAATTTCGAAAAATATTTAAGTTTAGGACAAATTTAACATTTTCCATTATTTTATTAACTTTTTGTAGAATGAAAATCTTCAAGTTAAATAGTACCCTACCTTACCCTATTTTCAAGATACATTTAATTTATAGAACAAACTGAAAACTTAATTTTTTTTTTCTAATATAAAAAAAAGTTTGTACAACCTTGAATGTCAACTGATAATAATATTGAAATAATAAGGGTTATTTTCATTTAATTATCCGGCCCCAAATAATTGTATTTCGCTTGATTAAACGGTAAAGGACGGTTGGTTAAATTAGATTGTACAATTCAGATCGTTTATTGGCTTGCGTTATTTGCTGATTATTCATTTCTTCGAGAAAAATAGAGAATTCACGTTATATGTAATATATAAAGTTTGATATTTATTGTCTCTTTAGATACTGTAAAAGACAGATTCAGATGTGTTTGTAGATCTTTGAAAATATGCGACGGACTTTAACGTAGTTAGCTATACGAGTGTTACGTACACGGAGTGATACGAAATGGAGGTTTATATTTAAAGTAAATAATGAAAATCAAAGGTTAGATTCAGTTTACTTCACGGTCCAGCGAACCTCAACCTGTAGTGACTCTATTGTATGAAAATAGCGTTCTATTTGAAAATGAAGCGGTAATGAAAATGATAAAATAATAATGGAACAAGCTATTATGGTACTATAGTGTGTAGTTTCGATATTTATTTCAAGATAATTAAAAGTACAATCATTAATTTAAAATGTCATCACTTTGTAATATTGAAGAATATTGATAAATAACAATAAATTTGTTCACAACTTTTATAGAAAAATTTAAAATAAATTTGTTCTTAGTTTTCGCAAAAGTTACATAAATCTGTATATTACATTTATTCATCTTAAATGTATATGATACACATTATAAAGAGTTTCTTTAGTTGAAAGCTCTAATTAAGCTCTACTACGATACGATACTGCGGTACGTGTGATTAGAATTACCTTAAATATTTAGCTTGTGTCATATGACGACATAAAAACGGAGAATGTTCTATGAATTCAGCGTTGAGTTCCGCCACTCAACACAAAAGGCCTCTAGAATTCGACGGAAAGTTAAGAACGCGAGTAGAGTGTCTTAATACTAGGCTCCCTCTGCCTACCCTACTTTGTGCGACATACAACGTGAAGCTGAAAAAAAAGTTTTATGACTACAACTCAATTATCTCCGTGTGACCACGAGGGTGAAGCCACAGGTAAAAGCGTGTTAACTATAATATGATAATTAAATGACACATTAATTAATTATGTATAACGTATTACTTTAAAACCTGTAAAATCATTACACTTTAATGAGATAATTAAAAGCTTTTTCAACGATAATATGCTCTTAATGATATTGTACGTGATTTAAATATATATTTTTTGTAGTTACTTCCATACGTACTTGTCTTTGCGTGGTTGACTTATATACTTATTTCAGCCGTGTGGTCCCGGCTTAGAATAGGATCACCTCTGGTACTGTCGGTGTCGTAAGAGGCGACTAAAGTACGTGTGGTAGAGTCACGTCGCCAGTAATGGCAACACGCATGGGCAGACTCGACCGGATTAATACCACCCCCGGCATTTAAAACCGGCGTGAAGTAATGTCTCTTGCCATTGCGTTTCGCATTAGGTAATGCCGGGCCCCGGCGCCCAACATCCTCCACCTTAAAGGCCGGCAACGCACCTGTAACTCCTCTGGTGTTGCATGTGGTCGTGGGCGGCGGTGATCACTTACCATCAGGTGACCTGAACGCTCGTTTGCCTCTCCCATAAATATATATATATATATATATGTGTGTGTGTGTGTATATATATATATATAGTATACATAATTTATTTGTTTCCTTGTCCACAGATTACGCTACCTCCTAAGACAATTGAATAGAGGAGAAATACCTGCGGAGACGTTACAAAAAAACTTACATTACGCCGCACGAGTACTCGAAGCGGTCTACATAGACGAAACCAAGTATGTACAAACGTTCATTACCATTTAAATATTGTACAATATATTTATAAAAAATTTACAAAATATGTATAAAAACTACACTGTACAAAGTTACAAATTGGTTGATGGCGAAATTTCAAATTATTCTATTAATATATCAAATTAAATAATTTCTTAAGATATTTTTGCTTAAATAAATTTTTGTATATGTATTTTTACGAATGCCTTACATTTATGCGGCGAAAAAGAATAAGATTAGTGACGAGCTATACTCGACTTTCTTCTTTTTACATTACATTAATATTATTTTATATTTTGGTACGTTATTGGAGTTGCATAATAAATATATATGTACAATGAGAAAAAAAATATATAAAAATAATATTTAGTAGAAATGAAATCGACATTTTATTTCTTAAAATTCTACAATATACATTTCATGAAAAGCACAACTTTGTATAGTGTAGCAACTGCGACAATTGCGATATAATCGATTTTCATTATATTACTTATACTATTAGAAAATATCGATATTATTGAACAGCACAAAAATTACACATATATCGTAAACTTCGCAGTTATGCATTTATAGAATGAAATTTCATTATTCCTGTGTTTCAGATTTGCAGACGGTTTGGCGATAAAATTTTTAGCATTCGATATTTTCGACGGCCATCGATTTACTACCTCGCTCTGTAAAAGCTACTGCTTCTTACATCACTATTTATATATTGTATTTCGATGTCGGAGCATTTTATTTCTGCAAAATGTAATTTACGCGGGAATTGGTTTCTGTGTTATATTGTCATCAAACTATTTTCTACAAAATTGGCTTAATAAGATAAGATAGATATGATCTATTGGAGTTATTTGATATAAAATACTTACAAAAACGATCAGACAGTCAAATAGTTTCATATTATGAACGCATTTACTTGGACTGAACTTATTTTATTATATTATACTTTTATTATCATGTATAATAAAACTTGAATTACAATAATTTAGCACTTTACATAATTAAGTAATATATAGTTTAGTTTGATAGCTTTCAAGTACTGACGTGCATAAAATTCTATCGGAAATAAGTATGAAAAATATATAAATAGTGACGATGAACGTAAAAGCGTTTTTACCATTTCAAAGTATTATTCCAAGTTCGACCGTTCGTTCGTTTCGTGCTTCTACGTCCAATTTTTTATGTTTTCTAAAAACACATTTCGTAAAAGGATATCGTAACTTTACGCTATACTCTCAAATAATTTACAATTTTATATATTATATATTTTAAAATATATTAACCGAATGTCTCCCTTGTAATGTGCCTATTAAGTATACATATTTATGATTTAATAACAAAACAGAGAAGAGCTTGAGAGCTTTCATTGTATACTGTGTAGGTTCTCGTGTTACTCGATAATTCCTTAATGACACGAGGCAAAGCAGCAGATTAAAGCTAATATATTTTAAAAAATACTTAATATTAAAAGACTTAAATTTCAACAAAAAAAATACATTTAGTTTCATAGCAAGTGACTCACTCTGTACATTTAAAGTACAACACCAGACCTGCAATTAATTCAGCGCTGTATGCACAAGCCAAGGATTAATGTTCGTTACAAACTACGTAAATGGAAGCCTCACCTATCTCTGCAGGCACAGGCAGGCCACAAAGCTGATAAAATATTACAATATAATGAATATATTAATAAATTAAAATATAATGGTGTATAAAAGTAGATAAAAGTAAATAATTGGAAAAAGTAAAAACGAATAGCTAAAAGTAAATCGTTGGGAAATTAGTCATTCAAATCTTGTAATTATTTTTTTAAAAATCAAATTAGCTTCATGCACGCAGTAGGATAGGCCGAGGGAACCTAGTGTTAAAGCACTACGTTTTCCACTTTCCGACAAAGTTTTAAGGCATTGCGCGGTCCGAAGAAATGAAAATATATATAAATAACAATTCATTTCGTCAAGTGGACATCGAACCCACAACCGTCGCCTTACATTCACACTCTTGTGTCCCTACGCCACGACAGCCTGTAATTATTTACATATGAGAATAATATGAGTATCACAGTCTTATTTTTTATTTATTATTACAACTGCTGTTTCATCAAATAACAATTTGATGAAACGCTTCATGTATTTAATATTGCAATTATTTTACCATAAATATAAACTAGAACTCGCTTATTAATCAAACTCCACTCAACCAAAATCTAAGCTTTAACCAAGCCCTGGTAAAGCTTCGTACGACGAGAGTGACGTCACATAACCCTGTCGGGCGCAGGCTTGCGTCAATTTACATTACAATTTGTATTTACGCTTTAATTCAAACAGCTTTTGGGTAAAAGTTAAAAAGTGAATCATTTTGTTATTAGCATTGCCTAATTTTTCATTAAATAAATAATTACAATGTGAAAAGTTAGTTAGTTGGAAAATTAAATATTTATTAATTTTTTTCGAACTGATGTTGCGCGGCGTTGAGTTCCGCAGCTTTTTTAAAATAAAAGAGCTATTTCTGTCAGAGGCTTAGGCCCAATTCCCATTTCGCAAGTGTTTAATATTAATTAATTATTACAACAGCATAACGCCCCATAATCGACAACAGGGTCAAAGATACTAAAATTCTTACCCTTTTGTGGACTAAAGAATGTTGTGATGATTGGCCACACTAAAGTTTGTTATAGTAATCACTATAAGAAAAGAGTCAAGCCTAAAATATATTAGATATGTATTCATTTACTAAGAGACTACCGTGGCACGGCGGTACAGCGTTTTACTGGAAACGGGTTCTATCCCTACTAGGGATTATATATTTTTTTGCGTGATGGGATGTCTCAAAAAGTGGGGAACGAAATTTTTCAATATTATATTTCATTTGTCTGTTATATTAGGGGTACAACGGAAAACTATAAGATTAAAATAGAAAAAAAACAAAGATATGTATCGTTCTAGTACCTAAATATAGAAAAAAATATTTACACAGATTAAAATAATATCAAATCTCGGCAAATTAAGAATAATTCTGCCTGTAAAAACCTTAAGAACGTTACCCAAATTTTTCGAAACAGTATTATTATATGAATAGCACGGATTAATTAAAGGAAACGTAATAAAAGGCGTACAAATTCAGGTTAATTAGCACTCAATCGCTGTAAGGCTCTGGGTGGAATTTGCTATTTCTTGCTCGTTTTGGAAAATGTTATTTTTTTATGTATTTTGATTGTGTTTTTAATTTATTAAAAATGGTGAATCCCAATTAGCCGATGGTTTTGTTAAGAATTATGTTTGGAAAAAAATTTAATTACAAAAAATATGTTTCTACAGGGTTAAGAAAGCGTTAAATATTTATTTTCGACGAGTAGGATCCGAATCCACAACCAGTCGCGTTTACATTCACACGCTTGTGGCCCCTGCGAAACGACTGGCTGAACATTATTAAAAATGTATATATATTGTTAGCGCAAGTGAAAACCTGTATAAATACTCAAAATAAATGAAAAGAAAATATTACAGTACATTTTTATCAAAAGTGAACATACATATCAAATTACTCATAATTTAAAACCGTAAGTTTATATTTGAATATAATATATGTTACTTAATTAAACTTAAATTTATTTAATACTCTTCTTACGCTGAGCTTAAATCTACAGTACAAATAATATATTTTCAGTTTCCAGTTATTATATTTTCGAAATTGAATTTATCAAATAATTTGAATATAACGACTTCCCCGAGAGGATATCGTACCCACACTATATCCATTCGAGACCAAACGATATTCCAATGCATCATAATGGCTTCTAAAACAATAATAACGTTATATATTTATATACATACCTTTCCTTCATTAAATAACTTCTAAACTAAATATTCCTTTCATTTTAATTTTAAAATTCCCGTTCAATTAGGACCTTAATATCACAAAAAGCACAAGATAAAATCATATTCATCAAATTTAATCTAAATAATCTTCTCACTCGAATGAACAAGTTATATATTATCTATATATATAAAAATATAATTATGTTTCTACTGACTGAGTCAGACGCGCGCAAAGCCGTAACCGCTGTGCGTTGAAACGTGAAATTTGGACATCCACTAAGGAGTTTTGAAAAATTTTCACCCTAATGGGATGAAATAGGGGTTGAAAGTTTGTATGGAATTTTTTTTTAATCTGCACCGATTTTTATAAAATTTGAAATTTACTTTGAAATTGACTGATAAAAATATTACATTGAACACGTGTTTCATGGTTTTGTAGAATTCACTCAGTAAACTGAAAAAAAAAATCAGAAATATTCGCATAGATCTAGCGAGTGAAGCCGCCCACGAACGTTAACGAAACCTGAATGGTCGGATTTATAAATCAATACTTATTGTTAAAATTCCGATCCCTTCTCCAATATGAAGCCGGGATATAATAATTATGTTGGAAAATGAAAATTCAGATGAGGTACCTTTCAACAATTCTATTACGATAATATCGGGATTAAGGGCTTTATATTTGCACCTCAAATTACCTCCTCTGTTACCCATTTGAGGAATGAAAGTCTTCTACATGTGATCACCTTAGACTATCAATTTATACTAATATTGTAAAACTAAAGAGTTTGATTGAACATATGAAAATATATATAATCTGTGCACATACATACACAATACAAACTCAAGCTGTATCTCGCATACAGCAGGGTGGCCAAATAGCACCTAATGTTAAGATATTTTGTTCCTCATTTTCCGATGAATTATGGAGGCATAGCGTATTAATTTGACCACGGGAGCGATAGCGTTTGTAGAGCTACTACTACTATATAAATAGAATAAATACTGTTAATGATTAATTGTAAAAAAAATTTTACAAATTATTTATCTGTGCTCGTTGCCTTCGTTTTTTTGGATGTAGGCGTCCCTAAAAATAGCTATACTTTTATAGCTATAAAAAAAAAGAAATTATTTATTTATAATTTTATTATTAATTTAAATTTAAAAATTAATTATTAATAAAATAAATATTGATAAAAAAAAAGGTTTCTACTACTGAAAATACAAAATGACAACATACGCGAAGACAAGAAAACCAGCCACCAGAATTATATACAAAAAGTGTTCATATTTATTTTATTTCTCTTAATTCTGAAAATGTAAAACAGATTCATAATATGCAAATTGCGATCCACAATACTGTGTGTATCGTAAAGTGTACCAAATAAACTAAAAATGTGGGTCACAGAGTAGAACGTACTTTTTATACTTATCTACATTTATTATGTTATAGAAAAAATTACACTTACCTTGAAAAACGCGCGTCGTTTACTTAACTTCGTTACGTAAACGACGCGCGTCTCGTGGTACACCACAATTCATGTAACGTCTCAAGAATTGGGCGGAAAATAGTGAACGAAAAGTCTAAAGTCCTCTCCTTGACTTTGACTTTGAAAACCTACAAACTATTGCTTAAAGTACATAGCAACACGTTTATAAAGATGAACAGATAAAAAATATGTTTTATATGACTCTATAAGGTTTTAAAACTATTTATTATAATGGCATCACATATGCCAGGCGAAAAAACAAATAAGCTCACAAGCACATTACCTACCTCGTGCGCATAAATTCCAAAGCAAAAGTTTTGAAATTGTCAAAGCCCGACAAAGTTCAGCTTTATTAATTTCAGATTCACATAACTAACGTGGGAAAATTTCCCTAGTTGACTTACTTAAACTGAAATTTGAATACCGACAGATAACATGATGTCAATGCTTGAAAGGCATTCATTAGAAAAGCTATCTTTAAGTCTTCTGTTGTAGAAATGTCTTACATATATATTAATACAATATAATAACTTTATAAAGTAAACAATATATACTTGTATACTTATTTAAAATATACATAAAACGAAAGTAATAAAATGATTATAGTAAAATTTAAATGCTCCGCCAACGAAAAAGCAACACTTGTGTGACGTTTCATCTTTCATGTAAGAATAGCGTTCAGGTGCATTGTGTGGTGGTGGTGTGACCCTGTCCGGCACATCCGGCCAGTGATCATTTGTAATACAGGGATAGGAGGACCGCAGAGCAGCCGCGAGTGCAGCCGGCCGCGCTGCGCATGCGCCGCCTGCGCACGCCGTGCTGGGCGAGATGTTCAGTAGAGAAACCGAACGAAGCAAAGTTAATACCGTTAGAACAACGCCGCCAATGGCCAAGTAGTCGCGCCTCCCTTCTGTCCACTCTATGCGATTAGGTCTTTCTGTTCTGTTGATGCTTACTTTCAGTTCACTCCTGTTAGAACCTCTTTGGAGAACCCAATTGGTGATATTTTTTTTCCAATTTTTTTTTTTTTTTTTGGGGATTCGAAGACACCTACATCAACCTTAAATGTGCTGATTTGGGTTCTGCTTCACATATGTAGATTACAGTCTAAACACTCATTAGATTAGACTGGAATTAGTACCCCGTATCGTCCTGGAATCATTGTGATATGTCTGTCATTGTGCAATACTTCTATTGGTTTTTGTTACTTCACAAGCATGATGAATGACCCTTACATGCTTACTCTTGGTTTTATATATTGTATTATATACCTGTTTATATACATACCTATTAGGTTTTTAGTTACATACGTATAACGTATAATATTATTTGCTTTATACAAGTTAAACTGTTTCATATCCTTTCGTTGACTATATTGGGATTATTTTAATTTATTCTATTTATTTCGTCAAATTATTAATTATAATTTCAAATTAAGGATTTATCTTAATGTGTATTCATTTGATATTTTCTTCAGATTTGTGTAAAATAATATACTTGCCAACGTTATTTAATTTAATATTTACTATATATTTAATATTAACATATATTTTCCTTTTTTTTAAAACATATACGTTTAACTATTTTACATGTCAAAATAACAAGTTCTGATAGAAATAGTTATACAACTCACTAGTCGATTAATTTAATGAAAACTTACTCAGATATTGAGAAAATTTAATGATTCAATTAAGTAACGTGGCAGCAAATGTAAATGTTGGTTGATCCTCCCTAATTCCCTGAGTGTGGACAATGACGTCGTGTTTTATTTTAGACCGGCTGTGGCGCGACAGCAATCGGCGCCGACCCTCGTGTTTAGGTGTGTCGATGTTACCCGTTCTAAGAATATTGCCACTTGAATCGCTTTTCATACCTTACTATGCACCTTATGTGCACATTATTAGTTCTCATATAGTATTTTCATTTTATTTTTAGTTTAAAATTTTTTTTACTTTTCTTTTATTTATTAAATTATCGATCACGTTTTCTATAGTATATACGATATAGATAATAGTTTTAATATTTTTGTACTGAGAAGCTGTATTACATTCAAGTGGTAATAAAAGTGCCCTTGTGTTTAAATCTAACTTCCCCTAAATCAGCCGCTTCATGTGAGTTATTCGTGGATCAACGTTGCTTTCCATTGTTTATCGCATATAATATATATATTATGATGTCGTGCTATCTGGTGAAGTGCTATTACACACTTGTTAAATTTCAATAAGCTACGCCTCTTTCATGTGCTTTACTTACAGCTTTATTATTCACTTTCATTTGAAATTTCACTTCTGTTGTAAATAATTATTTACACTTACATGATTCACACCTAAAGACACATAAAAGTCACCTCTATATAAAAAATCTATATATAACACTTGTTTTTATTATCGCTAACTAATTCAAATAACTCACTTCTGCTATTTGAATATAACTGGAAATTTAAAAAACAAAATAAATAAATATTTACAAAAATCCATTGTTCTTGCGTCTGCCAATAGAACAAATAAATATAAAGAAACTGTTTCCGTACTAACAGGATTCGATTAACAGGCTCTTTTGTCTCTCCATAGTAATTTTGTATTCATTTGTATTTGTAGTTGGCATTTGTAATTAGAAATCTGAGAGAGATTACAAATGAACAAGCAGCTCTATTAAGTTCAAAATGTAAAAACTAACTGATAATTAAATTTACGAAATTATTAAATATATAATAAATTAAAATTATTATTATCCAATGGAAAGCAATGTGAAGGGTAGTTTAAGCACGTTGCATGATCGACCCTTAGATCTTAATTTTCTCTGATAACTTCCAAAGCATGTGTCATATTTCTGAAGGCAGAAATGAACTACTCCCTCGCCCATCACTGTATATATGTGAATAAAAAAAAACGATGAGTTGTCGGCTTCAAGAAAAACTATAAATACGGAAAATAATCAAAAAACAGCTTCAAAATTATATTTACAACTTATATGAACAATAAAACTACATACCCTTGCAGGGCAGTTTTATTAAGAATTTATATAACGATTAAATTTCTTAGCACTAGAGATAAGGTTTATATTGGTTTTACCATAATTAAAGTTGACACTTCTCTTTTGAGATTTTTTTCAGGTATAGATACCATTTTAAATACAATTGTCCTCTCATTCAAAATCACATGGTATGTTAGAAAATAGTAAGCGAATAGATAGAATCATTGATTTATTTAGATTAGATTTTTTACCCATAGGTTAAACATACAATAGCTTAAAATGCTTAGTTTCTTACATACATACATATGTATACACTACAATACTAGAAAAAAGGAATATCAAATAAGCAGTTATAAATTGACAATAATTATTAATAAAATAATTGATAATAAAATACAATAATGATGATGTGAAAGATATAAATAACTACAAGAATCTATTAACACATACAAACAAGTGCAAAAAAAACCAACAATAACTAAACAGGCTTCGCCGCTTTTTATGTTGGGATAAAAAAAAACAAATATACTAAATTCTAACGCTAATATAATTAAAATTAAAATTCGATTGACTCCTTAGTCATCGGACTTACAATACAATATGTTCCTCTAATTATAAACAATGTGCACAGGAGATTGGCAGATGAAGATGACGAGTTATCAGAAGTGCAACCGGATGCTGTGCCACCGGAAGTACGGGAATGGCTTGCGTCAACATTCACAAGACAACTGGCGACTGCAAAACGGAAGTCTGATGAAAAGCCGAAATTCAGATCCGTTGCTCACGCGATCAGAGCTGGTATATTTGTGGACAGAATCTACAGAAGGGTCACTAGTACTGCTCTTATGCAATTCCCTCAAGATGTTGTCAGAGTTCTCAAAGTAAGTAAGCAAAAGCCCGGCGTTGAGTTTCGCTCCTCAACGTGCAATGCCTCGAAAAATTCGGCGGAAAATGTAGAATGGTATGCTAGGTTCCCACACACTAGGTTCCCTTTGGCTACCGTATGCCTATAAAAATATGAGTTATATTTCCCACAAAAATATATTTCATCCTATTAACCCTACATGTTTCATCGCTATCAATAAAAAATAAGAGCACTTACACATTAACTACATGCTCAAATTATTCATGTACTGAGCACCAGTAGGCACTTCCAAATATCAAATTCCGCACCGGCCGATTAGAGACAAAGGAGAGCTATGGGAAATTGAACACGTTTCGGCCATTTTCAATTAGCGCTGTTGGATAGAGAGCACGCGTGTGGTCGGCCCCAATTACTGTGGAATCAATAAGACAGAATGTTGCCATCAACAAATTGTAGCTACAGGCGGTTTCATGCGTGAGCTAGGTGTGTAAGCTCTATGAATGGCGTTTGATTACGAGCTTTTATGGGAGTATTCGTATATTGTTTGTATAAATAAATCATTTATTTATTTTAGTTGTTAGAGGACGTAGTAATAGTTTAGATATCTGCTTGGTACTGGGTGTGAATTCGAATCCGAATCCTACATCCAATCCATTCTACGTACAGACAGAGGGTATCTAATATCATCATTAAGAGTAGTTATTATATAGTCCGTTCCCCACTTTTTTGGGCAAGAACTTGAAGTGTTAAGTGGCGTAGCTCTACGCCGCGCTTTGCCTTCTCACCAGCCCACAAGCGCGGACAAATTGAAACCCATGACTGTCGCGTATATCCTGTGGCACGGTCTTTGTTTGTTTAAAAAATATCCATTTTATTATATGAAATTTGAGTTTGCGTTCCACCCTTCTACAATGTCAATAGTTATAGCTTTCACAAAGTTTTTTATAGCTACCGAGTAAAATTCTCAATTTTCATTCGTATTTCATTTAACAACTATAGGGTATCATTTTATCAATTTTATACTTTAAGTTAAAATTTCTTAAAACCATATCCCAGGGCAAGCACTATAAATCTTTTAGAGCCTATTATATATTTATAAGCCACGAATCAAATTGAGAGCTCAATTAAGTTACAAACTAACAAGATTTAGTTGTTGAGCATTCGTCTTCATTGTATATACGCCTGACAGGCAGCCACTGCGTACGTATATTTTTGTATCTTACTAACCTTTTATTGGACCGCTGGGATTTGATAAAACATGTCTTGGGGCCTTGCGAAGGAAAATCGTTAAAAAAAAGTTAAATTGGATTAAATATAAATAAAAACATGTAGATACAGAAAAAGAAGAAGAAATTTCTTTAAAAAAATAAAAGAAACCCACAAAACAACAGTTGTAATAACTACATTAAATAAAATACAATATTTCTGTGATCCTGGCAAACAAAGCGGGTAGATACATGAAATCCATAGCGAGACTTCAGCAATTACAAGGAGTATAAGGCGTTTAACGTTGCACAGCGCCGGTCTATTTTAATAATATACTTCTACCTACCGGTGTAATGATTGTCAATTACTTACTTATAGTGGAAGAACTATTCGTATTAGAGGACGTTGTGACGCAGCGACGAAATCCACACAGACACTCTTCTTTTTGACGTACACAAATGATCACTATAATATGATTTTTAGTGGAAAAAATTCAAATAAATAAATAAATAAATATTTAGCTGTAAGCACGATGTTTCTGGGTTCGATTCCGATTTGGAAATATGATTTATTTTCTTAATCCTAACTAGAGTCTATCTAGTTCAGAAATAGACAATTTAATGTTTTATGTATATATTAAACGCTCTTCTAAACTATATATAGAGATATATATCTATATTAAAGTATAATTTTATTTCCTAGACATTGGACGAGTGGTCATTCGATGTATTCGCGCTCCACGAGGCCGCAGCAGGACAGCCCGTGAAGTATCTCGGCTACGAACTCTTGAACAGATATGGGATGATTCACAAATTTAAGGTTGGTTTGTATATTTTCTATAACTATCACAAATACTGTATTCAATTTTGGATATAGACATTTTATTCATTTACGTTTTATTTAAATTTAATTTTATAATTTTATACATTTCTTCTAATTACCCATACTTTATGAGCTAGTTAGTCTAACACGACCATATGAAAACTACATTAATAGTTTCTATATAAAAGTTCTCGAAGCAATTCAAATACAAATAAATGAGCAAATAACGGCCGTCCCCCTGCTAATCTTTTATAAACAAGTCGATAGTCACTCAGCATCCAATAAGTTTCAATTACATCGAATTAGTTTCTTGTATTTTATTTTGTTCATATATCCTGGAGCTTACGGGAAATTGAAAAACTAAGTAAAGTTGGACTTCTTAAACTTATTCTCTACGATCTTAAGCTCGATTTCTTCAGGTCATTTTGAAAAGGCGTAAATAGTTTTTTTTTAACTTTAAGCTAAAAATTAAGTTTGTATTTTATTATAATACTATATTTGTAGGAAGAGCAGGTGCGCAAGATAAGTTATTAAGAATAATATGTAAGCTCGTTTGCTTTGTCTTTACTACTACTTTAAAATAAAAAAATACATTCGAATTGAGAACTTCTCATTTTGTTCATATCATATATACAAGTACAACTCGATTAAAAATAATGACTATGGAAAAATACAAGACTCATTGGTACGTGAAATGATTTTTTTAGATTCCCGCTTTACCAGGGGTCCACATACTCATCATCATCATCATCATGACGCGCATTACTAGTATCACCTGCCTAACTCTACATAGAAAACATGTACGTAGAGGCAACTAATCAAAATAAATGTTTGACGCATCACCAACGCCATTAGCTGATTTGATAGGATTGAAATGATGAATTCAATTGTGTCTACACTAATTGATTGAACGCAGTGTTCCTGCTATTATCACGTAGAAAGCCCGTGGGCTTGGGGCGTGGGCGTGGAGCTGGAGAACTAATATTCTACCTATTGATGGGCGAGTCAGTTATATTTGGTAATTCGACCACGGTCTTATTGTTTGTAAATGAATAGAACCGCTCCGGTTGCTGTATTGCCGTGAAATTAAATATCAGATTCATAAGGATGTGATGGATTGTAGTTTGACGAAATAAATATGACGCTTTTTTTTTTAAACTAATGATAAATATAATTGCAAAATATTTTCGGATCCACAACGACTGGCTTCACAAAACTAACTTGATGCATTAGAATGTCTAAAGGGAACTAACTCTGAGTACTGTCCTGAAGTCAAGCTTTTAGTTGTGCTGCTTAGCCGCCTGTTACTGGAGTTACACTGTAAAGAAAGTCATCAGTGCTTCGCCGGGTGAAAGAGCGCTATCTAAATCGATATATTAATTTGGCATTTTAAAAAAAAAAGAAGTGTTTTGAATTTCGCTTACTTACGTCATCCGAGAAGAGCTTTCCTTAAAAAAATATCATAGAAAACTAATTATTAAATACCAATCTCTTCTGCAAAATAATATTTTTTTAATAATATACGATCCGACGCAACCCCTTTGCCCAGAGCTACGAAGACATCAAAAAGGACAATACACAAGACTTAACTAAAACTGTAGTAGGACCTGTGAAAAGAAATCTTGTCGCAATAGATTTGAATAGACAAAAACTAGACAGAACAAACGAGAAAAGTTTAAAAAATTCGAAATCCTCTAAACGCCGGGCTCCCGTTACACCAAAACTTGTGTAATTTACTTGAGCCCGCGATATTTCTTAGAACAACGCCGATCTTACATTATTTATGTGTGTAAATAATATTTTATATTATTTTTTCTCTTGTGTTAAATATTCTGGGTGGATTGCTTGGACTTACGAAACGGGATTTTTGGTAATATGTAGTATAGTAGTTACAAAGTATGATTATTTTTTATAGCTTTGAGGTAAATAAAATATATTTATTTTTATTGTCTTCTGGTTTTGTCGTCCTGGTTTGTATTTATATGATGAAATGGGAACTGTTAAATATATCTACATAACGTATGAAATAGTAATGTTTAAAGATAAATTTGTGCATTTTTATTAAATTAGACTTTTTCTTCAGGGAAATTTTAAATTTTTATCAGATAATATTATGCCTACATAATTAGTAGGGCCTCAACAGAGTAACTAACACTAAATGCTTCCTCCTTTCCCCACAAAAATGCAAAGAATTTGGTGAAAAAGGAGAGAAAAAAAAACAACAAATGTTATCTAAATAAATCACTTAAACTTACACAAAACTCATTAGTGTACTACAATCGCGGTACAGAATCGTAACGAAAGCTTAGAAATGCAATTTCCAGTTTCAACATAACTTCCACAGGTGCGGACACCGACGCAAGACAACTTTGTTCAGCAAATTCTAAATACTATTATGGGAAACATAATAGTAGCTAACTACTTGATTAAATTACGGCGCAAGGTACAAGCGTGTGACTGTAAACATGACAGGTTATGGGTTCGATTTCCACTCGAGGAATTGAAATATTTATGTGAATGTAGTGTCTTAACTTTAGGTTCCCTCTGCACTACCCTGTTGAGTGCGAGATACAGTATGAAGCTGACTATTAAAGATTTTTTTGTACTCTTGTCTCTGTTTTTTGTTTAATTAGGTACTACCCAATTACTACTCTGGAGTTTTTGTCTCTAATAGAATGTTGACTGTTGAAACAAAGTAATTAATTTTAAAACTCAATATTAAAAATATTCTACCTATTACGCGTCAAATACAGGATGAGAGAATCTACGGACGAACTGAAATGAAGGAATGAAAACATTAAATATTTCATTTCTTCGACTGGGAATCGAACCCACAAGCAATTACCAAATTACCAAAATCTCAAATGCAGCTGACATCCAGATTCAACTACCCGAATTAATCAGACATTAGAATTGGCAGTGGAAATTCAATTCCGTTATTCATGGTGCAGGTGCCGCCGACGATTCTCGAGAACTTCCTCAGCCGCATCGAGGAGGGCTACTGCAAGTTTCACAACCCCTACCACAATAACCTGCACGCGGCTGATGTCGCGCAAACGGTGCACTACATGTTGTGCCAGACCGGACTTATGGTAACAGATATTTTATACATATATTGCATGTTTTTATTTTTTCTATTCTCTTTAATTTAATATGGTTTTTATATCAAAAGTGCAAAAATATTACTAGTTACATTGCATTGTCTAACGACACAACGGTTATAGGTTCAATTCCCAATCGGGGGAATGAATTATTTTCATTTTCCTCTCTCTGGTAGTAAGATAGAGTGCGGCAGGAACTCAATACACAATGTCTCGGGCGCAATGTTTGCTATACGAAATACAGAATGGAACTAAAAAAATATATTATTACTCATTTTATAGGATTGGAATTTTGAAAATTGGAATATTATTGGAAGGAAAAAGGACAATTCTATTACTGAAAGATAATTGTGGATTAAAGTACCGATTTCTACAGTTCTTTACCAATAGTCAGTTATTACCTGCTCTCTAATTATGATTTTTAGTTTATTGAAATATTATTTCAAAATAATACATAAACATATGTGTTAAGTTAAATTTATTTTTCATATTCTTCTTAGTCATTAGTACATTTTCCAAGAATTGAACTCACGACCGTAGTAGTAGTAATAGTAGTAGTAGATATATATATATATACATCCTAAAATATATCCTATATTCGTTTCGCTGTACCACAATAGGTTTTAGTATAACAAAAATGATGTATGTATTATACACGCAGGCAAGCAACCACAAACTGTCTTCGCATTTCGTTTACAAGGTTACTTCGAGCCCTCCTGGCGTACTTTGTGGTACAAGTAGTCTAGACTCGTGTAATTCTATACATATTGATAAATATCAAATGTTAAACGATTTATATACAACATGGGTTTTTTATTGTGTGTCAAACGGTCAATTATTCGGTATAAGTCTTATGAATGAACATTATTAAATAATGTATGAATTTTATTAAAATGAATTGCATTAAGCTTTTTTTTTAGTTATAAGCACATATTTTTTATTCCAGAATTGGTTATCAGACCTGGAAATATTCGCAACATTAGTAGCGGCGGTGGTCCACGACTTCGAGCACACAGGCACAACTAACAACTTCCACGTGATGTCGGGCTCCGAAACCGCTCTGCTGTACAACGACAGAGCTGTATTGGAAAACCATCACATAAGTGCCGCTTTTAGGTAAGCTTCAATCTTATCCTGCACAGAAGTTCCCGTCAGAACTTATGACATGTAATGTTCAATGGCAGAACTTAACGCCACCCTTTGTGTTCTCAAATAAAATGTAGGGCGGCCACTACATTTTGTTTGAGAAGACCTTCAGTAGTTCAGTTTACAATAATTTAATGATAGTTTTAAAGAAAAAAGAAGAAAAACTTTCAAAGAAACTAAAATATATATTATTTTCTTTTTAAAAATTGTTTATTAGCGAAGGACTCATAGTTAATATCCGTATATTGTTGGTGCGATTTGTGGAATTCATTATTTTCGTTTCCACGGCCTCATGGCAAGATAAAGCGCGGCGTTGAGTTCCACCACTCAACGACCAATGTAAAGAACTCACTTCGCCAATATGGCATCTATTACAAAAAATATTATAATATATATTTTATATAATGAAAAGACAGCTATACCTTCTATCGGAATATCAAGGTTCTAAACAAAGCCTACGGAAGCATAACGTAATTTCCCACGAGACAGCTTTTCACACAGCCCGTATCTAACACTCATACATTTTTATACTTTGTCTAATTACTTTTGATATTATTTGTGTAAATGTTACAATGATTTGTGTAAAAAATATACTGAGTTATAAGGCTATCCAAATATTTAATATACACAGAATTTCGATCGAATCATGGTTATTATTTTAATATAGGCAAATAAACATATTTTATTGTGTAATTTCCTTGACTCCTCAAAACACAATGTTTCAAATTCAGGCGAAAACATAGAGAACGGAGTGCTTGTCCCGAAATTGTTTGTAAATTAATCTCAATTTTTTTGTATTTTAAAATATTTACGACATTTTAATAAAATTGAAACCCGTAACCACCGTGACAATAGCTGTCAGACACACGTGAACTACGTCGCCGTTAATTCCTTGAAATCTCTATACACTATCTCTTTATCAATACCGAAGACTCAATTTAATAAATTCATGAAAATTAAGCGAGATGAATACGAAAGGGCTTTATGTCTAAATTGTGGGAGGCAAGGTGCCTTTATTGAGTTTTATGACTGTAATCTCTGTTATCTATGAATAAATTTTCTATTGAAATCTCTTCACAAAATAAATAAAGGAGCCAAAATCATCTATCGAAAAAAAAAATATTTTGTAAAGCATTTAAGTAAGCTAAACACTGGTTTCTGTGTAAATCTTTTTATTTTGCTTTTCTTTGAAGGTTGTTTTTCCCGATCGGTAAGGAAGGGTTGTGTTTCACTATTCTATTTCTCCTTTGCTTTGATTTATTTTGTCTTTTAGTAGATAGTGATAAGAATCAAATCTAGCACAAAAATCAACTCAAAAATATCATCAGATTATTTATGGTATTCCCACAAACTTCCAAATGTATAACAACTTCTTATAGGGTTTTTTTGCATATAATGTTACCAATATAAATATTTTTCTAACAATGAAATTAGAAATATATAACTTATTTTTTTATTATGATGACACGATATCAAACATTGAAAATAATAAGATCTAACACTAATTACACGGTCTTAGATCAATTGACAAAGTTGGTTTAGTTATGTTATTGATAGATAGTAATTTAGTACAAAGGCAGCACTTATACTAGGTATAAGGAGAGCTTCAAGCTGTATCCCACACAGCAGGGTAGGCAGAGAGACACTCCGTTTCCCACTTTCTGCCGAATTCTGGAGGCATTGCGTGTTGGGTGGCAGAACTCAACGCCGCGCTTTGACCTCAATTGAACTTTTCAGATTAATACGTGACGAAGAATGTAATGTATTACAAAATTTGTCTCGCGACGAGTTTCGCGAGTTCCGCACGCTCGTGATCGACATGGTGCTGGCCACGGATATGTCGTTCCACTTCCAGCAACTGAAGAACATGAGGTCTTTGCTCACTTTAGCGGAGCCCACGGTGGATAAGTCCAAGGCTGTCTCATTGGTGCTGCATTGCTGTGATATATCACATCCAGCTAAGGTGAATCGAGGAGTATAAACTACTTTTTTGAAAAAAAAATTTGAACCTAGATTGAAACCCGCGCCTCTTGAAATATTGCAACAGACACGAGTTTAAATCCCGCTATGTTAAAATTTTTATACGTTTTGTAAGTAGCTACTTTTCTTTTCTAAGTTATCTTAACTACACTTTAAAGTTGTTAAGATTGTATACATATTTGTTTTAAATAGTATTTACAGAGCAGAATTTTTATATAGTTTTTCTTTGCATTATATATTTATCTATTGTTTCTATAACTTAAAACTAAGCATTCCGGATCAATTAAAAAGTAAAATTTCAAGAAATGTAATAACTGGGATATTATAGTTTTATGGATATTTTAATACTATTGATTGGCGAAAAGTACCATATTTTTGTGACTTCAATCAAATAACATCCTTTGCAAGAATAAAAAACTAAATTTTCTGCAAAAAATGAAGATTTATTTTATTGAAATAATAAAAACAAATAATCGCTTTATTCCAGAGATGGGATCTCCACCATAGATGGACAATGAGTCTTCTCGATGAGTTTTTCCTACAAGGCGACAAAGAACGGGAGCTAGGACTTCCTTTCAGTCCACTGTGTGATAGAAATAATACTCTGGTGGCGGAATCTCAGATTGGTTTCATAGATTTCATCGTGGAGCCCAGCATGGGGGTGTGTGCGGATATGCTAGAGTGTATCTTAGGTCCTTTGCATTCCAGTACTAAGAACTCCGCAACAAGTTCTGGCCAAGAACCTATTAATGAAGAAAATACAGGTAAATATTTCTTTATGAAACTTTAACATACAATTATGCAATTTAGCTAGAACTAAGAACATACAATGCAGATACAATGCAGTTAATTTCATATCAAAACGCGTGCATACACCAGCAAACTTCAGTTTATCAACTTTTATAATCTTTGACGCCATTATGATTTAATTTGCATAAAACCAATTTATACGAAATCATATCCCATTCGGGATGTATTTCTCAGTGTTAGACAAAGTGCCAAGTTTGATTTAGCCACGCAATGTTTCTAAAAGGTGTAAACGAAGTGACGTGAAACGATCACTTTGTACCTCTATAATACATATTTAATTCGCAAAATAGTGAAGATATGTGAATTCAAAACAATTTATTTTCCTATTTCCAGCAGAAACGAATAAGTTTAAAATAAAGAAACCATGGGTCGCCTGTCTTACAGATAATAAAAAAATATGGAAGGAGCAAGCTGCGAAAGGTAAAAGCATAACATTATTTTATTTTATTAAATACTTTTGACGTTTATAGTTTTATACAAATAGTTGAAAGGATTAAAACTCTCACACCTTCAATCTGTATAGAGATATAGAGTGAAGGTGTGTGAGAGCACATAGCTAAGTAGGGAGAAGGAACCCGGGAACCTATTGTTAAGACACTCCGTTCCCATCAAAACAATTTCGTTCCTCACTCTCCGCCGAATTCTAGAAGTATTGCGTGTTGCGCGCTTTGCAGTTTTTTTCTCTTCCAGAGCGAGGAAATTAATAAATTAATTAATGAAAATATTAAATATCCTTAAGGGGGAATCCACGACCTGTCGCGCTTAGCCACTAGCGTATGCCAATGTGGTATGACTGGCCTCACAGAAAGAGAATCTATACTGAATATAAAACATGAAAAGCAGCATATAAAAGTACCTAATATTTAACAAACTAAAGATTAAAATAACGTTTTTCAGACGCAGAAGCTCGAGCCAAACTTGAAGAAGAGACAAACGGGACTTCCCCTCCAACAGATGAATAATATTTAGCCAACCTTGTAAATAATGTGAAAACGAGTTGTTACAACATGTTTCACTCTATGTTAAAAAAATAAATTACAACTAGTTAAATACATACATAAATTAATATTTTCTTACATTAGAAGCATTTTTCTTGATAGTATAATAAAATGAAATTTATTGCACACAATCAAAACATAAAAATAGCATAGATATGCTCAATATCTTTTTTAATTATAAATTTAATATTTTGTATAATACAAAATTTACTTATGATTAAAATGAATAAAAGAAATGTTATATCTGAGCTAACTTAATTCATATCACAGCACTAGACCAAGAATTTATTTAATTAAAGTTTTCAAATTTTATTTAATTCGTCTTATAAGTCTTATTAGTCTTGAATTATTTAGTTCTATTTTTTTATTTGATTTAACAAACTGCTTCTAATGCTAAGAATCAATGTTATCGTTATTTTTTTAAGCTTATCGCCATTTCATTGTATTGTTCGCACAAAATAATATAGAAGTATTTTTTGTGAAAGTGTTTAAGTGTAAATTTAATAATTGTTATTAATTACTATCATAATAATACTTATTAAGTATTTTCAAAATAATTATTAAGTATTACTATGATAGTAATTAATTACTAACTTTATCATATTACAAAGTTTTTTGAATTTTAATATATATTTTATTGTTTTCAGTTATATGTATCACAAAAATGTAGAAAATATTAAAAAATTATGTAAAAAGAAGAAATAACTTAAGGTAATAATTCATATAGGACATATTTAGAATTAAACTTATCTACAACCTTGCATAATATAAAAATATAGAAAAAAAAATATTTATTTTATGTGACGAATATTGAAATATTTAGCTCAAAATCACCAAATAAAAAGTGGTATAACCAAATACACATACATTTTTATTTTCATTTTAAAATGATAAAAAGATTTTAATTGACTAGTTTGTATGTTATATATTACAAAAATGCAGGACTGGATAAGTTACTTAAATTTTTCATGGCAACAAAAAAAAAACTCCTTTAGATTAGATCCTCCACAAAAACACATTCAATATTTAAAAATTAAATAAAGAAGATTTGGTTAGGCTACAAGCACTAATAAGCAAATAACCTCCCCAAAAGTACTGAGAAGCCAACTTTAATTGACTTTGATTGATTGTTTCTCTGAAATACTGTTAATTATATTAATAAATGAATACACAATTAATGCCGATGTATAAATTCTCTATGTGGAAGACAACGTAGTGAGTTTCAAAGCGCGCCGTGGACCGGCAAGCGTAGTGTATAAAGTTAAGTAGATTTAATTATTATTAATTTGCCCTTCAATTGTGATGAGGTGGAAATAAATTTCATAGTTACCATTATGAATAAATTAAATATTTTTTATAATATTTTTCAAATGTTCACTCAGCAAATTGTTTACCTACATTATACATGAAATTAACATGTTATTCTCTACATAATATATATTACAGCGAACAGTTAATATGGTGTTATCTGAACTGTGGGCGCTGATTATTTCCTGCTTAGAATCTTTCGACCCGACAGCAAATGAAATACCA
Organism: Heliconius aoede; assembly: GCA_037355905.1. Lineage (NCBI taxonomy): Eukaryota > Metazoa > Arthropoda > Insecta > Lepidoptera > Nymphalidae > Heliconius > Heliconius aoede. The sequence goes on from JBAIZZ010000012.1 coordinate 196,989, forward strand.
CGACGTGGCTCACACATATTATTTATTTACTTTAGCCTTTGGAATTACCCCCTTTTTAGTGTATATTTATGACCATTTTAAGTTTCCTACAGTAGCTTCTCTGGGAATATTAAAGCCCTGAACGCTTTTTATACTGAAGCATATAAAACTGAAAAAGAATTATTATACCTCTTGTATAATATACAAGATATAATATTCCATGGTGAGTACAAACATATATTGATAATCTGCCTCATCACGTAGTTACTTAAATATAGCGAGCGGGTCTCGTATCTACTATCCACAGTGTATTCTATATAGATTTAATTTGCCATTTTAATTGAAGTAGATTCTTGTTTTATGATATATTGAAGTACATTAAATAGCATAATCATATTAATATAAGCTTATGTTAATTATCGTAATAGTAACACAGTAAATTTAAATATATTAACATTTCAGATATTTTAAATTAATATGTCGTTGTATAACAGTATAAGTGAATAGTATTTATCTTTTTCAGTGTTTAATATCTAGTCTTTACAGTTTAAACTTTTTATTCTTTGTGTAGCGTCAAATAAAGTATTATTTTCCGTACAAAGACTTGTTAGTACATTTTAATTGAATATTTACTATTACTCAATACATATTGTAAAAGACAATTTTACAAATAGAATTAATTTGAATCTAATAGAATAATTTATAATATAAATGATTATAAAAATATTATTTACACTGGAAAAGTAAATTTTATATTTATTTAAACATCCTGAGTTGGCTCATGCACAAAAATACTATTTTAAGCAAATTATAATGAAAATAATATAAAATTTATTTCTCAAAGTGTACTCAAGTGTAGGTTATTTATTTATAAGAATACATTTTATCGTCAGGATAACACTTCTATAGAAACTTTATAGTAAACTATATTTCAAATATAATTAGTTTCTAAGTGCAAATGTATAAAACTGCTGGTGTCGGAGCAAACAGTATATAGACTTTGCATCTTCTTTCGATGGAAAAATATATTAATAAATGTATCATTAGATTTAAAGTTGTCACGTAGTTGTAACTAGAATTAATTAACCCATATGACAAATACGCTTATTAATTTTAAATAATTCCGATTAAATTGGAGTCCTGATATTCCCTGACCAAGTGTTAGTCATTTTGTAAATTTTGTCGTGTCGTTTTCGTACAATCGTAGTTTTCATCTTAGGTTTTTCTAAAACATACATTATGTATTTATTACTTACTTAATTCAAAATATAAATCATAAATTTTAGACTGAAAATCAGGAATAGAATTTAATGGAGTCGATCAGGCAGAATTTGGAGGACCCAATATAACCGTCCTTTTAGGTCTATTAACCTGAAAAATCATTCGTCCTTGTAAAATCCAGCGTCGTTACTAAAATCATTACTAAATAAACATTTGTCTTTCTAATAATTAAAAACATAATTTGAAAATTTTATAAAATTAAACTAAAATATAAATTTAAAAAATTCTAACAGATTGACTTTGATGCCAAATTTTTATATCATTAAAATATTTTGCAAATGTCTGAATAATTATGACGTTGAAGGTATTAAAAGCAAAATTGAGCAAAATAAAAAAATCTGAAAGTAATTTTCAGCATTTCCTAAGAAAAATATTCACATCTTCCTTCAATTTTATTCAAAATATTATACATATAATATAAAATATCATGGGCCTAGTTCTCCAAACAGGTACGTGGGACCACTCTCTATGAAATATCACGACAAAACCATAATCATTTTAGGTCCCTTTAAGTAATTCCAGGGATGGTAAGGTTAGATTTTAACCAACTGGTTACGCTTAATAAAGATTGTACAATAGATCTTTTATCTATATCTATATATATATCGTGTATAGAAAATATAACTATGTATTGTGCGTTTATGTACTTAGCTAGTAAATAGTTTAGTCGCCATTCTGATTGGGGTCATAGCTTTATAAAGTGTAGTGTTAACTTTTAAATGTATATTTACACTAGGACAGACACTCCATAGGAAAAGTGAATTAGATGTAATAGTGTAAAATGAAAATGCCGTCTAGTTCACCCTCTTTGATATCTTTATATGTTTTAATTATAAAATTTCCAAAAGTGTCATCCAAGTGTACCAATATAATGTACCTAAAAGTTTAGTTATTTTCTCCACTAACCGCAATATTTAATATTAATTATTTTAATCGTAGAAAGCAATATAGTCAGTCGATCGTTAAAAAAAAGTTTTAGTGAACTTTATTTCTTCCCACTATCTTTATTCTATGGATACTTAGTACATAATATATCAGCTATAGATTAGGTGTTAAAGCTTCCAGCATTTTGTATCAATTTATGAGCTTGAGCTCAAATTTTGTTCTTGTAACTGAAATGTAACTTCATGTGTGTTAAATATAAATAAAATTCTTTCTAAATTAGCTTGATTATAAATAAAATATGGATTGAACATATTTTAAATTTAAAATTCTATCCCTCAAATGGAATCTAATTTTTGATTATAAATGTACTTATTAAATGTAATAAATAAAAATATATTATAAAGATATAATATTTAAAAAAGACACTTAAATTATTATTATGATTAACAAAATAAATCAATGCCTAATAAACATTTTGTTTTTCACTCCATCTGTTGTACTGTCAGTCTCAAAATGTAATGTTTACTTTCTTTTTCTATTTAAATGTAAATAATAGTGACTAAACCTTGAAATATATGTAAAATATTTAAAAATTGAAATAAACATTTTCGTAGAAATATTGTTTTATTTAGTTTACATGATTTCTTAAGTTGCTGCTTATATAGGACTTTATGTTGTAATACATATCTGAAGAAACAACTTTTTTATTTTAAAAAAAGAGTGATTGCATTTGAAATAAATAATAAGTAATAATTAACTTGAAAATCAAGCTAAATTGTTATTTATTTTCAATCCCTAAAAAAATGTAGATATTTATTAAGAAAATATATAAAAATTTGAACATAGCAGAATTTGAACCCGCTCTACAGGTAATCTGGCTTTATTATTTTTTTTATAATTTTCTTAATATGTAACATTCTTTCATAAGTGTGTAATAACACTTTAAAAATATTAAAAATAAAATGTAAATATATTACAGACATATCAGTAGTTTAAATATACAGTATGTCTGTTACCAAAGAAGAATATTATAATCTATATAGCAAATATCTACTTATTAAATCATTATTTCAAAATGCATTTCTTACAACATGTCAATTTATTCCTATCATATCACAAAACAAAGTTAAATGAAAGTTAAACTTTCTATGCTTAAGCTTAAGCAACTTAAGCACCTTTATGTTTGCTTTACGCAACTTAAAATGTTAAGTTTTAATATTTACTACACAATTAGCTAAGAATAAACTTATGACTTTTTCCAAATATATCAATTTGTACAGTAAGTGCTCTAACATCAGTTTTCTGTCTATTACAGGTAATAGTGCCTTCAATAACTTCACCTTTTTTCACTTCTTTACAATCTCGGAGGTAAAAAACTGTTTGCTTCCAATGTGTAGGAGTTTTGTGAGGACCAGTTGTAAATGAGATATTATTAGGTAAATCAAAAAATGTGTCAAAATAACCTACAAGTGAAGTTAGAACACCATTGTTATTAATCTGTAACTTAAAATTAGATGTAAAGTTAACTACTTCTGTATTACAAGTATATATATCTATTTCTTTTACAACACATGGTTCAGAAATTATATTTTTAAATGAAACAATATCTATGCTCACTTCTCTAACTACTTCAGATTTCATACAATTCATTTTATAGCCATATACATCAGACCAGAATTCTATTAATTTTTTATGTGTATCAACATCTCCATTTGCCACAAGACTTATAGTGCATTTATTAGGTAGTAAAAGACCGCCGGGCTTAAGATAATGATCTCTTGCATAAATAACACTATCTAGCATCCCTTCAAATAGTAAAAAGTATCCCATCCATTCTGATACAATTATATCTACTTTATCTGGTAACTCTGTATTTTCTAGTCTGCCTTTTATAGTTTTTATAGTATTTTCTAGACTATTCTCCCTAATGATGTCCATAGCATGGTAAATAACTTCAGATTGGTCAAGAGCATACACTTTTTGAGCACCTGCAGTAGCAGAAAACATTGATAAAATGCCTGTTCCACATCCAAGATCGAGTACAATTTTGTCCTTAATTGTGTCTTTATTGCTTAAAATTGCATCTCTGTATGCCTCTGTGCGAACTTTATCTGAGAGCATGTCATAATGTATACCAAAGTGTGCATAGCTACTAAAATAACCTTCATCAAATTCTAGAGGAACTTTAGAAACACAGTCTACTATAATTGTGCTTTCAGAGGTGCTTTTATTTACCGAATCTCCGTCTACTATTGTTTTCATGGATTCTTGCATTTTGGCAACATCTTCTTTCGCCATTTGAAGATGAGTTTGACTATCTTTTAACTGTTCTGTCAGCGTTTGTATAGTTCTTTGAAGCTCTGTAAAATGAGCTTGAGATAATGTGACCAAGCCATTCTCAACATTTGCGTGGTAACTCTTAGGAGAATTTGGCTTGTCGATTATAGAATCAAAGTCGTACATTAACCATTCGTCGTTGTCAACTGGTTTTAAGTACTTATCATCATCCCAAATTGCTTTTAGCGAATTCATAATTTCATTTGAACTTGACTTGTGGGTTTTCACGTAATTGATTAGTTTTATATATGAGTAACAATCCATGTTAAATTTAGTTTTTAATGTATTCAGATTAAACTTATGAACAGTTTCACAGTGAGATATCGTTTCCTCAATACTTGAAAATATATTAATACAAAATAAACACGTTACAGGTTCATTGCTACTTTCCATTTCTTGCCACTCGTCTTCCTCGAAATGCTCTTCATCTGAACTTAAATCTGGCACGTCAGACATTTTGGTGTTATAACGATCACAAATTTAATTTTTAACAACAAATATTACAATTAAAGCTTGATCTGGCGAACTTTCAAAACCATGTGGTAAATATTTAATGACAATTGACATCCATTACGCTAGTGTTATCAGAGCAAAAAAACAAATATTGAACGAACGAAATTGAATAATATAAATAGACAAGATTTTTTTTTAATTCTAATATTTTTAATCTTAATATAGTTATTATACTTATATAGATTATACAACATGTATTAAAAATTCTATTAGAAATATAAATTATTTTAAGCTCTCGTACCTTGATACAAAGAAAAACATATTTTACATCGTTAATAATCGTTGCCATGGTCACTGTTATGAATTAAAACAAAGCCTAAAAACTTTACTACAATGAAATTAAAAATTTCTCTTCTTAAAGAACCAAAGCATACAGGAGTTGTATCATGTGCTAGCTGGAATAATACAGAAGATGTGTTTTCATGCGGGTGAATCCAATATATATTTTTTTGCTATTGACATGCTACAAATTTTAACCTTTATTGTAAATTTTCAGAGATGATCATAAACTTATAAAATGGAATCTGGTAACAGGAGAGTGCTTAGTGGTAACAACATTTCCAGAGGACTTTTACCCAACTTGCATGCACTTATTTCCTAAAGTAAATATTGGCAGTAACAAGCATCAAAATGATGTAATATTGTTAGCATGTGCTGACGGCAAGTGAGTAAATAAGGCAAATATTGAACTATTTTATAATTTTATAACAATTGTCTTGTTGTTATATTTTACGGTTTTACAATTTTTATCATTTTTAATTCATCAACTGTATAAATGGAGAAACTTGATAAAGGGTTTAATTCTATTGTATTTTTATACAACGCCTACATTAATTGCAAAGTATTTTCTGCCTAAATAAGCATGCCTGCGTATTTTTGTATTCATTTTGTCTTTTCTAAATAAAATATACATATATTTATAATAGTCTATTGAAAATTTGAATAGATATTTAATAATTACTTTCTTACAAAAAAACGCCAATATTTATAGATTTCACATTGTTAACAACAATGGCCGAATAGAAAAGACGGTAAATGCTCATCAGGGTGCATGTTTAGCAGCACAATGGAGTCCTGATGGAGCTGGACTTCTCACTGGTAAATATTAAGTCAATGTATTCTCATCTTCAGGCTGTAGGTATCCCGCATGCAGCAAGGTAGGTAGAGGGAACCTAGTGCTAAGACAATTATCGAGTTATTGAGTCCCGGCGCTTAACACCGCGCTTTGCCTTTTTTATCAGAGAGAAGAAATGAAAATATTAAAAAATAATAATTGATTGCCCCAAATACGAATAGAAGCCACGACCGTCGAGCCTACAGTCACATGCTTGTGCCACTGCGCCACAACGGCATCATTATTATCATAATGCTTAATTATAGTATTTTACCTAAATTTTTCACTTTTTCACACTCATTATATTTGTCGCTAGCTGGTGAAGACGGTTTTGTAAAAATTTGGTCAAGAAATGGATTACTACGTTCTACTGTTATACAGTCGGACGTTCCTTGTTACGGTGCTATATGGAGTCCTGATAGTAACGCCATTTTGTATATTAAAGGCAGTTGGCTGATTATTAAGAATTTAAGTTCAAACATAAAGGTCACAAAGGTAAACATACATATAAAATATATAGGTATATAATATTATATACTTTTGTATAAAGTAATATATATAATATAATATTATATACGTTGTGGTTTAACTTGGTCTTTGATTTTATTTATAATTTCTGTCATTTTTCCCTTTATCTAGTGGAAAGCGCATGAAGGTATCATTTTGTGCGTCGCGTGGAATGCGAACAATAATTTAATAATTTCTGGGTCTGAAGATGGCTATTCTAAGGTAAGTTTGTTTCTATATACTTTTATTATAAAATATGCAAGGCTGAGACTGTGTTTGGAGTAGCGGATTCTGTCTACATTCAGAAATGTGTTTTTTAAAAAAATGTTTTCAGTTTTCTGACCTATTTGGCCACGCGAAAACGACGTTTCCTTGCAAACATGGAACGTCTCTAAAGTAGAAAGAAAGGGAAAAGAAAATATCTCCTTACAAATTTACAATAAAAACACATTTACTCTGTCAACAGATTTGGGATCCATTCGGTCAGCAAATATCAGTTAGCGTGAAGCACGATCAGCCTATTACAAGCGCTAGCTGGTCACCAGCCGGGGATATGTTCTTAATAGGCAGCTATAACCTTATACGTCTGTGCAATGCTAATGGTGTAAGTAATCTATCGTGCCGTATAATTTGTAATAATACGATTTGATATAAAAATAAGAAAAGTGTGAATTTTATTATCTTGAATTTTTTATATTTATAAATCTTATGTTTCTTGTTAGAAAAAAAATTGGAAAGACATCAATATGTACTTTTAAATGGTACATGAAAAGATTATACTTATTTCAGTGGTCACACTGTCTCGATCGTCCGTCAACGGGCAGTATCTACAGTGTTGCGTGGTCAGCAGACGGAACACAATTAGCCGCCACGTGCGCCAATGGCCATGTTCTTTTTGCGCATATCATTGACAGGTTTATTATAATTTATTACGAACTGTTAATATCATATAAAATTTACAAGATATGTATTTTTACTGATCAATAATATTGTTATTTAATAACTATAATATAAGCACATCGCATACAATTATATTTATTTGTTTTTTTTTTAGAGAGTATACATGGAAACACTACGCATGTACACAAACTGGCCGTAAAGTAGTGAGCATTAAAGACCTTATGACAGATCAAAGCGATCAACTGGATTATCCAGATAGAGTCATTCAAATTGCGTTAGGTTTCAATCACTTAGTGATTGCTACGGTCAAACAATGCTTTATTCATAAGCTGACTTCTTGGAATACCCCTGTTACCTTCGATTTGAAAGAAGGGACAATAAGCATGATACTGTTAGCTGAGAGGTAAGTAAAGTTTATTTCAGCAACCGTCCGCTATAGACTTTGATCGTCCATGTCTCTCTTGTTAGTGCGTTTGTCACGATTTAATTTGACATTTGTAAAATGTGCAGTAAATATAAATACTTGTAAATATTATTAATCGTTGTGAATCAACAATCAAGTTCGTTGCTTGAGTATGCTGCAGACCAGAAGAGACTTGAGGGCATCTATTGGGATGGAAGAACCCATGTGTCGCAAGCATTTTAGAGAGTGAGTCGTCTGTTGCGCTCAGTAGATTCTGTCATACGCGTTGTTGAGCGCGTATGTCCTATTCAGTGGACATCTATCCCTCTAGATCTCGATAGATCGACTGATGGTCAAGAATAATTTGGATAGTATGTCACGTTTGTTGTCCCAGATATTACTAGCTATTATTACTGTTTCTTATGGGAACTGTAAATAAGTAGTCGTTCTTGTGTTTTATACAAGAAAATGGTTCATAAAATCAATTAAGTCATATTTTTTATGTTTTCATTGATTTACTATCGTAGAACAACAGCAATTTGTTCGCATAGTGTTATACACAATATAATATTACATTAACAAATTTATGATCAAAACTATTTATTCTAGATGCATATGCGTCATAGAAAGAGCTGGTATCTCCGTGTACAGTTATATGGGACGTTTACTTGCGACACCTCGATGTGGATCGCGACCCGAAACACTTGGACGAGCTGCGGTTTCACTTGGCGCGGACTCGTTTGCTATGGTCGATCAGAATGACAGAAAAAGTGAGGATTATTTTATCCTGGATTATTACGTTATAAGTTATAAAAAATACGTGCAAAGATTTCGATCCTATACTACTACTACTACTACTACTATTTTTATACGTTCAAACCTTTAACTACTCTATTACTTTTTTATAGATTTTTTTTTCTTAATATTTAGAAACATGATTATCGTCATATACTATATTATATATTATTATTATATTTAAAGTAATTCACGTGCACGATTTACCAACCGGCCTGATCGTGCGGAGCTCTGCGGATAACGCAGTGACTAAGCTATTGCATAAGATGACTATATCAAGCATAGCTTTAAGCCAAACTGGACCTATACACGAAAGGCAGATCGCTTTGCTAGATTACAATAAGGATTTATACGTTACTACTATTAAAGATCCGAAATCCAAGTTTGTTAAATTGGGTAAGTATTACTATTTTAATATTATCACTCATGATTTGAGAAGAATCTTAATCGTTTCTTATATATATATAGAAGAATGTATTAAACAAGTAACAGAGAATAATAAAAATCATCATAAATTGATGTACATAAAATAATATATTTCCATAGGTTCCCAAGTATTAAGCATATCTTGGAGTTCAAATACTGAGTTGTTGGTGGGCTTAAGAGCAAATTCAGTAATAGCGTGGTGCTGTCCACGCGCCGCTATTCAGCCCGATTGGCTTTCATTGACTACTGTTACTAAAGATATAAGGTAATTTTATTTTAGCATACTCGCACCGTCCTTGCGTCGTCAAGGTATCTTATTTTACATGCACTGATTTCAAATCTACCTCTTTGGAACAAAAGAAAAGGAAATATGAAGACGATATAGAATATAGCGATATAGGATAGTCATATACATATTCATTTTTCCCTTTTAGAATTAAACCTACTCAATACTAATTACTCCAATATAATTTTATTAATTTTAGTGATTTAGGGAGAAATCCAAGCATACTCAGCATAGATGATGGCATAGTGAGAATATGCCGTGGAAATGGTTCACTGTTGCACATGTCACTCGCTCCTTTCCCTGAGAAGTTGTTAAAACACGTTGCCAGCAATATGTGGGATGACGCTCTACAGGTGCTAAATTAATAATATTAATAGAACAAAATAACGGCAACTTTATTTGGACGGTAATGTTAACTTTTAACTGACAATAATACATAATTAGATTATCTACAATTAATGTTCTTTAATCTAATTCAGGTTTTTTAATTCCACTATATAAGAAAAATAATTGTGTATATTTATCTTATTAATATATATTTTTGTAAATTATATATATTATAATTTGTTTACACGTTTAAGTATTTTGTGTAGTTATGTCGTACTGTTGAAGACGAAACGTTATGGGCGTGCCTTGCCGTGTCAGCTTGGCAATACAACCAATTGGCGGTAGCTGAAGAAGCGTTCGCTTTAATACGACAATACTACCAAGTGTGTTATATACAGCATTTAAGAGTAAGTCTTACTTATAACAATGAGATGAACAATCGGACGATATTAATGATAATATATAATGTGTTACATTGTTACAGAGTACAATTCCGGAGAAATTATCGTCATAAATTCGTTCAAAAATTCTTGTCCAACAAAAATAATAGTTGTTAACGTAAATACAAATGTTAAACATGTGTTATTATAATTAAAAATCAACAAATTGTAATTATGTCTTTATTTTTTTAATATAATATAGCTATTCATATTTGTATAAGAGTATATGCATATGATATGATAAAATACAAGATGAAAAGATACGAAAAAAAAAGAAAAAATATATGATAAAAAAAGAAAAGAGATTCTTAATCAGACAAAAGCCTTCCACGTGCGATCTATAATATAATATTGTCATAATATTGTGTGAGCCACAGGCTACACGCAGTCGTTATGTAGCTATAGATATAGACGCTCGAGAAAATCAAATATTTAATATTATCATTTCTTCGCTCTGGTGTCGAGCCAAAGCGCAGCGTTGAGCTCCGCCAGTCAACACCCAATGCTTCAAGAATTCGGTGGAAAAGTGGGAGTATGGCAAAGATATTGTTTTCAACAAATCACTGCTTAATACGATGGTGAAGAATGTTAGTCCATTTATTATGGTGATTAATGAACTTATATCCTTAGGTTCCCTCTGCCTATGCTGCTGTGTGCGGCATGCAGCGTGGAGCTAATTTTACTAACAGAGGATGATTTAAAAATGACTTTTTTTTGTTAATATGGAGCAGATTTTTTAACGTACTATTTTTCTTAACTTTATCGCGATATGCTAAATTATGATTAGATGTCATCACTTGTTTTGAGCAACTTTATGATTTTTAAACTCTTATTCTTTATCATGATTTGTAAAGATTGAAAATTGATGGTATCTTAAGTTAAGAATCTTAAATTGGTGGAATGTTAAGTTTATTAAAGTAGCATAAGGCAACGCGCACGAGAAAAGAACGTTCTATATGTTAAGTCTATGGGACAAATTTTATTAATTATCTCAAAAACTACAATCACGATTTTAATCCATTCATTCGTTCATAGCTAAGAGACCAGTTGCTGCACTAGTTGCTATGACGCTTTAAAAACTCTACGCCATTGATACTATAGTGTCACATACTTGATTCAATTTACACAGTGTGCACATCACTATAACTTTAGAATACCGTTCATTCAACGTTAGTAGCGCTTGACAGTGCCAATGTTAACTTTGTAAATAGTGAACGTATTTCATAGATATGTAACCGTACTGTTTTCGCGATTTAATTACAGCTCTAATATTAATATTATAACAATGGAAACTCGTTTTATAACTTAAATATTGTCTATTACAAAAGGGCGCTGTGGTATTTAATGATACAGAATCATTTCGTGAACAGACTCGAGTTAAACGTGTCCTCAATTAAAAAGTAGTAACTGCGAAAGTTTTTATTTTGCATTGCGATTCTAATGGCCAAAAATGCATGTGTTAAGTAGTTTAGTGTTGTTTTTATGTATTTTGTACGGTGTTAGTGGAAGTGGCAATGACGTTACTAGTGAACATTCCTTGGAGTTGACCCAGTCCCAGAATTTGGCGCGTCAGGAGCTCATCCAGGAAAGGTGCGGGCGTCTTAACTTAAAATGGGGGCTCGACGATCTGCCTCCAAATCAATTAGAGCATATTTTAGTTGATGACGAGCATAAGCTCCTCTACTGTTATGTACCAAAGGTGAGATTGGTCAAGGTAAACAAGTAGTCTGTAAAATAAATCGTAGTTTAACACTAACGTCATTGGTTTTTCCTATAAGTTTTGATGATGTTATAGTTGCCTGGAAACTCGTAAATTTTCTCCTTATTTGAGTAACTTAAAATGTTTCTTTAAACTTTTTTTATCTTATATTTAACTCCATTCATCCATTTATTAATATAAACACATCTATATGTTTAATTTAAATACTGCATTTATTTGCCTTTATCATCACATTTTACTGAAGTTAATTAAACTTTGATAAAAGTTGAAGGTAAAATCTTGAGGACAAACAAATAAAAAATAAATTAATCAATCAACTTGGAAATATTAAATTAAAAATATATATGTCAATATTCAAAATACAGGTGGCATGCACTAATTGGAAGAGAATACTCATGATATTGGCTGGAAAATGGAATGACACAGATGTTCTTTCCATACCCGCTAGCCTCTCACATTCTCCTGGAATGTTCAGGAATCTTAGTTCTGTATCCAAAGAAGATAGAGATAGAATGCTAGAAAATTATCATAAAATGATTATTGTGAGGAATCCATTTGAAAGACTTTTATCTGCATATAGAAATAAATTAGAGGGAGATTTACCCAGTGCTAAATATTTTCAAGTAAGTATTATATATTTTAACTTATTATATTCATTCAGCTTCACTCCCTTTCCTGCATAGGAAGTTAGGCTTTGAGAATGTAGTATTAAGACACTCCTCTTTATTTCCTGCCTGTTTAGAGATAGTATCAATGTCAGTTTTTGTTGTGCTAAAATGTTTATATACAAATAATTAATTTCTCTGAGTTGAATTTAATTTAGTTTAATTGAATTCTCAACATTTTCATTTTAAATAAGAAGCTTGTTCCACTGTGTAACAAAGAATAATTAATTTTAAATTTATTTTAAATTAAGTAATTGAAGATGATTAAAAGAATTTTAAAAAATCATGTTCACACTGTATCACTGGCACACAGCAGGGTAGGCATAGGGAACCTAGTGTTAAAACACTCTGTTCCCTACTTTCATACAAAGGAAAATACTTTTTTTAGGTATAATTTTTTATTTATTTATAATATGTATGTGCCGTTTAGATTGATGACTTGTTGCCATCTTATGGGTAGTGTCATGATTCCATTCCTGCAGAAATAACTAAAAGGAAAAATGTGACTCAGCAGAATTTTTGTGTCTGTCGGTCTCGTCTGTTAAAATAAATATTTTCAAGAAAGCAAAGCCTCGAATGAGGAACTAGTTACGAATTAATGAAAAGTAAATGAATAGCAATATTGAAATATTATTATATTATTATATATAAATAGTACGCAATTAGCGTACGCAAATCGTAACATGCCTCATATTTCATAGATTCAGCAACTAATGTTTATTAAGATACAATATGCTTATTAGCGTAAAAAATGCTGACAAACATATTAAATTTGTTTTTCATATTTCTTATTTAAAACTTATACTTTTAATTCTTATACTTAATTATACTTCTAGCATTTTTAAATCGAAAAAAAATTATTTGAATGTACATCATTGTAGCAGTTGGCATGCGATGGTCGTAGATTCGAACTATTCCCGGAAAATATTTATATTATTAAAGGAACCTCTTAAGCTTACATTTGGAGTCAATCATAGAATCCTATGTATTTTATCTTTTTCACGCTGTATCTCGCATGTAGCACGGTGGACAAAGGGGGAATACTGTTAACACTGCACTCCCCATTTTCCGTCGAATACTGAAGCAATTGTGTTGAGTGTCGGAATTAAACTCGTTCTTTGGCTTTGCGAAGAAATTAAAATATTAAATATTTCATCCCTTGAGTGGGAATCGAACCCACAAAATTTCGCTTATGCCTCTCCGCCATCTCATTTCGTTTCTTGGGCGTAACTGAAGCAAAATAAATCGTTTTTTTTTCTATTATGTTTAGAACTTTTTTTATGCAAAATTAATTGTACACTATTTTACTCATCCCTGTCATGATTGCAGGTGAAAATTTGATTTTTTTTATAGTTTGTTAGTTGTGTATAATCAAGTTGTTGAGTGTTGTCGCGTGTTCTTGTATTATTAATCTCAACGCATTTATATTTTAATTACGCTATTATTATAACAAGATACATATTTTCTTTTTTTTTCCTTCAATTGTTTTTCACTTCACAAGTTATATGCAACTAGAGACATTGTAATCACAAGACCAGATAAACTAAAAATTTTTTCACGTGTAAACGGAATCGTACTCACAATCATCGATATAATAAGTTAAATTCTATAATAAGTTAAATTCTATCTAACAGCGCCACGATAAACTAAAAAATATTTTCTATACAAAATAAGTGAGCGGACACGTCCTTCATCATTTCGAAGGCCTTTTGTTCTTTGATGTTTGAATTCATAAATTACGCGTTGCCTTTGGTTAAGTATATGTTACGTCTCGTCTCAATTTTTTGCTCCCCTAAAATTAATGAAAGAGACAGATATACTAACTAACTTTTTATATAATATTCGACTAGTTTTAATGTTTTTTGGTGTCGAGAATCGAGAAGTTATCGTGTGTAGATATGAGGGTCTATGACTTTAAAATAGTGCATTATATACATTTATACTCATATAACTTTGAGATTTTATTTTATTACTGGCAAATTCGGTGGATATGTGTACCTTTTAGAATATTTTATATGCTTGGAAATCATGTTTTCGGTTACCCAGCTGTATTATTTAACTTAATTTCTTCGCTCTGGTGTCGAAACTTTAAACAAAATAACAAAATATGCTAAAACATATTTATTATTCTAGGATCGCGTGGGCAAGCGCATCATAAAGGCATTCAGGGAGAATCCGTCGAACGAGTCTTTAGAGAACGGACATGACGTCACGTTCAAAGAGTTCGCGCTGTTCCTGACAAACAAGTCTAAGGAACTGGCTGACGTCGTGAACAATGAACATTGGCAGCCCATCACCAGCCTGTGTCACCCGTGCCTTATTAAGTACACTTTAGTTGGTAAGTTTGTTTTTTTTTTCTAATAATTTTTATGCCATGTCTGTTTTTGTGTGTTTACAATCTAAGTAGAGGGGCCCCGTATTTATAAACCATTCATTTAGATTATAAGTTATAAATGAAACCATCATCCTATGATCGCTTTTAAGATCGATCTTCGAGTTGAGTAACTTATCACGCGTTGAGTAACTTAACACGCGTAAGTTAACACTGCGATTTGTCGTAGCACATTTAGGAAATAAGAAGAATTTTAGATGATTCCTTTATCAAAGGCTAGAATTTAGTTATTCATCAGTTTGTTCTTTCAGTTTTAACTTATTATACATCTCTTCATTTCAGATATATACGTAGTCTTCTTATTTTACATACTTTTCTTTTTATTTTGGTCTGCGTTAGTAATCTTATGGTCGGCGGTCGATTCCGGCTGCCAATCGATTATTTTTGAATTTCTAAAGACGATACGACCTAGTCTATATTCTTACGAGTATAGACTAGATCTATACTCGTAAAGTGTAGTGTATAGTCACTGCGGCTCTTGTTTCGGCCTGTATTTGAGCCATTGCTGTCTATCCTAAACAGAAAAATTCAAATAATGTATTCAAGCAATTGGATATCGAACCTACAACCGTGGGATTTGTAGTCACGCTCACGCTTTATAATGAACTGTTACAAATTATATGATACAAAAATGTATTTTTGCAATACATACATACATTAATTATTGCACTTACACATATTTTAATATGGACACGATAATAATTATATTTTATAAAGATAAATTTTATTGTAGTCTAACGAATAATAGGCCACGATAAGTATCGTAAAGCGGTAAATATTATTAATTTCGCCTTGGATGTTCCGTAACGTAGCGTCGGCCCACAAATCATCACGAATGTCATATTTATTAAGTCATTAGACCCCCCTTTGCTACATTATTAGAGATTTCCATTCTATTATATCTTCAGGGTCCTTTTTTTTACTTATTATGTTTATGTTAATATGTATATCCTTCAATTTTTAAATAATTATTCTTGTGTATTTACATGCGGCAAGTCGTGTGTGGAGTGTAAACGCGACTGGTTGTTAATTCGATTCCCACCCGAGAAAATGAAATATGTATTTAAATTTATATTTTCATTTCTTCGCTCTGGTGTTGAGACTAAACGCGGCGTTAGTCAGCCACTCAACACGGCTTCAGAAGTTGGCTCCAAAAATGAAGAACGCACTGTCTTAACACCAGGTTCCCTTTGCCTACCCTGCTGTATGCGGAATACAGCGTAAAGCTAAAAAAATACGTGAGGTGCAGATATATGGATTAGCCAACTAAAAGCCGAACAAAGTCATATCAGTCTATTAGTATAACTAAACTAATTAATGTTAACGTCGGTATCTTCAGAGTGCAAGCCGACATCAGATCTGCAAAGGATGTTTTTTGTTTGTCAGCTCGTGTTTCTTAAAATACTCGCCTACTTCGAAACACGTGTGCGATTTAGTTATTGTTTAAATATAACTTCAAGCTTTATGCATGAAGTGAAAGAGGTGAGGTGAGTGAGAAACACTGAGGGAATGTAGTGTCTTAGCACGCCATTCCTCAATTTCCCACCAATTTTCAAGACATTGCATGGTGAGTGGTGGAACTCAACGCCGCGCTTTGTAATGTTATAAGTGCGAAGAAATGAAAACTATTGTTTCCGCCGAGTGGGAATCAAACACACAACCATCGCGGTTAAAGTTAGATGTTGTACCAGTGGGCAACGATGACTTCAACAGAGAAACTAAGAGAGGAACAAGGGATGGTTTATTATATTTGTACTTTTCCAGATATTTTCCGTGACTTAATGTAATAATCCTAAAATAATCCCATACGCTAGCAGAGCCCCATTAAAAAGTAGAAAATAAAATAATTTAGAAAACAAAAAATAATACAGTAGTTTTGTCCATTTATTAGAAATGTATTGGTATACTTAAACCGAACCCCAAAATAATAATTACAAATCAATCTGTAAATACTTATTGAAAAACTTCATTCAAGACGCTAAAATTCACAAGTTATAAAAGTTATTTGAGATGCCGATTGCCAACCACGTGCAAATTGCTCTTAGCATGAATCTGCATTAAGTAGTTAAAGATACCATTTTCATTATTTTAATTACACTTAAATTGATGTAATAAGGACAATTTTATTCACTTATTTTTTTTATAAATTAATTTCTCAGTAGACAATATATTATCTTTCTGTATTAATATTCTATTCTGTTATTAGTATTTTATATCAAGCATAATTTGCTTCAAGACTTCCTCTATTTTTAACCTTTTTTACCCGACTACGCCGAAGCAAATAGGAGAGTTATGATTTTGACCTGTATATATGCATGATGTATGTGAACATGGATGTTCATGTTTCCTTATAACTTCTAAACTAGTTTTAATTAGACAAATGACTAAAATAAAATTCTTTATGGTGTCGTGTTTGGTATCAAATAAAGGAGAAATATTAGCACATCTAAAATAAGTAGACATTATTAGCTATTGCTCGCGGCTTTGCTTGCAATCACCTGCGAATTTATAAAATCACTTCTAAACTAGCTAAATACAATATGACACCTTAACTGCTATATAAGGTCTGCTCTGCAAAATAACTATACCCAACACGAATTCACATAACTCTAAACGAAACTAAATTATAAATATTATTCTTTTATAGAATTAATTTTAAGAGTATTGACTCCTATATTACACGAAAAAATACACTATATGTTATTTTTTAATCTACATATCCTGTCTTAAAGTAACTAGAATATATATTTAATTTCATCGCTCTAACACGGTGAAAAGACAAAGCACGGCGTTGAATTCCGCCACTCAGCACGCAATCCCTGGAATTTAGGCGTAAAGTGGAGAACAGCCACTCCGCTCTTCTTCTTGACTCTTAATTGTCTCTGCCGTCTCTTGTGTACTATGGAGCTATGTCTGGTTACTAGGTTACAGTGAATGTTAAAGTTTAACAGATTATATTATATCACTTATAAATTTCTCTCACCATTAAAGACGTAGTTGGTTATCATTATTTGAAGTGTAAAGTGCAATTATGACGGACGTGACAAGAACGTCAGCCGGTTTTCCTAAAAAAACATCGTTTTCGTTATTTTTTATGATAGCATAAAATTCTTAGTAATTCTTCAAATTGTTAGTGAAGTTTCAAGTCTAATGATAACATGTCTTATAGAAAAATGTTTAATAAATTTATTTTAAAGCACTACTAATTTGCAATAAAAAAAACCTTACAATATTTTGTCAATATTGAACACGAAAGTTATTCAGATGAATAAATAAATGATCACGTTGTTCTATCGGCCGACGCCCCGTGTAATTAATTTATGCTTGCGTCATAATTATAAGTTCACCGGAGAGTTCAGAGTAGGTACAGACAGCTAAAATTTTTGTTAATCGTTTTCGTGTTGTAACTACATATTGGCCCAAAAAGTCAAAGGGTCAGTATAGTTGTATAAAATTATTGTAGATACAAATCCGTTAAAATTTAATATCTTTAATTAACTTAAAGTGTTTTCTCATCAAGTAATTTGTCAGCTTGCATTACTTAAAAACGTACCATAGAGCAATATCAACCATAGAAATTATAAAAAGTATTAAGTATATTTTTTTAATTAATTAATCGCAATTTTTTTTTTTTGCATTTAACAGATATTTTTTTTGATTTGAATATTTTTTCTATGATAATAATTTACTTGAAAATGTTTCATCATGGTTATTAAAAGAATAAGCGTTCTTATAGTAAAATATGATAAAATTTCCAGCGAAAAACATTTGTAATAGATAAATATTTGTAGGTGTGGCACACTGAGGTCATTATTTATGTAAAATTTACATAATATGCGTCAAATACTACGTAGGTACATTTGTATGTGTGAAGTGCTTACTAACTCAATTACATACTTATCTCACAGATGCGTTTTTAAATGCTATAAGTTAAGAGAAACACTCTGTGAAGGACAATCATTATGACCAATCGGTTGACCAGAAACATTCTTAAAAACTGAGAAACTTTTCTGGGAAACCTAGTGTGTTAAGATACACTGTTCCCATTAAGATACTTCTGTTGGCCACTTTTCGCCGAACTCTCGAGGCATTGAGTGGCGAAACTGAACGCCGCACTTTGTGTATTTCATTCTCCGAGTAGGAATCGAATTCCCAACCGTCACGCTCGTCCTTGTGTTGTCATTGTGTTTTCAAATCTTGTAGCCCTATCTCACAAACGGTAAAACTGGTAAAAATAATTAAAAATGATCTCTTTTATTATCTATTATTTATTTTATATATATTTTACCTTCGGATATTAAGAAATGCGCATAGTATAAACAGCTCCTACCCAAGTTGCTTAAAACCATTCGTACATTTTAAATTCGCATTTAACAATACGGAAACAGTGATTTCAGATAATATTGTAGTTTATTTGGGTCAAGGAGTTTTTTATTCATGGTTAACGTTCAAAGTCGAGATGTTAATTAATTGAAGTGATTCTCTTTAGATTTAATTATAACTGTCACTCATTGTAAAGATCTTAGAGTATATCAGCATATATTTATAAATATATATAAAATGGGTGGGTTGCTTAAATATTTGTGACGATATTAACATTTTAAGTTATGATACTTAATATATTTTATTTCCCTCGCATGTGATTTGAACCCACAACCGTTGCCTTCACATTTAGATGATGTGCCTCTGTGCCACGACGGACTCGTTTTTACGCATGTCATAATTATATATATTTAATTAATTTGTGTAAATCACGAAATTTACACGGCATTTGTTATATTCATTAAGTTAATATCGTGCGATGTTTTAGGAGATGTAGGGGTAAATGTGTTTGTTGTGTGAGGATGATGAAGTAATATTAGTTTTTTTTTTTCTTTATTTATTTAGCAAATAAAAAAATTTGTATTTCATATTGACATTGTTCCCAGGTAAATACGAAACGTTGGTCGACGACTCTCTGTTGGCCCTTCACACCATCAACGCGTCGCACGTGCAGTTCCCCCGTCTGGCGCGCACCTCTGGCACCGCTGAAAAACTACGCAAGTATTTCACCCAACTCGACTTGCCTCTCATAAGGAAATTGTACAAGCTGTACAAATATGATTATAAATTATTCAACTACGATCTAGACAACATTGTTGGCTTCGATCTGGGATAGATCTTTTTATTTATTTTTATTGGATGTTCTAAAGTATTTTGTTTTATCAGTGCGATGAATGACTGCACGGACGTGCCTTAACTAAGTTATAAAAGTAGCTTTTAATTGCCATTACTTTATTTGCCTTTCTTTATAGTGAGTGGTATTTTGAAAGCTGGCTCAACTAGCTTATTAGGTTATAGTATATAATGTTTGTTTGTTTAACAAGTTTATGTATATCTGTCATGTTACCGTGATTTTTTTTAGCATTAACAATATATAGTGTGAACGAAAATGTGGATCTTATTATTTGAATGTCAATGATGAATATGGTTAATTTATTAGCATTAAACAGATTTGGATGGTAAAGTGTATAGATTTTTTAAGGACAATATCCTTAGTCCCATCCCAGTTTCTAATTTCTATTGTTATGTATTTTTGGTGTTTTTATAATGGAAATAAGTACATTATTCTTAAATGCAGAACCAGAATAAAAGAATAACATCAAGAAAATGACTATTAAAAAGACACCAGATCTTTAGCTAATAAACGTTAATTAAAAAATTAAAGAACGTATATATTACGTCATTTTTATGTAGTAAATAAGTGAATATACGCTTTACAAGGCGGTTGTAATAAATCAATTATTATTTTTTACGACCAAAGCTGCCTCAGGTCTTATTTCCATAGACGAGTTTTTATTTCTTAAATTACTGTAGAGCACAAACAAGTAGCATCGAAATTATATATTGCGTCTACTATTTTTTCTCTTGAACTAAGACCTTGAATGACTTTGAAGCTAGTTTCGAAATATCTTGGTAATATGTAAAATTTTTAATGATAGTTACTGCGGAAATGAAGACCAGTATATTTGAATAGTTAGAATTTTGAATGTGTACTTAGTACTTTTCATACATTTAGTGTTCGTCAAAACTAAAAATGGTTTTATTTGTAAAATCATTTTAATCATGTAAAATGTTTTTAATATTTGTGATTTAATAATCAAATGATTTAATAAAAGTGTATAAAATGGGAACTGTCAGCATAGTCAATGGCGAGAAAGTCTACGTATGTGGGACTATGGTATAGTACCAACATTAGTGTAATACCTTCTTTTATTTTCCAAAAGATATGTTTATAATCTTTGACAATTAGGCCACACTAACAGGTATGTAACCTATATCGTTGTTTATCCATAAATCAAATCGAAATGTTACCTCATTACATGATAAAAAAAAACTATACTGATGAATAAATTGAAGAATAAAATATTAATAAGTTAGTTAACAAGATAGTAAAATAAGAATCTCATGACTTGTACGATACGCATATATTGAGAAGGTCGCTGAAGTGTCTAGATAATTATGATTAATTTAAACATTTTAAACTTATGATATTTTATTTAAATAAAGCTTAAAAATATAAATTTGTTATTAAAATCCATTGTATGGACATTTCTGCCCGATCTCCCCCTACACTTTAAATGTAGGGGGAGATCGGGAAATATGTACTGTATACTTATATTTTTTATAAGTTACACAATTTTGTAAAACGCACGTATTTTACTATAATTAAGTACAATATTTTTAATGATAATACAATTTTTTTGCCAAGTTATCACTTATTAGTTGTCTATATAGTAGGTATAATAGGTGCGGTATAATGCATGAAAAATAACTTTCTAGGTTAAATTATTTACATGCGTTGATTGCATGTTATAAAAATACGATTCTTCAATATTTTAACAGTCTTTTTTTTTTCAATATATTTTTAATGCTTATTTAATATAAACCATTGAAACTATAATAATTGTTAATTTTATAGGTCTTCTTTAATTTGTTTGAATCATTAATTCTCCGCTTTTCTCTGTTTTAGAGCTATTACGTGCTTGAACGTGGAATATAGTTTAATAATAATATACTGTGGTCTCAGAACTATTACATACCGTTAAATTAATCTTATACATTAGTGAAATCATTTCATTCAAGACACCATCATATTTTTATGACAATCATTCCTCAATTTTTTTAGCATCACGCTATATCCCGCGCACAGGAGGGCAGGCATAGGGGACCTAGTGTTAAGACACTTTGCATTTCCCGCATTCTTGTAATCATAACTTTGATTATCACATAAGAATAATATATTAATAATAGGCTTTATTTAGAATTTTGTACATTACGTAACTTAACCTATTAAGAGATACTATATATTTATTTAACTTCTTTTAAAACAAGAGTAAAAAAAGATGATCATTGCATTTTATTTTTATCTGTTCGTACCTCGCAATTAAAAACTTCAGATAACTGTCGAGCTAAAGTTCAAGATGTATTGTTCAATAATTATTAAATTTGCTAAAATTAAATTACTTAGCATCGTATTAAGATAAATAAGTATTGTCAATTCTAGTATGGCGACTCTTTAAGTAATATTGTGAAAATTTTATCATTTTTTTTTTATTATGTTCTACACTCTCCGCGCGAAATAGGCAGAAAAGAGCAGTAGGTGCTTTACCCAGTTCTCTCCGTTCCGTGATTTTTTCTGGTTTCTGTTTTGTCTTTGATTTATAATATTTTATTAAAGTACCATTTTTATTCGGTTAAAAAGCCGTCTTTTTAACTGGCGTTTTTTACAGATTTCATATTTTAAATACATATTTAAGATTTCATATTTAATATTTTAAATACATACATACGAATAACAACATTGTTATTCGTTTAATTTTTTAATTTTGTTTAATTGAAGTGTGCTCCGAACGTATACTATAACGTATATTATACTGGGCCAGGACGGTATACAGTAAAATAATATTATATTACAATATTCTCTCATTAGCGAGTTATCGATGTTGACATACGACTTGTCGGTCAGTTATCAAACTGGCGTTGTACGATTGTCATATCATGCACCTATTTCCATTTAAAAATATATTTTACATTATTTATTGCATATTACACTACACACATATTACACTATTCATTTTAAATAAAATAATTGCAACTTGTAGTGAATAATCATAATTAAATTCATAAAAAAGGCTTATCTTGAAGTTGCAGCAGAATTTGAACACTAAATATCATATTCTGAATTATTTTATACAATCATGAGGGTTTTTACTACGTTTTAACATAAATGTAATTTTTATTTGATCAAAATATGAATGTGTTCCGTAGGTTTATAAAACAGCCAAGGATCAGGGGCGTATCTTTTGATACTTTACAGTTGTCGCACAATGTTACATTTCGTCGATGTGTGACTTATTACCACAGAGCTAAGACTACAAGAAAAACAAATACACGCATATAAAAAAGCACAAATAAAGTTCATTTACCTTTTACGGATTTAATTGAATTAGATTAACCGTTATTACACACGAAGTTGAATTCTCGTTGCTTGTTAGATAAGTTACGTTGTTTTAAATAATATCAGATTTGAAAATAATGTATATTTCTATATTATAATATGTGTAATTTTGTAATATTTTTTTGTATTGATCGATTAATTTTGTGGCACAAAACTAGGTAGATCGTTGTATTGTGGCCGTTGTAGCACAGGGGCACAAGCGTGCAACTGTAAATACGACGGTTTTACATTTGATCCCACTCCAGGAAATTAAGTATTTTATGTTTTCATATATATCTCTATATATTTTTATATATCTATATATATCTCGTAAGTTTATCTAAAATATAGGTGTACATATCTAAGTAAATTACGTGATTTCATGATATACTCGAATTATTTGGATAAGCTTCGATCAATAATAATATATTAAGATAAAAATTGTAAATCAGAGTGTTAAGTCACTTAATTTAACAAAAGTGAAATTAAAATTTATACAAACATATGTTTTACGTATAATGTAATTTACTGAAGCATTTTTTTTATTACATCTAAAAAGTTTTATAATATCGTCCAATATGTAACTGCCTTTAAATATTTTATTAGTAATTATTATGCAATTATTAATTAGTAAGTACTTATGACGAGAGCTGAATGTTAGTTAAAGTTATCCCAAAGCTCCCTGTGATAATATACTCGGTAAACTAATTAATGTCAATTATCGCTTGAATCGTCCGTTTGTTTTGTACAATCTATGTTCTAATTTTAAATCAACCATTTCATTGTAATTCATATATCAAAAGTAGAATTTACATTTATTTACATTTAATTTAAAAAGGAATATATTTAAATTTAATATTAAATTGAATGTACTGTTTTCAAAACCATTCCATTATATATAATAATTAAAAAAGGAAATTGCCGCATATATTAATTTTCTTTTTATTTTTTATAATTTTAAAATTCTAATAATATTTTTTTTATTTTAAATCAAAAATGGATTTCTCTTAAATCATGAAATGGAGCACTCTTTCATTTTTAATTGTTTGAGTTGTTCTATTTTTGTATGGAAAGTACATGTTTTTTTATAGTTTTAAGTACTTGTGTATAAAATATAAATATTTTTGTATCGCTTGGTTATTCTTTATCAGGTACCGTCTGTTTGAGGTGTTCACTAAAGAATGACGTGAAATTGTCACATAATGTGATTTAAATAAAGGAAATAGTGTTGAAGTATTTATTTCATTGCCCGTCTTTTACCTTCGTCGTTCTTTTAATGAAAATACGAGTAAAGTATGGATTTAATTAATTTAAAATTTTTCTTTATTACTGTATTTTTTTTATTTCATTCAAAATCCTGTAGGTACTTTGTATGTATAACATTTTTCTACAATTTTTTTTATTACAAATTAATTAATATAGACGACGGTGGAGATTCTTACATTTTGAGAATGAATAAAAAATGAAGTTTTTTTTTTTAGAATACATTTTTATATCACCAGTATATAATTTTGATTTTTACACTACGCCGTGGTAATTCAATTTTTTTTATGTCTTTACTTAATCAGTTAAAACTGTTTTGAGGTACAGTAAAACATTACATAACAGGATAAGCAGAGACAACTTAGTGTTAAAACATTCTGTTCCCCGTTTTCCGTCGAATTCTGGAAGCATTGCGTGTTGAGTGGCAGAACTCAAAACCGCACTTTGCCTCAACACCAGAGCGAAGAAATGAAAATATATATTTAAATAAATATTTCATTTTCCCGAAGGGGCATCGAACCCACTACTAGTCGCGTTTACAGTCACACTCGTAAAGTGAATATTAACCTACTTTAAGAGAACTTACATTTAAATATACTTAATAGCCGAGTCCTTAGATAGTAAAATATGTGAATAAAGTACTAATATACAGTTAAGTGGGAAAAAGGTACGATGATTCACAACTTTCTCTGTTTACAACGGTAGTGGGTACCTGAGCCCTTGATAAAATCTAGTACAAAAGTCGTAGTAGTTGATTCTGAATAGGTAGTTCCTGTGATTAGTTAAGCCAACCAAATAATCTTTTTTTTGTAAATATTAGTATAGAAGTGCGGATAGATTCATATATTAAGATATAAAAAAATATCGAGCTATTAATGGGGCCGTGTGGACAACGGAGTTTCTTGGCAGCATGACAGGTTCTCTCTGCTTACCTTTCTATATCCGCATAAAGCGTGTAGTTAAAAAAGTATATTAGGACACTTAATTCTATGGCCGTCGACCGTCGAGCATAGTGGCGCAGGGGCTTGTGCCCCTTGTGCGAACTGTAAACCTCACACAAAAAGGTACCTCAGGAACTCCGCTTTAAGTAAGAAACGGAAGTGTTTGTACGCCAATCGGTTCCCAGGTTCCTACCTGCCTACCCTGGTATATGCAGAATATAGCTTGAAGCTAAAAAAAATCTATGACGTAGTGATAAAAAATACAGATTCAAGTCTTGCCGATTTAATATGCATCCCATGGTAGGTGTTTTATTGATAATAAATTACCAATAACTTAAAAAGTAACATAAATAGTTAAAAAATAACATATGTGTATCTAATTTTATCTTAACTTTTGAAGAGATGTGAAAAATTAATTGTCAATTAATTTTGGAGTTGACATTATCATTATAATTTCTTATTTTAGTCGTGGAAAGAGAAAACTTAGCAAAAAATCACTGCGTTCTTCACTTTGGGCTCATATAAAGACTATGACATCAGAAAAAAAAATTATGGATAAGTCGAGACCGTAGTAGATATCTAACAGAAATATTATTTTCTTAATTTGAACCCAAAATTATGACATAAAATCCTAGAAAATTTATGCAATTTTTTAGATGTACGCTGTATCTCGCAAATGGCAAGATAGACAAAATCGGAATAGAAGCCATAACTGTCGTTTTTCTAATCACACGCTTGTGCCCTTACGCCAAGACTTCATATTATGCATAAATAAAAATGGATACCTACTGAGCAGGTATATGTATATAGAAAAGGAGTCCAAATCGATGACGTCATATCACGCGACTTTATGTACTCCGCGTTTTTTGTCGGCGAAGGAATTTTAAAAAGTCAAAAGTGTTTTTTTGTTAATGTTGTGTCGGTTTAACATAATATTTGTTTTATTCAGTAATATTACATAATTCTGTCTTGTAATATAATTTAATAAATATATCTATATAGGCACTAAATAGGTACCTACAAGAACTAAGTGTCAGAATTCGCACTATAATAATAATTATTAAAAATAAAACAATATATAAAAATAATACAATGAGGCGTTAGATCACAAAAAGTATCAAAACAATTATAGCAATTCAAAGCAAAATCAATATTTCTATTCAAAAATATACATGGCACGCTATATACATAACCAGTCATTATTTATATATATAAATTAATCGTCTATAGGTCGCAGGTAAGTCTGTCCTATAATGTCGGCTGGCAATTTGCAATGCTTCCATTGTGACGATCGAATCGCGAACGGTCCTTTGCCGATTAATGTAACTGTAAATAAATATCTCAATTATATATATTTTTATTTAAGTTTTAGTGTTATTAAAGGTCTTGGGGAATTAATTATCATGATTTACTCGCTCTGGTACGGAGTGTCTTAGCACTGACTTCCCTTTGCCTACCCTACTATTATTAAAATTCATAAAGAATTGATTTAACGTTGTAAAAAAATGTTTGCTTCTAAAAAGTAATATTTTTGGTAAAGTAATAAAGAAGTTACTTTGAGCAGATCGGGGTAACATTTGTAATATGTACCATTGCTTCAAGTGAAGTGCTTTGAAGCTGCGAACATCGCTTTCAATCAGATACTTGAGCTACGATGGAGAATTATTTTTATTAGATTATTTCAAAATTACTGTTTTAATACAACTAAATATTTATAAGCCGTGAACGCGCGACTACTATTTCAATATTATTTGATCCCTTATCCACTGTGCCATAAGATTTTTTGCCTTATGTCATAGTGATGGATATCGACCTCCTTTTTGTTTGTATTTGTACAAAAATGTTGATGTATGATGATACATCGTCTTAAATTAACAACATTTTGTATTTTTTTCGCATTTTAGATCGTTATCAAAGTATGTATATTGTCACATTGTAAATTACGAATAGATAGCCTATTAAGATTTTATTCTATTTATTCTATTTATTCTATTAAGACCTGCTATTTATTGTTACCAAAATTTAATACAAAAATTAGTTATGTATTTTTTTACATTTCCCAAATTATATCGTTTTTGTTATGAATTTGTATAAGTATGTCATAATATATATTTAATTTTTATTTGTGAATAATTTTATATCCTATAATAAAATTTGTAATATTATTTTAAGCTCACACACATTTAACAGGAGCGAGGAGTGTCGTAACACTAGGTTCCCTTTGCCTAACCTAGACTGCAAAAATCGTGTTACTATGGACCTATTACCTGTCATTCCGGGAACTAATGTGACATTGTACTTTCCATTGAAAATGACGAGAGGCACGCTGTCGTCTATCGACGACACTGTAATGGTCGTCTCCGCTTCACTAATGTGTAGTGTTAGATTTGAACCTAAGTACTTTATACCTGAAATAAAATTATTTTATATTGTCTTACTATTTTCAAATAAAAAATGTGCGTTAATTTAGATTTTGAAAAAGGAAAAAGCTAATTTCCAAATGATAATGCTATGAAACAAAATAAAATGAAAAATATTATTAATCTATATACACATACCTTTAATCTGTAACCTAGTTGTATCGGGGGGTAGTATCGGACGTACTAATTCAAGTCTATCTAAATGTATTCTAATTCCTGCGTATCCGAATATGATGGTTTGAAGGAACCCCCCCATACCCGTTAGGAAGTTGACCGCTCCCACATTCGGACGACGAAGTTCACTCCATATCTGTGAAATATATATATATATATATGTTTTATTACATTTTTTGTCATAAAGCATATCTTGCAGTAAATACATAGAAGCAGAGAGAATGTTTTCACTTTACGCCGAATTTCAAGACATGTTGAATAGCGGAACTCAGCGCCACATTTCGTTTTACCATGGAAAGAGAGCTTACTTTAAGTAAAATCATTTTTTTTAATGGAACTTATATCAATCACTCGTCAGCTACTTTCCAACTAAGTGACAATGGTATATTTGTATGCAAATGTATGTACGAGTATATTTTCAAAAACTAATTTGCAAATATATTTATGTAAATACTTCATTGTAACAGCTGTACGTACGTTTTTAGGGTTCCGTACTTTTTAAGGAAAGCAACCTTTATAAGATCACTCTGTTGTCCGTCTGTCTACCTGTCTGTCTGTCTAGACGCTTTATCACAGGAACGCTTGGAGATATCGGGTTGAAATTCATACCATATACTCATACCTATGATTTCCTGATAAAAAACGTATATCAAAATTTTCTTAGATAAAAGATATGGCCATTTATATCGCAATAAATGCATATTTCGACACTATGAATTGAATTAAATTCATAGGGTAGTTTCAGTAGACCTAAAGTTATAAAATTTGGCAACTAGTACTATCAGATGAAAGCCACAAAGAACTTTAACGAGATTAAGTCTGAATTTCAGAAATAGCTCGAGACCTATCGAATTTTTGTACGGAACCCTCGGTCGGTGAGCCTGACTCACGCTTGGCCGGTTTATTATTATTATTTGTAATGTCTGTCCTTGTAAACGTAAAAAAATCAACAATTTGAAATACCTACGTACATACAAATATACATACTTACTTTAAAAGGTTCTCTAACGTATCCTTCGTAGCTCTTATTGAACAATTCTCCAGCTTTCATATCGTCCTCTAACTGCAGGTGCCCTATAGCGTGCATGCTCCACGTCATGGCGGGTCCTGTACTACGGGTCACCAATTCATAGTAAGACAGATCGTTAGCTCGAGTGGATCTACGGAAAAGTAAAATAAATATGTATATAATTGTAAACATTTAAAAAATAATAATAAAGTGCAAAGGCAGATTAAACGTGGAGATTGGATTTTAACACTGTGCTACGTTCTTACAACGTACCCCACTCGGTTCGGGAAATGCATAAAGATGAAATGCAATCATAAATAAATTAGATCATCGATCGATTAACTGACAATACTGACATTATTTTCACTAACAGCATACATAAATTTTATTTTAATAACTTAAATAAATAAATGGAAAATATTTTGAACGTCTGTATTAATATCAGAAATAATAATTATTACCATTAACGTAATAAAACTAGTTTTATTTGAATACAGGTCTAGTTTTATTTAAGTAAGCTAATTGTTGCACTCTAACAATATGAACACATACATTTAGGCCACGCTTATGAACGCATGTCATTTGATGACTTCATCGTCTACATCAGGTCAATTAGAAATTGAGTTTGGTATGATTTTAAATATATTTTGCAAATGTTTTGTTAATATTTTCTTCGTAAATAAAATTTAAAAATATTATATTGAACGATAAAGAATTACTTATTTGCTGGTTTTTTCTCGTGTCTCTTATACGTTATATATTTTTTACTGAATCTTGCCCCCTGCGCCGCAACTGGCACCTAATACCACATATGTAATTAATTTGAACATATTAATATTGATAACAATGAAATGGAGCTAAAGTGATATGACACTAACAGGACTTTAAAATAAGTGATAAAACACTGATCCTTAATTATTAATGAATATTGTCAAATAATTTTAATTCACAATATCAATGTTATTTTCTTCTATAAGATTTTTTACCTTTTTATAAAATGTGTTTGGCATCAAAATGTTACCTAGCTTAAGCTATTATTGATTTTATAAGGAAGATATAAACTTCGTTTTAAATCTTAACAATTAAATAAATAAAAATATGTATTTACACATTCATAGGATATAGCAAAGGAAATCCGAGTAGAACAGCGTCTGCCTGTTTAATATATTCTCCACGATTATAATTTTGGAATTGTGGGTGATAGTCCAATGTCTCGTCGTACGGGAGGGACAGGCTCCAAGCGATGTCGGCCCAGTGGTCCGGACTGTGTGCCATGTAGTAGGACTTACATAGACATGATACGTATCTAAAACGAAATAGAAAAATAAAAAATATATACAAAATATACATTCACATTTTATGGGCAGTTATTATTTGGAGATATCATCGTGCCGCAGTAAAAATATGTAAAGAAGAAGAAAATCACTTCTTAAAATAAATATTGCCAGGTAAAATTTAAAAATTTTCGTAGACGGTGCGCCTGATAGTTTTAATAAGGCAGTTAATAATATCTACAACTTAACTGACATTGTTAGTATGTACTTGTACAATATATACTTTTCCATATTTGTATATATCAAATTATATTTTAATGAAAAATAATGAATAATTTAATGAAAAAAATATATATAATATATAAAAACGATACTCACTGTGCCAAATATAAAGAGTATCCAGCGATAACGTTTGTGAATATTGAATTAGTTATGTTGCTGTGATCTTCATCTGGACCCATTACATCTGAAAAATATACAAAATTATTATTATATATTAAATAATATTATGTTTTTTTTTAAACATCAATAATTATAATATGTCAATAATAAGTTACTAGATATATCGTAGAAGCCCGTAGTGTAATTGATAACAGCACGAGATGCCCAGAAATCTGCTATATTCGTCACTATGGAACATCCGCCATGCTGGAAGGAAATATATGAACATTGTTATTAGATCATGAAAGTAATTCATATGAGAAAATGAATAATTTTTTAGTACAAGCGGGCGAAACTGCGAGTGGGTCGCTACGTATTTACAACACTCACTTTCAACCAATTCTCATCTCTCGTGACAGCCAAGTACTGCCGCGCCGCAAACCCTATACATCCGGTAATATGCTGTTCGAATTCCGCCACTTCAGGGCAACACGGCTGCGTTACTTCAGACCCGGTGTATGCACTCTCCCACGGATATCTATTGGATAAATGGGATATTTATTATAACCAGGAAAAGTTCAAGCTCTCCTGTGGTAAAAAAGACTTATTTCAAAAATATTTATGTCATAAGTAAACAATTACCCATATGTTTAGTGCATTTCATGGTGTGATAATCTGACTATGGTGCTACAATTCGGTATTTACTGTCCTTTACTTACAACAATTGAGTAACGCGTAAAACCTAATACCATATTATATTTTCCTGTTCAGGGAAGATAGGAATAACTTTTCATCCCCTTTAAAGAGCAACGAATCCCCGACCATCTAAAGTTACCTCACTGCGCCACTATGGTGTCCTAAAGTTATTTCATACCTATATCCTTTATTTCCGGTCATTTTCGCGAGCTCAGAGGCGACGTATGCGTTGTCGAGACGATACTGTAACAGCTTGTTCGCGTATTTCGGATACAATAGCAGAATTGAGGGAAACATCCACATTTCTGTGTCCCAGAAATTGTGACCTGAAAATAAAGCGCGCATATTTATATGAACACGCACAGCGTGGTCACCCACTAAGAAGGGTTTTTGAAAAATTGTAACCCTATTTTAATAGACAATTCAAAAGAAAGTAAATTATATTTTTTAAGGTCCCGTAAATGTCAAATAAACACGAATCTTTTATAGGAAAACGGAAAAGTATATAAAAGAAAAAAATAATTGCAAACTTCAACTTGTAACTAATTTCATACAAAATAAGTATATACGTTTAATTAAATTTCAGTTAGTCTACTTTTCTAAGTTACTTTCCCGTTCACCTACAACCATGAAATTGGTACGGAACCCGCGATGGGCGACTTTGGACTCGCTCTTAACAGGTATTTAAATAGGTTCAAGTTGATATAAATTGTAATATCTAATTACCTTCATAATCGTCAAAAGTGCCGCCTCTGGCCAATCCAGTGGGACTGAGACCAAAAAATCTATCTAACGGAAAGTTGGACTCTTCCGCCGGCAACGAACTCAAGAAATAGTACCATATGCCATTTACTATTTTGGACTGGAAAGTAGAAAAAATATTTTAAGTGTTATTTGAAAAACCAAATTCCTTTTCATTTAAAGTTAATTGAGTTAGAAGGTTTCAACTAAGTAGTATGTTATATACCGATATATACAGATATTTAACTTTTTTGTCTATTGTAAAGGTCGTATAGGACAAT
The DNA here is from genome assembly GCA_037355905.1 of Heliconius aoede. Taxonomy (NCBI): domain Eukaryota; kingdom Metazoa; phylum Arthropoda; class Insecta; order Lepidoptera; family Nymphalidae; genus Heliconius; species Heliconius aoede. Next base: position 229,618 of record JBAIZZ010000012.1, read on the forward strand.
CGATGCGTTTTATATCGGTGACAATTTATAGGACTCCCACGTGAGGAAATAAAATCAACTCAATACGCACTTCCTTTAGAATTCACTGGAAAGTGGGGAACAATGTCTTAACACTAGAATTCCAGGTTCCCTCTGTCTACCCCTCTATGTGTGGGATACAATGGGAAGCTAGGAAAAATAAATAATTACCAATTGTAGATTTCCTTCTATTTCAATGTTGGCTTGTTGATAGAGCTTGAGCCATTGCTCTACGTGCTTCTCAAATAACTCTTCACCGTCCTGCTGTAATACTGTCCACAAATTAAATATAGAGCGATGTTTTAAATGTTTATTTTACACACAAATAAAAGTAATATCAATATGTCGGGAGTTCAAAGCCTGTGAGAAAGTTAATATTTATTGGTTCTCTATTCCAAAAAAGTCCAATCTTGCTGCTAAATAATGTTCTATTACTCATTTATTATTATTTTTTTATTTGTATATAACTATTACTATGTATATATAAATAATTTTTAATATTTTTTATCGCTTATTTAAACTATATTTTATCGCTCACTGACGTGGTTTCACGTCAACATCATATTGTAAAAACAAAAATTAAATATATAATTTCATTCTGTAATAAAAAACTTACTTTTTATAAACTCCTGCCTCGCAACCGTTTCGTTTTTATCAACAGTCATAGCGAAAGTAAAAACCCTAGTCAGATGTGGTACAACCAAATGGTCTGGTACGGACGTCCAATATGCACAAACGTCTATGGGTATGGGCTGGTATACGGGATCCTCAGTCTCTTTGGTCCGACCGCATGCTTTCCATATAATAGCGTCGTTTATGACCTCAGGTGTTGGACTATCGAAAGATATGTCTTTGCTTTCTGGTCCAGCCATTTGCTTAATGGCCACCCATATTTCGTGATGTACGAAATTTGGATCTGAAATTGTAAATATATTCTAGGAAATATATTATATGGCTGTGTAAAAAGTGCTGTTATAAGACTTCGTCTATTTAAATATACGCCTAAGTTATTGTAATAGCAATCAGTACAAATCAGTGGAAATGCGTGAAGAAATAAAATAGCAACACGTATAATGAATCGTTTGTATATAAAAAATAACTTCGGTATTATATAATACAAAAGATCGATAACAGTAATATAATAAACTATAGTAATCTTACAAAGATCGATACAAGTCATATATTAAATACCGGCGTTGAATTCCACCAATCAACCGCTATACCTCCAGAATTCGGCAAAAAGCGGAAACGGAAGTGTGCCATCGGAATGTAACACTAGGTTCCCTTTCTGCCTACCCTGCTATGTGCGGGATGCAGCGTGAAGATAATAAACAAACAATTTTACCCGCATGTGGCTTCGGCATTACTTTAATTTGATTAATGATGCTTCTAGTATAAAATCTATGAGCGTAGATCCTTTGAGTTACCACCGATCGTTCTCTATTGACAGTTACTTGAAAGACCCCATGCCTTGTATCCAAACTATAAGTCGGGCTGAAGGGGTGGTTGGACGAATTTAAACGTATGTTGGCCCAAGCAGGTATTCTAGCGCGATGACTTTCACCTTTTCTTCCATTATAAAGTCCATTCATGTACACTGTGTCACTAAATATATTGGTGGCGATATGACCATTGCCTATGGACGGCATGAAACGATCGTCACTAGGTAGCCTGAAATTTGAATTTTTATTTGTGTATTTTATATATGTTTAATAGTGCCTAATTAAATTGGAAGAGCTTTTCCAATGACAACCGTCACGAGTAATCAATATTTTAAAAATTAACAGTATGGCATAGGTATATGAAAAAGCGGATTTTCAGTTTAGGGGGTGAATTCTAATAAACCATAACCGTATATAATCAAATACTTTTAAGAGAATATTATAAAAAACGATGGTGATTTAAAGATTTTGCCATTCAAACTTTTAACCCCTATTTCATCCCTTTAAGTTTCAAAATTTACCTATATATTATAATACTAGCGACCAGCTCTTGACTTCGCCCGCTTAAACTTGTGAATTATTTGTTTAATAATTACACGGAATTACGTTTCTGCTTTAATTAATAATATATGCTTGCAGGGCACTTAAGATTTCTAAAGTAGAAATTATTATTCAATTCAATTAAAGAAACATAAAATCCAATCTGTCGTCTTTATAGTTTTAGTGTCGATATCGATGCATTTTCCAGGTGGAGTGGGCCGGTCTCTACCTGTCTGAAATTATATTTATTTTCTGGTAGCAAAGTGCAGTATGTATAGAGTTCCGCTGCTTAACACGATTTACCTCGAATTCGGGTCGAAAATGGAGAACGGAGTGTTTTAACACTAAATTTATAGGTTATATTAGTCACTATCATTAGAAATCCTATACTAGACTACTTGTACCTGAGAGGGTACACGGTGATATATTAATTTCAAGAAAAACTGTTAATGTTAAAGTGACACAAAAGGAAATATAATTATTTTTCATATTATGCTCATTTAGAGTGATACTGCTGATTTAATTAAACTAATATAACTAAACCAAAAATTAACTAAAAACAAAATAATAAATTAACCAAAAATCAAATGTCCACGGAATATTCCAAGTACTGTAAGAAATATTTTTTATTACCATAAGATTTTAATTAGGCACTTATAATTTCACAGAAATACAAATAAACCACGACTCTGACTCGACTCACACCTCACTAGTTGCCTAGTATTAAAATTATTTAATCGTTATACCAATTTACACCTAATAAGAAAGAAAATATAATAAAGCATATCTAGATAAGTTCTTTTTAATTATTGCAGAATTACCACAAGACGCTGGTAACGGGACCATTTTTATTATAGAAAGCGGAGTAATTGCATTGTAAGCTGTAATAATAAATAATTGTATCTATAAATTTTCACTTTTAAGTTGACTATTAGTTTTATGACAACAATTTCCTGTTTATGGCAAATTATATTTTATTATTTCAGAAAAGTAATTATTTAAATATTTATTACAAACATCGATTTAATTATGTTAACCTGTAATTATAATTTATAAGTATGTAATTTTACAAGACACAAATTAATATGAAATGTTAATTTGTATCATAATTGATATAAATTTTTAACTTATATTGTAACTATAAATAATAGTTAATCAATTATTATGATTATTTTCTTTATAATTAACTATTTTTTTTTTTTTAATATTAGGTACTTATATATATATAACATAGGTCCATCTTTAGAACTAAGGTCTAAGCTGCCTTCGTTGTAGTCTAGTATAAATTATGATTTGCAAGTTAAACTTACAATTAATATAAGTTATATGTAATTACAAATTCTAGATATAATTTCTCAACCTTTAAAAAATATATTTTTTACAAAGATCGCGCCAAAATTTCTTTTAATTATTTTTTAAATATCAAGATCTCGAATTCTATTTCAACGATCGTAACCCATACAGCCAAATTCATGCCTTAATCCCATATATAATATATTTTAAGTAATGTAAAAAAAAAACCTTTCATATCCTTAATTAAAGTAGAAAATCAATATTATTAGGTAGATCTTGAAAATAATATTCTTAATAATTAAAATAAATTGATGGAAAGTGTAAAAAAAGAAAAGTAAATTGGTTTTAATATTTTTAGCATTAATAACGCTAAATAAAAGAATATTATAAATATACACAAATGGTTACGGCTTCTAAATATAAAAAAAGAATCAAATAAACTTACAGATAAGTTGAAAAAATATAATCATCTTTACTGATATCCTCCGTTTCATCTGTGGAATATCGTTTCACAGTAGCACGGGAAGCACCTTTAGTTGTCAAAATGACCACCACCACAGCGGCTGATGCCAACAGGCCTAGCATGGCAGCCACTTGCTTGTTTCTACTCAAAAAGTTCCACATTCACGATAAATTATTTAAAATATATATTTTTTAATTGACGCTCGCACTGTTATTTTTTATTTTTTTTTTCCTGTTCAATACTCGCCCGATTCTTTCAACGTCACCCTGCAGATTACACGACCTAACTGACATGACACACTTTATTGTTCTATTAACAACGATAATCAACTAGGGTCGACGCTTTGTCTGGATTTCCTTTTCTATCTAATAAAGAAACGAATTTACATACATGTTTAATAATAGATTTCAATATATATTATTTGTTTAGGGCTCATTTCTTTAATTTTACATTTTAGTTAGTACATATTATTAGAACTGGAACTAGAATTAGGCAGCCCTATACAGATGTAGCTAATTCAATTGTCACTTCCTGATTGTATTAAGTAAGAGTCACTTAGATCTCTATTATATAAGGTGACATTATTACATACCTTTGCTGTCAAATTAATTAATTATTTTTGTATGTGCCAGAGTTCATTGACCGAGGCCGTAATTTACAAGAAAAACAATGTTGTTATTCATATTTATCTTGATTTTTAAATTATAATTACACAAGATCTACTTAATTTACGGCAATTAGATTTTTTAAATGAGAAATAGCATATGACGTCATCACGACCTCCGTGACCGTGGTAGTTGTGTGTTGTTTATATGTGGATTAATCAACAGTTCTACAATATGGGCAGTTTTTCTCCGCTCTGGCGAAATAAAATGTGTCGTTGAGTTTTCTTAGCTCCTCGCAATGTCTGAAATTCGAGATTGAACGGTTTCAATCGAGAACCTAATCTGAACGACTACCCTGCAACTGGAAGATTACCTAGGAGGATTGCTATACATATATTTAAGACGCTATATTTATCTAATACGTACAAATATATATATAAACATGTTTCTATTTTTTCAACTCTTAGAATCTTCAACATCAAACGCTATAAATGTGTATCAGAATAAAGAATAAAATTTAGCTTATCTCTTCTCGTGCCTTTCTTCGTAATAACTTTTTTCATGCTTAAAATAATAGCGACTTTTTGAAGGAAAATAAGAATTTATACAAAATATCCATAAGATTTATCGTAAAATAAATCCTAATCATAATTCATTTAATCCCAATTTTTCAAATTATCTTATAAGTAAATTAAAATAACTAAACACGTTTTTTTTACAAATAATTTAAATTAACTTATAAAATAATATATATAGGCAAAAGGAACCTGGGAACTTAGTGCAAGACATACCGTTCCCATTAAAATACGTTCCCGTTCCCTAATTACCGCCAAATTCTGAGAGCATTACGTGTTGAGTGGCGGAATTCTACGCCGCGCTTTGCCTGGACACCAGAGCGAGGAAAATAAATGGAAGATTAAATATGGCACTCCATCACGAATAGCGCCACGAGTGGTCTTTTCAAAGTATCACATAAATATTATTACAATAGCTACGACATAAATAAGTGACAGGTTATATAAAACAAGTGGAAACGTTGGTTTAATAATGATTTGGATCCAGTAGAGAGGCATCAGACCGTGTACCCTCTGGTCACGGTCCGCCGCTCGGTGCGTTTCGTCATATCCTAAACTTGGAATCTTTTTCACAATCTGTGTCCGATCCGCTATGAAGTTTTCTATTGTGATATTGAAATATACTGTAGTACATAATACAACAAATAAAATATCTATATGAAATCCAAAATAATTTTCAATGAGGCCGTTGGGGCGCCGTAAGGTCAGCGTAAAAAGAATGCTCTGTATGAGCGACGGTTGTGGATTCGGTGCCCTTATAGGGGAATGATTATTTAAATAATTATCACTCCTTCGTTTCGGTGTACAAAAGAGTGGCGTCGAAGTTCTCCATACATATATGGGCGATATGTGAAAAACTTTATGACTGACTGTAACGCCCCATTAGGTTCTTTCTACGAGTTTTTAATTCAATTTCTCTCATAATGTTCCGATGAGATAATTAATATATTCGAAATTTATTATTGAATTATTGCAGTTTTTTTAGCAATATGATAAAATATGTGTTTGTGTATTAAATAGTAAAATTTCGCTACAAATATATAATAATAAAATAACATTACAGTAAGCAACCCACATACTGTGTACTATCATTGGCATACTCAGTATATATATATATTAGACATATGATACTTCCTCATATAATGCACATTTGAGGTAATGATTGCAGATGAACGTTATTTCTGTACTGATGATGGAAACCGTTTGAACGTTGACTTCATCGCGCCATTACCCGCTACTGGAGACACGTCATATCTCTAATTATAAGATATTTCCTTTTATTATTTATCTTTCCCTTTAGTAGGTATTTGGATAGAAGCAACCTACTTGTAATATATATTTTATACTATTTTTAAAGTCGTCGTCGTCGTCAGATTGTCAAAACGTGATCATTGAAGGCTCGATTCTCATTTAAATGAGTGAATTAGCGGCCACGACACACCAAGTATCAGGATACCGCCTCCACAATGGCAGATGAGCATTGAGGTACCTGTTAGAAGAACCATAATTAAGTAGATAGTGAGATATGATTGGCAATGTCATTACCCCTGTGCACCGGAGCGTGGCGCCCTCTGCGTTCCGCTCGCTGCTCCGGTCAGACACCTTGCGTCTGAATGTTCTCTTGCACGTTTACTTGAAGGAATCAGATATTTTTTTCAAGATTTTATAGCGATTGCGATTTCAAAGAACTAGGTAGCTAGATACAAACGTGGAACATGATTGAAATTAGTAAAAAAAACTTACTTTAGTGTAAAATTCGGTTTGTTAAGGTTTAAGGTTAAAACTAAAATAATACGTTACAGTTCAAATATAATTCATTATGTATAATTTAAATAAATATTATTAAAACAATCACAGCCCTGTTATGGCGCTATATGCCACATTGAAAGTTGAATTATTGTCTTCTTTCTAAATCAGTAGTAATATAACATTCGCAGCTTGCGCTGCGCCACAACTGCCTCATTCTATTACTTTTAAAAAAAATAACCCATCATGAAAACAGTAATAAACAAATGTTGTAGCTATAGTATAAAAAATTTTAAATCCTTAATTTGGAGTACAAATAAAAAAAATACATATATTTTTACTTAGTACATACATTACAGAGCATAGCCCAAGTGGTGATCTAAGACACGGTGTCCAGATAATATCAGTGCGATTTATTACAACACTCGGTTAAATTATAAAAGAGCTGTGAAACAGAGCTCGTGATCCACCGATGTTATCACACGAATGCAACTTGTGAAGATTATGTTAATTAAAATTGAAATTATTTGTAAATAAAGTGCTAGTTTGTCAAATTGCCAGGCGTTTGGGCAATATTGTTATAGAAGAATTCGATATTTTATCTAATTAGAACTGTAGGACTGACATTACTGACATTACTATGTTACTTGAGTTTGACTTGACTCTAAAAGTGCTTGTGAATTGCGTGCTAAGTGACAGAACTCAACGCCGCGCTTTGCCTCGACAACAGAGCGAAGAAATGGAAATATACATTTTAAATAAATACTTCATTTCCTCGAATGGGGATCGAACCCACAACAAGTGGCGTTTACAGCCACACTTTGTGAATCAAAACTTAAAACGACATTTCTCGTTATTTATATTAAGATTTTGCATATAATTCTGTCTTTGTGTGAATTTAATAGTTTTTAAATTCAATTCTTTGTATTGATATCTTATAATTTTTATTAATATTATTTATAGCTAGGTATATATTCAATCATTAAGCTTCTCAGCATCTGTATACAAACATAAAATAAATATTTAATCATATTATTATCGCGGTATCCATTTAAGGATTGTTATTAATTAAAAACACTCCACACAAACACACAAGACATTATACAAACATATTAATAATTAATAACTTTGAAAAATAAGACAAAAAACAAAAATTGTAAGTCTCGATCTTTTTCCGTAATTCAAGCTTAGCTTAGCCGAAGCCCTTTTATCTGATACCTCACTTGAACTAGCAGCTTTAATACCAAATTTTGCCATTCCTTCAAGGCCATCATTTCTTAGGATTGAATGACAAATGTATAGCTTTTATGTTTTCCTGAACTATTATTACCTGTACTAGCGTTTTTTACAATATTAACGTCCATATTTTTTATGTAAATGTAGAAATACGTTTTTTTTTCAAGAAATCTTGAGGACTTAGATCTGAGTCCGAGAGAAGCATTTCTGAGATAAAGACTTTTGACAGACAGACAGAAGGACGGATTACATTTTTCCTTCAAAGGTACGGAATGTTAAAAATAACCAATTGGAAACGAAAATTAGTTTTAAATTATGAAACAAATTACATAAATCTGCACTTACAGGTTCAGATAAATACAGCAAAAATACATTTACTCCGCAACTTAACCTAGTAGGGGTATAGGTAATAACCATAATGTCTATAAATACGTTGAAGATGTGTACCTTAGAATAGGCCAAGCTTATACTTATTATAAAATATAGTCCATTACTCCCTATATATCCTGACTGCAAGACTAGTTAGAGACTGCAAGACCAGAAATAACAATTTAGTTATTAGTATTTAAGATGCGATATATCGTTCGTGATATAATTCAATGGATTTGGAACAAAGACCATAGATTTTTTATAGCTTCACACTTAATCCCTGGAACAGTACCCAGACAGAACGTCTCTTCATATTTTTTTCCTCGTCCACGTCGTCGATAACCTCATACTTACAACATCTACTGTTTGTTCTTTTCATATATCATATATGGTTTGTGCACTAGTTACGATCCAGAAAAGTGGTATTAGGGATCTTTTTTGTTTGGATTTTTTTTATTTGGTTCTGTATATCGATTCAATATAAAAAAAGTACATGAGGTCGTCGTGGTGCAGGAGCAACTTATGAGCATGGAGTGTCTTAAAACTAACTTCCCAAGAATCTACTGCCTACCCTGCTTTCTGCGTGATAAAGCGTGAAGCTAAAAAAAAAACAAGAACAGTTTTAGAATGTTTTATATTTTTAAATATAAAATTACAGTACAACTCAAAAAACTTGACAAGCCATCTTTAAAAAGAATTGTTCTGTTATGGAGTGACTGAAAAAGGTCATTCATTTAACACCCAATATCTTTTACGAAATTTAATAGAGCTTAGAAAATTGAAATCTAGATTGTATAAAAAAGCCGAGTGCTACAAAAACGCGGTATAGTTGAAATTTTATAGGCAAAAACTATTTAGATTTTTGTATGTAAGAGTATTTATTTTACGAGTGTCATCGTCACCGACGTCGCGCTTCGTGGAGCATTGCGGTAGAAAGGTGCAATACGTCCTAGTTAGCTATATTAAACATTACTGACTTATGTTTGTGACTTTACATGTTTTTTTTAAATATGTATATTTGGCAGGTGATATCTATTTAAAAAATCAGCTTCACGCTGTGTCCCACGCACAGCAGGGTACCTACTTAAGACACTCGGTTCCCCACTTTATATCTGTTTACTATGCTTTTCTTTTAAATTAACTGGTTAATCAGCTAAGAAAATATACACACTGTATGATATTCTTATGAACGTACCTCCAAATTCAATTTTATTAAAAATGCATAATCCACCTCCCTAGCAACGCAACTATACGAGTGATTGTAGTATCACTTTACGCTGGAGCCCACACATAGCAGGGTAGACAGAGGGAGACTGGAAATCTAGTGTTAAGACACTCTTTTCCATTAAATCCTTTTTCCTTCAATTTTGGTGTGATATGGCAAAATTCTTCAAACTTCCTCGAGTGGGAATCGAACCCACAACCTGTCACGATCACAGTCGTATGCTTGCCCCTGCGTCACGATTAGTAAATATAGAAAACGTAATAAATATAAAATATTAAGGAAAAATTAAAATAACAAAAACGAAGAAAGATAAAAAAAATAAAATATAACATTTAAACATGACAGAACATTTTCTCTTGTAATATATAGAACGTCAATATTATTTTCTTTTTTAACAATAGCTGTTAGTTAGATGACTCACTGCGCTGTTATATATATCTTATGAGGTCTATGAGGTGGGCAGATGTAAGAATTAAACTACTTAAATAATTAAGCTTTTAATTGACATTAAATTCTTAATTATAATTTTACGACTTCACCACAACCAACTAAAGAAAGCGAGAGGTTGCCGAATTGATTAGTATATACGTACATACGTAGCTATAATATATTTAGAGGTTATAAAGATATCTCAACATTAATTATAATGATATGGAAAACAGTTTTCATATTTAAAGTAAAAAATCAAAGAATTGGCCTTTGAGTCAGCTTCTAAAGTTTCATTTTACTATATCCGCATCCATACCATAATAAAAGTTTTTGTCCCTATACAAAATAGCATAAAATAAAATTTCTTTTTTTAGCTTCACCTTGTAACCTGCATATAGCAGGGTATGCAGAGAGAACCTGGGAAAATAGTATCAAGATACTCCGTTGCCATTAACACACTTCCGTTCCCAACTTTCCGCCAAATTCTGAAGACATTGAGTATTGAGTGGCGGAATTCAAGGCCCCGCTTTGTTTCGTTACCAGAGCAAAGAAATGAAAATATTAAGACGATCTTGTCGCATTTACAGTGGCACGCTTATTCTCTTGTGTCACGACTGTCCTCGAATAAAATTTCGATTAAAGAAACTTAGAAATGGTTAATTCTTCAGGGTTAAGAACAAGTAGGCTTGCAATAACACCTAAATTACTATTCGAAGAGCGCTAAGTGCATCTCCCTGCGCACGCGCCGTTACAATCAACAATTGCAAACTCTTCCCGATGGGTGGTATTTAAACAAAGTGCTTATCACACTGTACCGTCAAGAACTTGCATAGTGTGTAATTTGTATACTAGATAGATGGTGTTCCTAGTTGGTATAGACTCTATAGAGGTATACCTTATATACCATTAACTTTTTAGTATGGACGTTATTTTTATTTTAGTTCAAATTTTCAATTTTCAAAGTAATGATATATCTAACCAATACTTTTTTTGGAAATCTTCTGCTTTTCTTTTTTTTCGTAATGTAGATTTATTGACTTAGTTTTAAATAAAGGACAATTCTACAAAATAAAAAATGATTTTATAATTTTTGAAGTCGTATTGACAAAAACACACAAAAAATATTCGGGCAAATTGAGACCTTTCCCTTTTTTGACGTCCGTTAAAAATGAGAACCTCCTCCTCTTTTCTGAAGTCGATTAATATAAATAATACAAATATTCTAATATCGCTTTGTATTAACTAAACTACTAACATTCGGAAATGAAATATTAATAACTTATAGCTCAAAATCCCAGGGCCCAAAAGACCTACGTGATTTTAACAAAGCTGAAATTTTGAGGACTAATAGTCTTATATGTAGTTAAGACAGTATGCGTACACACTTGAAAGTGAGGCCCTGGCAGAGGTAGCGCCAAATATAGGTACAGTTTTAATATTACTCTTAAAATCATACTTAAATACGAGCCATTTTATAACAGTCAGAACTACGTATTAGGCTATTAATCGTTAAAATTTCAGTTTTGCTAAAAAAGTAGGTCTGGGGGCTCTGCGATCTCAGTCTATTAATAATTTTAATCGTATTCTTTATTTAATTGTCACGCAGTAGAACAACGATTCATTGTTAAGTGTGGCTCTGTTATTGTTCAGGCAACAAAGTGCATTGTCGAAGTCCGCCATTCATCACGCAATATTTTGAATTCGGATGTACTGAAACCGTCTTTCCGTCTCCAGAATGCAGCGGAAAGTAGGTGAGGTTAGGGAGCAGAGTGTCTTAACACTAGGCTAGGGCTATCCTACAACACGCGGGTTACAGCGTGAAAAGCAAAAGCTTTTATCTCTCTTAAGCATTTATTTGTTTCTCCGATCATAAAACAGCACGTGCTCTCGCGCAAATCAAGCCGCTTGTTAAGAAACGATAATGAGCCTGTATTTATAATAATACTTCCATTGTAGAGCCTGTATATAAACTTCGACCTTTGCAGTTTGCTCTACAGGGATTTACATCAGAGCAGTATGGAATACAATTAAAGTTATTTAAGCTGGATATTTTGATTGATTTAAGTATTTTGCTGTGATTAGTTGTATGTATATTTGTTTATAATTGATTTTTCTGAATGTTAACGTAAATTTCTTAAATGTTAAAAAATCCGAGTCACAATCTTATTAATTAATTATATAAATTAAATATATATTCATTAATTATATAAAAATATGAATTAAAAAATAATTTCTTTTTTATTTGAAAAAAAAATAAAAAGAAATTATCACTCTTTTAAAGTTTTACATTGGTGTTTATTGTACTGTTTCTATAATTAAATACTTTGATAACAAAATGAATTAAATAAGATACAAGTTGGCCACGAACTAAACTAAAAGCTTGACGTAAACTGGTGCATGCTCTGATATCCGACAGGGAAACGAGGAAATTCCTTCTAGCCTTTATTTGTAGGTAGAAAGGAACCATTTAATATATGTAGGTATATCCTGAATAATTTCTCTTAAGTTATAGCATTTTGGTCTCTAAATATATCCAGGTGAAGTGATCTAGTCGCTTCTGCGGTGGGCCCAGGATACTTTGTGGGCGTCTTGTGGTAATAGAAAGTTATTGTTCGAATGTTGCCGAAGATATGGGAATGGTCGGTATAATGGCTTTTGAGATACACGATGAAATTAAGCTGACTTTGTTATATTATTATCTTGCCAGTGCTTAAAATTGTATTATTCTGTACAATTTGTTGATGTAATTTCTGATAGAATAGCCGAATTAATTTGTAACAGTTGAGATTTTGTTATTATTATTAAAGTTATTTGTGAATGTAAGTAATATAAAAGTGACATTAAATTTATCCTTTTTTATATAAATTAAAATCAAGAAATTCGTTTTTAAAATATTTTTACGAGACGCGGCAAAAGAGTATTGGCGGTACAGACTGTTGATGTTCTTCTTGAAAATAATTATTAATGCTTATTACTTGAATAAATATGTGCAATAATTAAATGAAACGTAAATATACATGTAATAGATAATAGATAGATAGAACAGATAGAGAAACAGAAAGATATATGTATAAATATCATTTACAACAAAAACTAAGCATATGCTAAGCTAAAAAATAATAACTTTAATTGAATGAAATATCGGAGGCGCATGAAAATGTTAATTATATGTGAATGTGCGCAACGCATCTAAAGCACCGAAATAATTACAGCTCGCGTGTTATTTACTAATTAATTGGTTGGTTGCTATGACCTCATCCGGTACTGAATTGAAGTTGAAAAATTTAAGGAGTCTTTGAATCGTAAACAAATTTCTGTTTTCTTAGGTTAGGCTTTCTGTGGTGTGTTTAGTCAGTCATGGAGTAAAACAAGAGTTTTATAATATATTGATTAGTGAAGGCCATCGTAGCCCGACGGTATAAGAATGTGACTATAAATTTGAAGGTTGTGGGTTCGATTCTCACTCCTGATAACAAGGCAAATCGCGATATTGAGTTCATCCATGTTGAGCATGCAATATCTCGAAAATTCGACCGAAAATAGGAAACGGAGTGTCTTAACACTCCGTTTCCTAGTGCGTACTCCGCTAAAGGATACAGCGCGAAGCTACAAAAAAGAAAAAAGTGAAGCAAAAAAAAACTAGACACGCTCAAACTTCACTTACAATCTGACAAGTGCTTAATTCTACAAGTTTATTTAATGTAGCCATTGTGTCTGTATCTATGACATGTGTCTGCACCTAATCTTTGTCATACATCTTAAAATATATCTTTAAAATTCACAATTAAACTATTTATCTATGTGTCTAATTACGATCAAAAAATATATATTTATCGTATAAGATGATCAATCTGCATTCACCGGTGGCGAGTTTGGTGATCAAATAATAAATATAAGAAAAACGTAAATACCCTTTAACAATAAAAGCTATTTTCTGAATGAATCTCTATAAAGATATCGTAATTCTAAAGATGTAGTTGTAGACAAAAGTAAAATAAAAAAAAAATCTTTAATAATTTATTCAAAACATAAATGTTTGTATTTAAATATTAACATATATAGTAATAAACGTTGAATCGTACTGGCAACCCTGGTCTTGAGACCGATAAATCAGTCGGCGCCGCCAGGTCTCGCGTGCTATGTAAATGTCACTTGAGAGGTGCGCGTGCGTCGATAACGTAAAGAAACTGTTCATTCACTGTGAACTGAATGTGATTAAGATGGACAAACGGTGTTTTTTTTTTGCCTATTTTATAAATGTTTATTCTATTTTCATTAATAATATGGTAATAAAAAATGTTTAAATTACAGTTTTGTGTATATTTTTTATTTATTTTTGCAGATTATTTAAAAAAAATGTATCGAAAATTGTGAAAACAGTTTGCTTATTTTAAAAATAATAGATTATTTGTTGCTTTGATTTTAACATTTAACAATTCTGATAGATTTTACATTCCAGCCATTATAACAATTTTATGTATCAAAATCTTATTTGTTGAAATTGAGTAATATCGATAATAATACCAGTAATGTTTATATGAATTTAAATTGTTAGAGCAAAGGGCTTATTACTTTCTACATGAAACATCGATTGAGCATAAAGGTGTTAGAAATTACATCTTTATAAGCTTTCACTGGGTTTTGTAAAGGGTAAGCAAATCCTAGGCTTCGTACGTGCAAGTTGCTTGTAGAAAGCAGTCAAGTACAGTAGGTGCGGGATCACAAATCATCTCGGTGCTACGCCTTGCTCGCGATAGGATACACACGGACGGATATACTGTTTATGTATTGTTTATTGAAAAATCACAACAACTCTTATATTGTATAATTGAATGTCATTTATATTTACATGTACTTACTCAAAAAAACAAGTACGGCTACGGTTTTTTTTACATTAAAAAATCAACTACCTAATAAGAATATATATCTATTACATTTGGTATAATGGTAATGTTTCTTTAACAGAAGAAACAATTTTAATTTCAGGTAACAGAATAAATTGACAATATCGTCGTTGAATTCCGCCGTTCAACATTAAATATCTCGAAAATAGGGCAGAAAGTGGCGAACGTAGTTTCTTAACTACCCTATAATATATGGTATAAGTATCATATATAATTAAAACAATGAAGACTGCTTTCTTTTAAAACAATAACAATCCGTGAATCCACTCAACAAGCAACTAAAGTAGGAAACAGGCAGGTAGGGAAGTACGAAAAATAGGGTCTACATTTAGTGGGCGGCCGTTACTTGCCCTTTATAGAGATACTGGTTTAGATGAGCCAGAGGATTTGTGAACACATCAGATGCGCAATTAAGATAAACAACGTATAGGATTTTTAGTTAATCGTGAATAGGTTGCTTCTATATATATCAGTTTTATCTTTTTAAGCACATTTCTTATTTTGTATGATTTGATTTTGACTTTTTAATATTATTCTGTTTATTAAGATTTCACGCCGGTTTCCCGTAAGGAGGATATGCCTTAGATTATGCTTTAAAAATTTACTAAATGTAAGTCTGGGTTATTTTTATAATTATAGGTAAAACTTAAAAAAAAAATTTTATGCATACACATAAAATTTAAAATATCGTTTCTTATATATATATAGTACAAGCATAAATTTAGTTATAATAGATACTTAAAATGTATTTGGTGTCAAAAATGAACAATTATCGATGTAATGTTATATTGACAGATCGTAAAGCTTTAAAAAAATAATAATTGACTTAATTGGCAGAAGTGGTCCAGTGTTTCTTAGTTTCATCCATATTGCAGAGTAGGAGGAGAGTACATAGTCGTATGATAATTTCCACATTCTGGTCGAAGTCGAGACATTGTTTTGTCTTTCTAGAACGAACAAAAGAAAATAATTTTAATATAATCATTCCTTTTAGTAGCAGTTTGAGTAGAGTTTGAAGCTATGCAACAATGACCTAGAAAAATATTAAACTGCATACAGTCCATGTGTATATATTTTAATATTTTTTTAGCTTCACGCCGTATTCCACACATAGCAGGGTAGGAAGATGGTTTAAACTCTTCCGTTCTTCACATTCAGCTGGATTCTGGCGTATTGAGTCGCGGAACTCAACGCCGTGGTTTGCTATTCCAGAGCAATAAAAATAAAAATTAAAGATTTCATTGCTTGGACCCATGCACCACAATCACTTTCAACTATAACTAATATAATTCAAAATGGTACTCATAATATATAACAATTTAATATATTCTCACGAAGCTTTTTGTCATTTTTATATCATGAAAAAAGAACAATAGCTGTTTAAATACTTAAGTAAGTCTCATTAAATTACCATTAATACTATTCAGTATAACTTAATCCTCGCTTAATAAACCTTTTCGAAACGAGATCCCGCCTACGCGTGTCGTCTGATTCAGCGTCGAAAATAAGTCACTTAACACCTACTAATTCTCATATAATATATTCAACTTGTTTTTAGATCGAAAGGATCTGTTACCTTGGTATAGAAATGTCAATATAAATAGTTATTTATGGGCAAATTTTGATAACAATTATTATGTGTTCATATGTTAAGTATATGTGACAGACAGATTGTGGATTCCATTCCTACTCAAGGAAATGATATATTTCATATTTTCATTTCCTCGCTTTAGTAACTCTAAGCAGGCAAAGCTCGGCGTTTAGTTCAGCTTCTCAACTACGAAATGCCTATAACATCCGGTGGAAAATGTTGAAATTTATTTATGAGTCGTTATTAAATATTTTCTTATACCTCTTGATAAATATAATATAGAGTACACTGAGTGTATTACTGAAAAATTTAATATAAGTTTGAGTGCATCTCAAAACAGAAATAAGAAAAGAATCTATGTTGTCTCGATTCTGTTTTCACTGAATGACAAATCAGGTTCTGTGGGCTTAGAGTAAGCCTGCTAACAGCCTATTAAGCACAATAATTATTTATATTTTTAATAAACTACGAGTAGAATATGATGTATTATCAGAAGATTATTACAATGTCGAAAATTACTCTGTATTCACTACTATATGAAATTAATAATGTAATTAATATACAAGCCGCGGTGTCGAGTTCCATTGCTAAATATTTCACTTTCATCATCATTATTACGTTCTCTCTATGTTCCTTCTATCTCCATGTTCCCTATCCCGCTATACGAAAAGCCTGCATTTCCTATAACATTCTACTACAAACAAATAACGAAGCGTCAACTAATTAGTGGATGCGTCCATCATTTAAATATAACTCTATGAAATATTATTTTTACTGTTTCAACAATATATTTGATTGTCAATCTCGCCGGCGTGTTGCGTCGGAACCGGAACGTAACTGTTGTTGGTATCTAACGGTATGCACGTTTGCAGTACTTTTTCTTCGTTCTCTTTAAGATCTGTAACAACGGTACTAAGTGCAAATTTACTACATGCTAGTCTTACTATACTACTGTAGTTGCGTTTCGTTTTTCAAATACATTTCATAATAAATCAGAGCAACTAATCACGTTTTATTATTTTTAATTTAGAGTTAAGAAAAATAATAAAAATAGTACAAATTATGAATTAAATTGTTTTCAAATTTATTTTAAGTTTCTGAACATAAACTCTTGTAGTGTCCTATCATCCATTATTAAATGAATTTCGTAGACTACATCCGTTACTGTGGAATAGGGAATGATAAAACATATTTAATATATAAATAAAATATAATTTTATCTTAAAACGTAAGTAAACCAGAGAATAATGTAAATTACTTCTAAATTATCTTTGTTTGCTCAACTTAAGATGCTATTGTTTCTGTTCTTGGCATTTAAAAAAAATGGTTTTATTCCAACTATTCCTCGTTTAAAATCTCTTAAATTTTATGTACAGTGAACAATCGTAGCTTGAAACAAATAGTAGCTCCACAATTTGAGTGCATCCACTGGATCACGTCCATTATGAATAGAAAATAACGTATTTTGTTGAAATAATCAGTTATTATAAACTATTTAGATGACACATACAACGTTATGGGTACTTAAGTACAATTTAAAGTTTAGTTATAGAAAACATTATAATGCCTAATGTGAAATTATATTTATAAATGTATAAAGAAATTATGTTTTATATAGTTAGGTAACTTTACAATAGAACGAATTATTGTTTGGATTTATCTATTATTTGTTTATTTAATTAATTTATTATTTATTTATTTAATATTATTTATTTATTTATTTATTTAATTATTGTTTGTTTGGATTTATATTTTTTTTTGAGAACGGATTCTTTTAATACTAGATTTCCTGTGCACATGCGGGACAACGTATAATGTTAAAAAGTGAATTATAAGCAAAATAAAAAATCCGACCGCATAAACTAAAATTTCCAAAAACGTATCGTCTATCAAAATTGGTTCACCGGCTTATTAGTTACAGGGTAACAAAAGAACACACATACATTCATATATACGGAGTAAAAACATAACTCTCCCTCCTTTTGAGTATCGCCGCAGTCGGATAATAAGCTCCCAAAGCGAATAAAGTCTAGCTTCTTATATTATACAACTGAGCTTAAAGAATACTTGTTTGCTTCCCCCGTGATACTAGACTTTATGTTTACGGTAATTGCTATGAAGAATTTTAATGCTATCATAAAGTCGTATTACAATTACTATTATCAGTCGTCAGCAAAATCCGATACAATCAAATGGGAAATGTAGTTAGAATGAGGATAC
This sequence comes from Heliconius aoede, assembly GCA_037355905.1. Taxonomy (NCBI): domain Eukaryota; kingdom Metazoa; phylum Arthropoda; class Insecta; order Lepidoptera; family Nymphalidae; genus Heliconius; species Heliconius aoede. The sequence goes on from JBAIZZ010000012.1 coordinate 248,274, forward strand.
AGTGAAAATTTATAATATTTTATTCCAAAGTGATCTACAATCTGTAAGTGTAGCTTACAACTTAAACTTTAAAAATGTGAACTGCGTTTTGTATTACTAGACGAGAAAAATGAAAAGTCCACGACTACCATTGATATAGTCAGACTACCTTACAAATTTACTAAAATTGCATCGAATCAAATAAAATATGTACTGCAATCAAAAGAATCTTAGAAACATTATGCAAAAAGCATTTTTAACAGTAAAGACGCAGAAATATTACGCTAGTACATAAAATAAGCGTTTAAGTCGCGATAAACCTAATTAACGATAGCTTACGTCACTTCAATCAGCTCTTGTATCATAATTGGGCAAACGATCGTTGTAGTAGCATTTGTTAACTATACATTATGTGTATTAATACTGTGTTGTTATTAATAACTATAGCCAACGTAGTCGAGTCCAAGTCCATCCTTCTGGAGTCCAGAGTAGTTAACGGACAATTTGTATCTATAACTAACTTTGCACATTCCTCTTTTTTATTAGTGAACGAGGTCCACGGTAGTTATGTTTGTGGTGCTTCGGTGATAAATCAAAATTTTCTACTCACGGCGGCACATTGTATAGATTCATGCGGCGGTAGATGCGCGGACGCAGCCGTGTACGTCGGCAACGAGAACAGAAGAAAGGGAACAAGAATGAATATTGCAGCTACGAAAACACACGAAAGCTACATATCCAGCCAAATATGTAACGATATTGGCCTTATTTTGTTAGATAGTAATCTATCTCTAAGCAAGTATGTTATGAGAGTGGCTTTAATGAAACAACCTCCGAAAGAAAGAAATGGCGTTATTGCTGGTTGGGGGCTAATCGATGTGAGTTTGAGCGTAGCGAAATTGACGAAAATTAAATTCCTAATAAATTAAATTCAAAATAGCTAGCAAGTAAAAGTCACATTCGTGCAATCTATCCGGGGGAAACCGCGAGCGCTGGTATATAAATAGAAAAACCACTAAAACTAGTAAACTTAATATTCTCCCTCACATTATGGTACTAAGATCTACAATGTTGAAGATATATGTGTTTTTATTAATTAAAGTTATTCTAGGATAACCATAATTAATTAAAACTTTGATTTACTCAGTATATCAACGTTATAACACAAATTTTAGGAAGTGCTCAGCGAGACGACAGATAATCTACATTACGCTACGCAAAGGATATGGAGCTATGAAGATTGTGTTCGAAAGATATCACATTTACCAGATGGTACACTATGCGCAGGAGACATAGAAGACCTAAGATACGCTTCAGAGTAAGTTAAATCATCTTAAGCTTTCATGTATAAATACCCCAAATTACAGAGTAAAACAAACAGCCTGGATTTTCTTTTTATTTTTTCCAGTTTCACGCTGTATCCCAGCAGGGTAGCAGCAGGGTCGCAGCAGGGTAGGCAGAGGGACAAACGTTCCCTACTTTCTAGCGAATTCTGGAGGCAGTGCGTGTTGAGTGGCAGAACTCAACGCCGCGCTTTGCCTCGACACCAGAGCGAAGAAAATGGAAATATATACATAAATAAATGTTTCACTTCCTCGATTGGGAATCGAACCCACAACCGTCGCGTTACAGTCACACCCTTGTGCCACTGCGCCACGACGACCTCATTTATTTTGATTTATTTAAAATATATTTATTTAGTAATTTCCACACCCTATCACTAATTATTTAAGTTCCCAAAACATAAATTGTGTTCCATTTGCGGAAAAAATTCAATGCACAGATAGTCTGCCAATATTTTTTTTTGTTGGATTTTATTTTTATTATACTTTTTTTATTAATAAAATTCGTCCTTTTCTATTGATTTACCTTAAAATATGCTGTTAATTCTCATTGTTACTAGGCCTGACGATGGAACTGAAAGAACACTGATAGAACTCCAAGCCAAGTCATTTATTAATATATATTTACAATTGCTAATTTCAGAGGAGATTCCGGTAGTGCCTTAGTTATAAAGAACTATATCCAGGTCGGCATAGTCTCTTATAAGAGGCCTGATGTGTCGATTGCAATAGTTGTATATACAAACGTCTCACATTTCTACGATTGGATCAAACAAACGTCAAGGAAAATGTACTGTGACATTCATGGATAAAAATAATAAAAACAATATTTTATTTTTATTAAAATTTATATGCACTATATAAAATGTAATAGTACTTTTGACTTAACTCTTTTCAGTCAAACCTAGAAGTTTCTACCTTTTCAGCCAAACGTCGAAACGAAAACAATTATCTCGAACTTTATCTAATAGATCCTAGAAGTGAATAATGACAGACTCGAACTCGAATCAATTTTTTATTAATACAAAGCAAAGACATTTTTTTATTATTTCGAATACGTACCCAACGTTTAGTTGCTTCTAACAGAAATCAATACAAAAGATTCATATTTTGAGGGATTTGGGGCTTATAAAGAGCCACTGCAATAAAAAATACTCTTCAAAATTACTGCACAATTCAATACTATATAACGGTACTTAAATAGTAACGCCACCAGACCATCTGTGGGCAGAGTAGATGTACAGATGAATGGTAATATGGGATTCATCGCGAAAACCCGACACTATCCACTAACATCAAATGGAAGTGTTCTCTACCTATATGAGACGCCGCAGAATTGGGCGTGCATGTCACTACAAAGCCTCGATGCCCTTTCAATTGGGTGGGTATCTTAGGGCATCCGCGGTCTCGATGACTTGCAGGGAATCGTTGAGGCCCTTCTGTAGGACCTTCTATATTTGAACTCTCCCCGAGTTGAACGATACGAATAGTGCCTTATTTTGCCCTCTGGCCGGAGTATGCATCACACTAGTATCACGCCCTTAACATCACCTGACGCGCAGTCTAATACAAGTATTTGTTGAAGCAACCATGCTCCTTTGGCAGCTGTACCAGACAGGACACATAAATTAGTTTTAACTCAGCTCTCTAAAAGGGATTGAACTAACCATTGATGACTCCAGGTCCTCCATTCATCACCAGATTAGAGTTTTATTCGCTCTTTTCCTGATCCACGTGATCTTCTTCCTCGATGATCGCACGACTTATAATCTTGCGATAGAGGGGGATATGGAGCAACATATTCTTTTATCCCGGAATGCTCGCGGTATCGGAATTTACCCATTACGCATTTACGCATTTACGCAAAAACGCGCTTTTCCTGCATACGCATGCACCTACCGCCTGCCTAGATAGATGAAATAAATCAAACAAAGTACCAAAAACTATAAATTACGATTTATGAAGTGGATATATCTATTGTTAAAATTACTAAAATAGTTAACCAATTTCCCCAAAACACACTTAAATAATTACAATACAAAGCAATCGGACGAAACCGCGCAGCGCCCATTAGTATTAAATAACTATTGATATGTATTCCAAGCGGGCGAAGCCGCGCAAGGGCTTCTAGTTTACAATAAATTATACCAATGTTCACTTTGCGACCGACATATATCCAAATCTGAGAGGTCCGCGTTAAAAGAGACATATAACAAGAAAAAACAAGCCGTGAAATAAAACAAGTTAGGGATTCTGAAATAACCACATCAGCTTATTAATTTTATTGCTTTTTTAAACTGGTCACAAGAGTAAATCTAAAACAGTAAAAATTTTATGTTTATACATACATGCACATCTTCTGGAGGGATTAGACGGATTTGGATGAAACTTTATTCATTACATATGTTGCTGTTAAGCCTGAAGATAAGGAATTTAATTATATTAATTTTAACGCATTATGTGGACCAGACCAGACCAGACCATGACAGACCAGAGAAACTATCGAAAAATAATAAAATAATATTTTACTTGTTCAGATTTTCGGATGATATATATCATAGTGTCGAATGTTTCATGTAGAAGTTTAAGGGGCTTGCTCAATACAAACCTCATAGATAGACTTAAACGAAGTTGTGGGCCCCATCATTTAAATCTTTTGAAAGAGACGTCAGACGTGCTTAAACAATATTCATATAACTTATTAGGTCAAATTTCCGGGGGTTGCCATTAAAAAATCATTGTATGAGTGGTCATATTTATTTTTATTAAAAAAAGAAAAAAACATTTAACAACCTAATTTCATTGATTGCTGACTCGTGTTCGATACAATATGTATAAATATACATATATTGTTGTTCAATAAAATAAATATATATACATGTATTTCAAATATAATTTTCGTCAACTTATATCGGTATCATAAATAAGTTTGTGACTTAAATTAATTACATTTAAAAACGTTAATTTATTTTCACTATAAAACGGTCTATAAAGCGGGCTTTATTGACTTCTCTCGACTACCAATTAAGAAACTAAATTAGCGATTTAAGGATGTTACGCCCGTTGATTTTTATTTTATACGTCTCAGCGTGTTGCGGTTTGTCAAAATCGAATTGGACCGAAGGTAGGATTGTAAAAGGATATAAAGTTGAAGTGTACAAGTATCCTCATGCAGGTTTTATGCATTTCCGAAAATATATTCCGACGGCTTGCGGTTCTTCCCTGTTTATGGTCCAGGCGGTGATAACTGCTGCCCACTGCTTGGACGAAATTAATTATCACAATGGTGATATTAATATTTTTTTTGGGGCCTCAATACCATTACATGCTGATATTGTAAGAAAAGTCACAAATTTTCACATTCATCCTAAATATAAAGCAGAAACGGGTCAATATAATCTTGGCATTGGTTTTCTTAATGCGCCGGTGCCTCTAAGCGATTTTATAAGTAAAATACCGATTGCAACGAAAACTCCAATGGTTGACGATGCCCTGTATACTAGTGGATGGGGAAAGCAAGTGGTAAGTAGAAACAGATGGTCAAATACGGTATAATTTTAATAACTTATCTGACCGCTTATCCCACAATAATGGCTTTAATAAACGTTATATATTTTAAAATTTATTTAAGTTATATATTTGAAATATTATCTCGAAAAAGTATTAAGACAATCATATTTTGGTGTTGAACTTAACTTCATGATTTAAAGTAATCATCAATCTAAGTTAATTCTTAATTGAGATAGAACAACCGTTCTACCAATAAAAGTAAAAAATAATTATTTATAAGTAAAAAGTAAATATTTAAAAGTCTTTTTCCATTGTCTTTTTAAATAAAGCTGATATTATGGCAACGTAGCGTAGCAACGGCTTAACAAATCCCTTAATTGTAAAATGTAGTGAACGTGACGATTCAACAATAAATATGTATTATTCAATATTAAATAAAATATCACAAGTGTTCAAATATAAATATCACTAAGGTCTTCATTATAATCTAATCTTTCAGCCTCAAAAGCTTCCTGACTACAGCGACTTGAGACATTTGAAGGCATCCAAGCAAAGAGTCATTTCTCTACGAGACTGTGAAGGCTATACTGGAATAAAAATGTCATCAGCTTACTGGTGCACATTATCTATAAATGGCTATCATTATCAGTATGTATCTAATTACTTAGACACTTTTAGAATGAATATCATAAGGAAGGTATATGGTCCCCTATTTCGTAAAATTTGATTTTGTGTCTTTAACATACGTGGCGCATTCGTCGCAAACGCGACGGTTGTGGGTTCAATTCCCACTCGAGAAAGGGAAATATTTCTTTACGTTTTTATTTCCATTTTTCTTCGGTCTGGTGTCGAGGCAAAGCGCGGCATTGATTTCTGCCATTCAATATGCAATGTCTCCAGAATTCGGCAGAAAGTGGGGAACGGAGTGTCTTAACACCGCCTACCTTGCTGTGTGCGGAATACAACGTGAAGCTGAGAAAAAAAACAATATATGTTTTATATTTTATTTAACGTCAAAATAATAGCTTAAAATATTGTAATATTATAGCGGAGATGCGGGCAATGGGCTTGTCTCTAAGGATAAATTCTTAGTAGGCGTCGTTTCCTACATGATCGACGACGTCACCATCTACTCTGACGTTACTAGAGAAGTTAAATGGATGAAAAAATCTGTCCAATCACTTTATAACGAATACTGCGAAGAAAAGTAAACGTCTATCTAGTGCTTGCGTTGTATTAAATTAGATATAACTTCATTATATTAATATGCGAATTTGATAATATAAATTTTGCAATTTTATTACGTTCACACTGGCGACGTCCCTGTGAGGAAGCATTATATAAAAAGTACTAATTTAAAGATATCACTTGAAAAGGTATTGAGAAATAAATAGAGTTGGTCCACTATAAAGACGAGGCAGTACAATTTATATAGCCTACAGTACACTTTCGCGAAGGTAGGCCCCGCATAATAATGAGATGATAAGCGCCTGCGGGGACTCTTCCGTAACATGCACTTGTTAGTTTGCTCCGTTAAAACGTTTAGTTTATGCAACAGTAAATATGTTTGGATATATAACGCTCGAATATATGTGACTTGAATTGCCACTTACCCACTATTTATCACTTTTAACTGTATTTTAGATTCTAGTTGTGAGTTTGAAAGCGTTATTATTGATGGATGTTAAGGTTATTAAATTTGAATCGTGACGACGACGTATAGGCGAGACTGGTTATGAATTCAATTCCCAGTCGAGTATATAAAATATTTAATGTTTGCAAAATAAAGTGCGATGTTGAGTTCCGCTTTTCAACACGCAATTCTTCCAGTACTCAGTGGAAAATGGGAAATAGACCCATAGTTATGTATTAATAAATAAAGTAGGAGAATAAACACTGAAAAAAACCACTCTAACGTAAAAATCAAAAAGAAAAAAGTCAAATAACATCGAATTTCACATCTATAAATCAATAATAAGAAGCCATATCTCTATTTCTGCCAAAGTTTCAATAAGGCATCATGGCGTGTCTTCGTTGAACGCTAACCTGTATTGTTCCGTATAAGCCGCTCCCTCGAGATGCACTGCCTCGGGAAGCACACATTTGGAAGGAAGGAAGTGATGACCAAATAAATACCTACCGTCTATTTTAAGAGCCGTACCGCTTCTGAAACCCTTTAAAGATTTTATTATTTCAAATTTATTATTCGTTGCCTACTACTTTGCTTGTATGGACTCTAAGGTGTGAAATGAAAAAATCCACATTTTCCCATTTCCGTAGAAATTTCAATAAATTCTTTTAATAATTTTATTTACAATCCCTAACCGTGCATTTCAAATTGCATTAAGTTCAGTAGTTTTGCTTTGTCTGTCAGTCACGAAGGAGGTGTATTATATAGATTATTTGCACATATAATACATTACAATTCATTCATTCATTCATTCTGCCACACGACGCTAAATATTTCAAATTATTTGGAAAGTGGAATTTTTTAAGACTAGATTTCCAGCTCTCCAATATGCGGAAAATTTGTGAAGGTCTTTTATGAATTAATGGCAGACGATAGGGATGATGTTTGATAATATTTTTTTTGGTAGTATTGATTTATATTTATTATCCAAGAACCTTCTGTAATTCTCTCATAGAGAACATAATTAAAGAACTTCATAGAGAACATAATCAAAGAACCACCAATAACCTTCTTATTGGTACTTTGATCGATTTTGTTTGATGGTAATTCTTTCTGGCCTCAACTGGAAAGCTTGAAACGCCTTTATTAAAGAACATAACATAACTGAACTGGATTGATGTTCATTTTTGTCATGGACCAACGCGTCCAAGTTTTAAGAACCACTGTGAACAACTGATTGGTTGTCCCCAGTGGAAGAAAGTAATCACTTTTGATTCTCAAAAGATGGTGAATATCTCACACGTCTTATAAATAATTGCTCTGCGGAAAAAAAGTTTTCTTAAAAATTATCTACTTGCATGACATCAGTAATGTTATCTTGTGCTAAGGTAGTTATAGGAAGTAGGTAGTCAGATGGAAGAGGATTAATATAAAACGAAATTTTAATATATTTGTAAAAAAAATATCAATATTATATGTAATTGCTAATAAGTAAAATATTCGTGCCTACTTTCTGGTCACTCTATATCCATATAAACGAGCGACTTCTTGTTAGACCTTTAAAGCTTGACAAGTGTCAATAAGCCCGAATAGTTATTGGTAATAGTTAGTAATAACTAGTGTAACTCAATCGTTAACACGTGCCAATAAATGTATTGAAGAAATCGTGAAAGTTAACATCTATATATAATGAATAGGTGTGAAAACCATGATAGGAAAACTAAGTGTAGGTTCTTTTCCTATGAGTGGTGTGCTTCTACTACACCAGATAATATAGGTTTGGATATGAAGGAAAATGTTAACTTGGCATTATCTTCTTCTTGGTTATAATTACATAGTGACATAAAAAAAAAACAAATTCATATACTTTATTTGGATATCTTAACATACTTAATATTAGTTGCTTAGAAAAAAGCTATTCTTACTGTAACTTAATATATTTTTTTATATTTTTAAATAATAACTTAACTTGGCATTTTTTATAATTATGAATCAGACTCTACTTGGTTACCTATGTTTAAACTGATCAGTCACTATACGTCTGGTTAGAGTGTAAATCTGTTAATATGTTTCTTAATTTTTCGTTATGTAGATACATTTTTATACCATTCAAAAATTTTAAAAACTACATAATCGATCTTCATTATATTTCATACAGTACAGAATACAAATTAAATTTCAAAATTTTGAAAACCTATTTTTTTATTCTTCTTATTTATATAATAGGCTTTTAGCAGGTTTACACTAAAAGTATAAGCAGCTAAATATATATGAAGGAACGTACATATAAAATATAACAATATTTTATATTTACGTTCCTTCAAAGCAAAAGATAATAATTAATAGAACAACTTACAAGCTTACAAAACATCTCTTAGACGAGTTTAACGATTCATCACATCTCTAAAACGTATACATTTGTTCAGACACCTTCTATTTAATGACCATGAATAAAATTTTAAGAATGGCGGCGAATACAATTTAACTAATACTTCTTCATTATTTATATAATGAATTTTATGCATAAAAGTAGAGAAAATAACAGTTAATTGAATCTAAAACCTTTTTAGAAACAATTAATGGGCGAATTTAAATATAACTTTTTCCACAATATTAGTAAACATATATAAAACTATACCTTGTACATATCATTTATCAAAATCAGTTTATTGGTTTACTAGTTACAAGAAAACAAAGGAATGGACAACCATATGCGCAAAAACATAACTCTCCTTTTAGACTTCTTCGCAGTCATTTCGGTGATTTTATTTTCTGCTTTTACTTTCAAATCGATTTCATATACATCCTAAAGATTTTATAGGACTTTTTTTCTAGTTTTTTTACTTTTTGAAAGTTTTCTGTGTCACACCGAGACGAGAGAAAAAGTGGTAGAACAGATTTAACTTTATAATTGTTTGAAGCTAAAGCTGAAATGAAAAAACTCCTTAACGGTTAACAGTAGAAACATACTTTTTAAGATACACTCACTTATAACAATTTAAAAATAAATTAGCAATTTTATTTAAATTATATAGCGTACGTAGGGATACATAAATAAAGAGATAGATAAAGATTTTTAGCACGCTGTAACCTGTACCTACCACTACAAATTTTCCTTCTTGAAGAAAAAAAATTATTACCATTTACTCATACACATATATATATACACAATCATAATATTGATATATAAACGTCCGATTACTTCACATAAAGCTACTGTAAAATGACTTTCTAACGGTACCTTATAATCTACATCACTTACTGCTATTACGATTATTACCGGCTGTATTATTATATTATATTAGATTATAGTAATTCCTATTTATAAATAATTTGAACGGTAATATCAATTCATTCTAATTATAGAAATATAAAGATAAATCCGTCAGTCTGTCCATTGCTTTGTAACAGCTCAACTTAACAAGCGGAGAAGGAAATATACAATCTCTCTTTATTTATTCCCTCCGTAAGAAATGCGTGTTACTTTTAGTTTCACGCAGTATCCCGTAATATAGCAACATAGGCAGAGAGAATCTAGTGTAAAAATATTGTACCTGTGCGTACAATATTTACAGTACTGGCCTCACAATGATTACAGTACCACATAAATAAAATAACAATAACTAAGTAGAAGCAAACTGCTATCTGTCTAGTTTTTGCGTTAGACAAAAACGATAATAAATAATCTCTGTAAAAACCATCACGCTCCGGAGCCCGCTTTCACTGCAAGTGGCACATCTCATATAATTGAAGTATTGAAGTCATCTGGAGACCACAATTACTCGATCTAATAGCAATGGAAGCTATTGCCATCAAAAAGTGTATCTATTATGGTTTTTCTAAGCCTCTTTTGTCCGTCGACAATTTTGACGGCGGTTACGAACGCTAACAACGGGTCTGAATTAACTTTCTTTTTTGTAATTTCTTCTATTTTTGTAACTGACACTTGTGTTCACTATTTATATTGAATACTTCGTGGATGTCATTTGGAAAGTTTATTACGTGATCGACACCGTTTATAGTAAAACCCTTTAGTTGACTAAATCTATATATATATAATAAAATTATAACTGATCAATGACTGTACATGGAAGATACTTGAGAAAAATATTGTTCGAGGCGCGTATTAATGTAATAGAAAACACGAGTATTTGAAAATTTTGTAATCTTGTCTGTCCACCGTACACCGTGACCACCCTCAAAAGTGACAACCGATTTAAATGCAGTTTTCACTATTATGTTTTGGCAAGATTCACTTAACATTCAATGTTTTATTACTTCGTCCATCTCTAAGCTTAGCTAACTAAGTTTTTTTTATGGAAAAGAACAAGGCAAACGAGCGTTCGGGTCACCTGATGGTAAGTGATCACCGCCGCCCACGACCCCGTGCAACACCAGAGGAGCTACAGGTGCGTTGCCGGCCTTTAAGGTGGAGATAGACGCGCTTTTTGAAGGTACCCCTGTAATACTATTACAATACAATTATAAACTTATGATTCTTATTCTATTATAATATATTATATAAATCTATGTTAATATTAATCTAATTTCTTAAATACTGATATAATATTATATAAAAATCTATTCTCTTAAAGATATCGTAGGACGTATACAGATGTATCGCCCAGCACTAGTGATGCCACTAAGAGACCACGGGAATAGTAAAAGAAACCCGTGAATTCTTCCAGTGCCATTGCCTGTGCATGGTGCGATTTCTTCTATTTATTTAACTTTTCTTGTTGAACTTCTCTCTTCTTCTTCTTGGACTTTTTTCTTGTTTTGTTTTTTATTTCCATATTTTATATTTCATACGTACAAAGATAAGTTATTGTATACTAATATTTAGATAGAGCAGTATTTATGACTATAGGACGACTGCAGGCATGTATAACATATAAAATCATAGTTTAATAAAAAATATATATTACATTTAAATTTTTTTCAAATTCAAGAATAAATATTTGGGGGTAAAAAAGAAAAAATAACTAGTAACTACGTACTACTTAGCTTTTAAATTATTAATACATAATTTTAAAAAATTCAACAAACAAATAAAATACAAAAATTATAATATAATAACCAAATACAATTCATCTAATTGGATGTAAAGCTCACATCCTGCTCCTGCGTCACATTCACTCTGTCAAGTGTCAGGAGATTGTATTCATGTGCTATCGAGATAGCATCGCCACTAATTAATAAAACACAACTGCGTTAATAGCGCTTTTACTTTGCTTTTACCGCCCGGGATTTTCATCAGATCATCATATATATATTATATATAATTAAAATTATTATATATAATAAAATAAAAATATAGTAGTCCGAGATATTAATAGTGTTACATGTCTAATAGTAAATGTTTTCTGATATAATAACGTTAGATTTTGAGTGGCGGAAAGCAAGACTTATTCATTACACCAATAAAACTCAATGGTTCCAATTCCACATTTATATAATACTATTATTTATTTATAAAAAGCAAGAGAGAAAAGGACAAAAGCAACAGTTTTTGGCACTAACATTGTAAATAATATCTATCTATCTATCTCCAATAAATAAAAAGGAAATGTCTCTTATATAATAATTTTAACATTAATATGCGTGGAATGGCGATCGTGATAACACGTGCTGTCTGTAATTAAAATTAATGAGAGTCTGTTTGCGACGAGCTGATATATTTTACCGTCTTATTGCTTTATTTAGTATAATTTCTTTACTAGACTTTGAAAATGAAGTTCTCATGTAATACAACTTCCATATTGCATATAGCTGGGTAGATAAAGGGAACTAAGTATAGAGACGCTCAATTTTCGAGACATTTTTAAGACAGCGCAACCCAACGCCGTGTTTGGTCATATTACCATTGCGATGAAATGGAGATAATTTATTCCTAGATATATATTACTAGTTTACATAAATTGTTGAATCAAGTTCATATTTATAAGGTAACTCAATGCCTTAAACAAAAAATAGTTTATAGCAGTACAGTATGCAAATGTCCGGAAAGAAATTAAAATGCTTGCATATAATTATCTAGTCTTAATACTTATCAGGAAGCACATTAGAATACTCGAGAAATTACAGGACTCAGTACTGGTTCACAGAGACCACGTATTTACGTGATATTGTAAAAAGTGTGATCGCTACAAGATAGCTTTGGACTTTAATCATTTCCTGTATATTTGCATGGAAGAAAGAGATATTACAGACAAATTACTTTATTGGTCAAACGCCTATTGCTACGGTTGCGTGTGGCATGAAATATGATATGACGTCCCAAGCGTGAGGATCGAACCTATAACCAATTGAATAATACAATGCATAAAATTGTTCTTGACATTTATACTTACACCTACAAACGTCTCCTAATATCTTCTAATAGGCTTTCAAAAGAAATCGCTGACAGTTGCCACAGAAGCTATAATTTAAAATATCCCCCGTAGGCAATATGCAAATTGGTGTAATTAATATCAGTTAAGTGGTATCAGATTTAAATTTTATGGGTATTCGTTCCCACAGGCTTCCAAAACGAGATCCTATAGATTTTCCTAAAGATCTTGTTGAGATTTAATACTCACGAATGAAACATAAAATGTATAGACTAAGCATGCATTTAGAAACAACGACTTGGAAATACAAGACTCACTGCGAACGCGAGCCGTGCTTAAGCCTTTGTTGGAAATAGAAAACGGTGGGAAAAGAAATCCCAAAGTGAATAACAGTAACTTTGTGAGAATTTGCATTGTCCAGCTCCCGATGGTTGTAAACAAGCCTCAATAATCAGTCAGATACTCGATAATGGGATATACGTACTAAATAAATTGGGTAAGATATGAGAGTAAATGTATTCAGATGAAAATGAGGAAGTTAAATAAGGAAAATTTTGTATCGAAATATACCTAATTTTCTCACCTTTTAAAATCGAGAATATGCGTATAAAACTTGTTTAAAAACAAATTACAAACTAATTTATACCAGGAGATCTTGTGTTGAAATTATTTAACGTTAACATAACATATAGAAAACGAGTTGAGCCGACGCGACGCGACGCGACGGGTAAACACGCCCACAGGCCACAGCCTTGATTGAGAACTTACATCCGATTCATAAGTAGGAAGTTTGTTTTTAACATACATTCACAATATATACAAGAGTTGTGACATTTCTCTCCCGATATTTACTATATTAATTGTGGAGTTTCTTAACAAATCTCAAATTGATTTGATCAATTGATTGATTTATCTATAAAATAATCCATAATCTATAGGTTTATTTCAGTTCCACACTTTATCCAGCACATATAGCAAGCAGCTCACCGTCGTACTATGGTTACTTTCAAGAATAATAAATATATTGAAAAAACAAAATTTTGATAGTGAAAACCAAGGTTTCTTTGTTTGACCACATTAAAATTGTTTTTAAGTATTAATATGTGAGTTTTTAATGCGGACTCGAACCCAAATATATCGCATTTAGATGAAAACGTTACAATTTTAACATGACAGTTTCACTATTAAAAATTATCTTATTACACAAATATTTTAATGATTTTGAATGATATTGATCTCGAGGCACGCTTTTATAGCAAGTTTTATTAACTTGCACGAACTTGCCTGAAGGTAAACTGTAAAGGCTTCATTTAAATAAATAATTGACTATTTGAGCTTTATGGTTAATATAATACATTAAACAGATCGCGGTGACATTTTATTGATGTAAACGTGAAAAATGTGACAAAATATGTGAAAACATATCCACAATCATGTCAGTTAACATTTTCAAACTACGCCACAATAAACTATTTATTTATTAATTCAGTATCGTTTTTTTCCCTTAAATAAATAATTTATTACCCATTAGAATAATGTTGAATTTTATTGTCTGTCGATAGCGTAGAATCGCTGCGGGGGTCGCTACTGGACTGTAGTGTTACAGAAATGGGGCCATTTATACGGGTAGTTGTCACTCTTTTTTGTATACATTTATAACATTATGTTTCACATATTAAATTAACTGATGAAAATTATTCTGTGATTTATATTAAGTTGAGAAAAAAAAATAAGTATTACAAATTATTATATTTTATAGATACAGAATTTAATTTGGTTAATAATAATTGAAAAAAAAATCCTCCGTCTTCTTGTATACTGACTAGACGTAGAAACATGCAAGCACGTGCGTGCAGTGTATTTAACACTAGAACATTAATATTCACGCAGATAGCATATTAAGGGACATTAAATAAATTAGTTAATAATATCTCATACTTACATTGAAAAATATAATTGAGCTATAATAAGTCAATAATTGCTATAAAATATTATTTATATTTTATAAAATTAAACTATAATATTTACATGAATACAAACAATATTTATTATAAATTTATTTATTCATTGTACCTCTATAATTTTAGTACCAAGTTCCATATTAGTTTTATGATACTATATAGTATCTAAATCACCATACACGCTAAGGTTTCAAATTTGAACTAATTTTCCGGTTGCGGTTTTGCCGGCGTGATTTTTACTTTCTAACTACAAAAAGTAGTCTGTATTATAAAATAATAAATTTTTCAAGTGTATCATCGACGAAATTTCATACCTATCGACGACCTCTATTTTAATCCCGGATCCCGAGTAATTTTCCAAAACTCGTTTCTCAGTGCTCATATACGCTTTACAAAGAATTTAATGCAATGTGTGCTAGTACTATACGCGCATATATATTATATTATAATTAAAACACACAAAAAAAAATCCTTTCATGTCCCGATTTTATAATATTTAATAAATATAAAAAAGAAAAATTTTAAATTTTAAGATAAATTACATTTCGCCATAAACCCATTGAACGTTGCAATCCCTTGTGTTCAAATAACAATATTTACTGGACTTCACCCGCCTTCACTTAACAGTAGCAATATCGTATACAACGCTTGGAAAGCTTAACCGATCAAATCCTCAAATTATAGGATACGTCGGGGAGATAGGATTAAGGGTATAAATCGCTTCGAAGAACGATCGAGGTTAGCGTTGTGTGGATAAAGTAATCGATTAAATAAATAAATAAGTCAGCTTCACGCTGTATCCCGCATACAGTAGGGTGGGCAGAGGGATCCTAGTGTTAAGACACTCTGTTCCCCACTTTTTTGCCGAATTCAGGAGGCATTGCATGTTGAGTGGCAGAATTCCACGCCGCGCTTTGCATCGACACCAGAGCGAAGAAATGTAAATATAAATCGAACCCACTACTAATGATGAAATATAAAATCTTATAAACATTTGCATGTGTAAATAAATGTATTATTCTTTTTACTAATTATTTTATTTTTTTATTTATATAATAAATAATAGATCTTTTGTCGTTTTGTATTAGATCTACGATGCCTGTCGATATATCTCAACCATCACTAGTGAACACTGTGCAGTTGCGTCGTAATTTCGCTTTATGTTTGTTTACGTCCACCTGCTACTAACCTCTTTTAATTGAAATATATTACAGTCCAGTTTGATGAAGTTTATTCCAAATATGATTCCCAATTTCGATCATAGTAAAGTGCGGCTTAAGTAAATCTTATTTGGTAAGTCGGTAAGCTAGCAGCTTACACCATAGTTTGTCGAAAGTTATAGAAATTATTCATAATTTTATTATAGCTTCCCACGTATCCCGGAGCGGAAGTGCCGTTCCTCACTTCCGGCAAATTCTGGAGGCAATGTGTGCTTATTACTTTAATAATACGTGTTGCCATAGCAACGTGCAATAAGTATAAGAATTTAAATAAAAATTACGATAATTTGATTTCTATTCATAAAACCTGCTTTAATTATTTAAATAATATATAACAAAACTACATAAATAAACACGTGTTGATTCATATAAGGCCCATCTTCCAATTACCGCGGCCCACGCGGGATGAAGCCTGCACACTACATTCGGTCATGAGCATTAAACTCAGTCATTAAACTTATTGAGTAATAACATCTTGTATTGCGATGGACGGTTTGAAAGACACACACAGTTTCACCAATCTTGTTAAAGTATGTTTGTCTCCTGTCTCTCAGCTTCGTAGTGTGTCCCATATAAAGCAGAATACGCAGACGATCACCAAATTCCCACCTGGTGATCGTTCGAAAATCGTTCTGTACTTTCCGCTTAAATTTCGGAAATACAACGTAATTTCTAAATGATGTAGAAATGTTTAATGATAAAAATGTATACCAATATAAATTCAAAAAGACATATATTATAATCTTACTAGTATATATTAATATCTTATTAAAATGCATCTGGGAGCACATTTAATATGATGGGGGACAAACAAATCTTAAGTAAGCCAAGTTTCTAATTTGAAACCTAATTTAGATTAGTTAAGAGTTTTAAAGCGCACTAATAAAACGAAAGGCTAATTAATGACTCGTTAACATAAACAAAATAAATTTATATCATAATATGTAAAATTTGATATTGACAAATCAATAGATTTTTATTGAATTTTATTTTTAAAAAAGAGCTATTAATATTATGCAGCTATTTTAAACAGGTATTAAAATTCAATATGTAACAAAAACGTTTTGTTTTATATGCTCCAGTGTCCGTCTGTCCCGTCGTTGGCTTAAACTGGTTTGAATATTCATAGATCACATGCCAACGCCCGCTACACTATGCTGATGACATAATACTGTGATAGATGCCTTTGACATATCGACTTCTTGTTACCAATAAACTTAATTTGAAAGTTATAAATTTGAAGCAAAATCAAAAATAAATGTAACTTATATGTAAGTATTTTTTAGCGAGAACCTAGTGACAGGACACACCTCACTCTATATAGTAAATTTAAACTTTATGACAAAAAGTAAATTTATATATACTTGAGTTAAAATTTATAACCAATTGTCAAAATTATTATTATTTTAGACGTTTCTAAGGGTAATCTCGTTTTACAGTTAGTTTTATGTTTAATTTATATATTAATACTTACAGGAACGTCGTAAGTGTTTCTAAGGACAAACCACCAGTAACCTGAAATAAATAAAAATATATATATTTCGTATTTTTAACATAATAACTAGCACATAGGAATTTTAAGGAATTTAATGGTCATTATAATATAGTAGGTTTTTCATAGCGCAGGGGCACAAGTGTATAAATATAATCGCGAGTAGTAGGTTCGGTCTCCATTCGAGAAAATGAAATATTTATTTAAATTTTTATTATCATTTCTCTGCTCACTCTGCTTTCAAAAAGTAAGGAGCGGAGTGTCTTCTGTCACTCTGTCTGTCTGTCTGCCTAAGTTCCCTCTACCTACCCTACTGTGTGATACAGCGTGAAGTTGATTTAAAAATACCTTCAATCACACCAAAAGATAAAATTTAATTAATTACAAAGCATCTGCAGAAATGCCTTCCCTTGCTCAAAGTATGAGAAAAGTAAGATAGCATCAACCAGCTTTTGCTATTTGAAATATGCAAAATCGTGATGCACACTTATTTGCACTCGATGCAATTAAATGTAATTTATGGCCGTCACTCGAAAATTCGTAAAACGTCAGTGTTGTAAAGAAATTAGTCAGAAGCTGGCGACAGGTTATTCGAGTTCGTTACTTGTACGCCAAACAAGTATTAGGGGCCCGCATGGTGGTTTTTAAACTTATCTGTAGTTGTATCGTTGGTACTTATGTTTGATGGTGGTTGCCATTTGCCATTAACACTAACTAATTTATTATGATAAGTTTATACTTTTTTTGGATTTATAATATAAATATATGTTATTAAATATTTGTAACGATTCTGGTTAGCCAACAGTGATGTAGCAAAAAATTAATATTTGATTTTATTACTATTTAATTACTTATTGGAAAGTATATATGTTCTTATATCACATGGGTATAATAAAATAGAAAAGTTTAACATAAGATTTTTTTAACTTTACGCTGTATCTAGTATTTAGCAGGGTGTAGGCAGAAGGAACCTAGAGTTAAGACACTCTTTTCCCCGTCTTCTAACTAAAGCGAATAAAATTATAGATCCCCCGAATAGAAATTGAACCCGCAACCGTCACGCTTACAGTCAGATGCTGCACTGTGCCGCAACGGCCTTAATAATAGGTATACAGAACACATATATCTGGTATTTATCGGTTTGCGATTTTTAGCACTGTTAATAAATCATCTTCGTAAGGCGGGAGGCGGTCAGCCTCTGTAAGTAATTAAGCTGATAGACATCGCTGATTTATCAATTAAACCATCGTTGATAAAGCAGTTATATTATCATGTGTTCACTCTATTATAAAAAACCTGACTGACTTGTCGATTTTAAAAAAAATAATATTATTTTGAGCTTTCATTTTAACGAAAGAGTAATACTTAGCTGTGTCAGTACAGTGTACAAGTAGTTTTACAGAGACACAGGTGCACTTTCTATTTCTTTACTATAAATCGAAAGGATGACAACTCTGTACAAGTGACAACTTTCAATTTTTGCCCACTAAATTTGTAAATTATAATAAGAAATATTAAAATATTTCATATACAAATACATAATTACTCATACATTGTTTACCACAAAAAATATTGTAAGACTTCACATTAAAAACTAAATTTAAAACGTCCAACGATTGTTCCGAGACAGTTTGTACCTCAGCGATACACGCCTTCCGCCCACACGTCTTTGTTACCGCCTACGTATTTATTTTATTATAATATTTTGTTACATTTTTTACTATGTTTAAGAGATCAGGTAAATACTTTATAAAATACTAGTGGTTGGCTGTTACTTCGTTTGCGTGAAAAATAAGCCGTAATATTCTTTTTTTTTTTTTCACTTTGTTATTTTTAATGTAGGGTAATTTGTCTTTAAAAGATCTTATCTTATCTTAACTTCACGATTAATCCCTAGCGGGGTGGTCTTAAATTTTCTTCATTTAATATTTTCTTTTATATTTTTCACAATCTTTCACAAATTTCATGATAAGCAAAAGGAAGCTATAGACGAGTCACTCCACTCTACACTAAAACGAGATTATGCTTAGAAGCTATCTCTATACCAGAAATAAATTTGCAAGTGGCAATATAAACAATCATAAAAATTACAGCAACAGCAACACATCGTGCTCTACGAGTTATGATGAATGTGAACTGGAAACATTTGGATTTTGGAAAATATCTTCCCACATACGGCAATGTGTTCAGTACTTAATATTCTATCAACAAAAGAATAAGATTGTAAATCCTGTGTAGGTTTTCCTAGCGTTAATTGTCGTGAGGCGTGAGAATGATGGCCAAATGCCGCATTACGGATTCTCTACAGCACATCAAAATGATGTATTCTCAGTTGAACAAAACTTGTACTGTTACACGTTGGTTGTCCTATTCGAGCTTAATGCATCGGTAGAATACGCTCGTAATAATTTTCATATTATTCGTCTCGCTTTACGTTGGAATGAAGGAGCGAGCTTTCAAGTTCCTTTTATATTGCTTAAATTTTAAACGCATCACGTTAGCGCTTTTTATTCGTTAACGGTTTTTATATTCTTGTACGGGCGAGAAATTAATAAAATATGTATGCACATTCATATTTTGTTTTTTTTTATTTTCTTTCTGTATACCTACCTAGTATACCTTGACTCTACATTATAGCTGTGGGTTCAAATCTCACTCTGCAGAGATCTTAAAATATATGATATCAATATCAATTTATTTTTGGTCTGGTTAAAAAAAACACACCGTTAGATTCCGCAAAGTGAAAAATAGAACAATTAATATTAATATGACAAAAAAAAACTTTAGAAGGTGTAGCAAATCGAGTTCAGACCAGCACATTCCTTTGCATATTTGTTAGAGCATAAACAGTGAAATTAACAACAAGTTTCCTTATCATTACACGCAGCTATCGGGCCGTTATCAGCCCGTAATTACTGATAATGGAACAGGGC
This sequence comes from Heliconius aoede, assembly GCA_037355905.1. Classification (NCBI taxonomy): domain Eukaryota; kingdom Metazoa; phylum Arthropoda; class Insecta; order Lepidoptera; family Nymphalidae; genus Heliconius; species Heliconius aoede. Next base: position 268,674 of record JBAIZZ010000012.1, read on the forward strand.
TAAGAAAGCCCGCATCCGTTCGGAAGCCGTACCTTTGAATAGTATTATTTCTCGCCAGTCAAACTGCTTCTACGACATTAGCGGTCGTTTCCGAACCGCATTGCAAGCACCAACTAGTTCTTAGAAAAGTAATGACAGACTTCCTGACAGGATACTGTATTATAGCTGGAGTTATATCACAGTGTCAACCAATTAAAATGGCCGCGTGTTTAATATTATATTACTAATTTATTCTTAATACATCCGTTTTATTCTATTTACATATTAAATTGAGCTTATGAGCTATATTTTATTATGCTTCAGCCAGGTTTTTAAGATGTGTAAACATGTCCTGCAACATCTGTGGCTGGTGGAATATAGTGATACATTTCTCTATTTTAGACTATTGGTATATCTCTCCATTTTTTTTGTAATTTTGGAGATTTTTAAATATACTGTGTATTGAATCGTGTAACTCAAAGCCTCTAGAAACTGAGAAAATAATAATATTTTTTCATACCTATTCCGATGCTTTGCTATCGAGACTGAACAGTTATTCTATCCCTAATTGCACTATGATGGCGTGAAAGGAAATAGCGAGGAAAATATATATTTCCTTTTTCCCCAGTCTGTCCAGATAAAATCCGGTGTTATGTTCCGTCACGCATGAAAAGATGCCTTTAAAATGGGTAGAGACTTGGAAAGTGATGAATTGAGGATACAAACACCGCAGGCACCTACTTAGCAAATGTTATATATTATAATGGAAATTTAAAAACAAAACAAATCTTTATCATAAAAAAAAATAAGTTTTAAAAATACGTACTAATTTTAGTTTTACCATATTATATTTTATGATTATTATTTTAGTGATGAATTCTAAAAATTAATATGACGACGATGACGAATGAATAAAAAGAACGCTCTTTTATTAAAGAGCGAGTGTTGCTATCAATTTTCTCGCTCGCACAAAGGTCAGGTCAATCAAATAAGAAGTCGTGGGCTTACGAACAATTACTGCCCACGCGATGCACATGTGAACGAAATTGTAAAGTGACTGTGAAAGAGGGGCACCTTATTAAGTATTTTGTTTATAATTTAATCCGCTATGACTCAACTAAAAAATATTTAACAGTATACCACCTCGTTTTGTTTGTTTCTTTTTTTCTCTTCACGCTATATATATCCCATATATATCAGGATAAACAAGGAGAATCTATTATCAAGAACTAGATCTAGACATACATTGCGTATGTTGTCTTACCAGAGAGAGGAAATGATTCGCTCCTCCAAATGGAGATCGCGTTTACCGACAAACACTTTGCCACTGCGCTACGGTGGTCTAGCGCTATGCTGTGGTTCATTTATAGCTCAGCCAGTATTTACTATAGACCTTCCTGAATCAAATCAAAATATTTTTAAAAGTATTTTTTAAATAATATTAAATTGATAAAAATTATTAGTTTCAATATCTATATTATTTATTATAGAATTTGAAACTATATGTTACCTTCATAATGAGATATAAATTATAATTTTACTAAAGGAAAATGTTGTTATAATATTGCCGGAAGAGAGTAATTAATGTCTCTCAAAGTACTGCAACTAAAGCTAACAGTGTTGCATATTTTGCGCGACTATTCTTATTATATTATATATAAACTACTTATACCATATATTTCTCGCTGGCAAGTTATTGGAACCCGGTACAAAAATATCAAAATAAATATAATTTACGTCACATTGCAGGTTAAGTAGAGGGAACCTGTGAATCTAGTTTTAAGCCACTCCGTTCCCCACTTGTCGCTGACTTCTGAAGCAATTGCGTGCTGAGTGGAGAAACATAGCGCCGCCACATTGCCACGTTACCAGAGAGGAAATGAAAATATTAAATATTTCATTACCTCAAGTAGAAATCGAACACACAACTAGTCGCTTTATTGTGTGTATTAAGAAAAGATACAAATAACTTATACTGTGACAACAAAATAATACGAACATATATGAATTATGAGGTTAACAATACTAGTAATGTATTATTAAATACCTTAAAAAGGTAACATATTACCTTTCAACGTTATTTTACACTCATTAGTCATAGGTCACAACTCACAAGTAATGTTATAATGACAGTTCTAACATAAATTCCGAATTCCACTGTTATTGCGGATATCTATTTGTACATTCTCGTGAAGCATTTCTTGTTATTTTTTATTATTTCAAAAATGTTTTAAGTAAACTAAATGATTACCTATTATTTTATTTCCTCGAATGGGAATCGAACCCCCAATCTGTTGTGTTCACAGTCCCACGTTTGTATCCATGCGCCAGCACTGGCCTTGTTCTTTTTTGTTTTTTTTTTGTATAATATATTATATTGCATATGTTTATTTGACAAATGAACACCTACAAAAGGGGAATCCCCACATTCAGGTATCTAATACAATGGCGTCATATTTATATAAGTAAAACGGAAAGTAAATATCAATTAAATGTAATTTACAAGTCTATAATTCAATAGACATAAAATAATGTTCTTTAAAATAATGTCGTATATTTCTTCAACGCTGACTATAGACTAAAAAATCCTTTATAACTTATTCTTAGCTCTACATTGTAAATAACAAACTAATGTAATCTTATCAAAATCGTTCATTCATAAAAGGAAGTCAGCAATATAATAAAAATACTCTACTCATTTAAAATCTTTGAAGTGCCGCTATATGTAAAAAATTTAGATTTTAGTCAAAGAAATCAAGAAGTCGCAGAATTTTGATTAACTTATTTTTAGGCATATCTTTCATTACGGTGGTTACACTGTTAAGATACTAGAGATCCACTATTTTGTTTATCGAAATAGCATGTTAGAAGACAGATCTATATTTAGATGTAACGAGAAAACAAAATAAGAAGATTCATTCCAAACCTCCAAAGATCAATTTGACTAGAATCCTAGTTGTGTGTACAAGACAGCAATCTCATCAATTACTTCGATATCGTAAAAACGTGATTATAAATAGAATATTATTGCAGATTTACATTATAATTTACGTCAAAACTAAGAAGAAATTACTAATATAGAATGCCAACCTCACGACTGGCCCATTATGCGCGACATCATATTAAATAATAATTTAGATTCCATGTTTCCTCGGCCTAAACGTGTCGAAATTATCATGACGACTATTAAAGAATACATAACAAGTGAATGAATGAATGTATCGATACATGTATAATGCGTTTGCGCAATAACTTTGGTTTAATAGTCTTAAAAAGGTATTCGTGCGGCTAATGAAGACGTCAATGACGCCCGAGGCGTAAACCCTGTACGTAATTAACACCCATTTATCGCTTATTTTATGTTAAAGTTCAATATTATTTTGTTTTCAACATTCAATGTGTGATATAAACTGGAATATTTTCTAATAATTTACGTTTCTAATGACTTTCTATTATCAATTTGTAATTAAAATGTAAATTAATGTGAAACTCAGATGAAAATTGCCACTAGTGGAATGGAAATGGAATAATTTAAAAATGTATATCTTAAGGATAAAGAAGAAATATTAGAGATGAGATATTAATTCATAATACAAATAATTACTATCATGATGCAAATTAAAAGTGTCGACGCAATAGTTACAATCTCGGCTTCCACAGGGATGAATCTTCTAAATAAGACATTGCCAACTCTGCTCTATAACTTCTCTCTCTTTTTATCTCTGTCGATGGTTAGAATATGGCAAACGAAAAAAGTAAGAAATTTGAATTATAATATTTAAAAATCTTAATATCACCGATATAGTAGGACTAGTGAAACATTAAACGTTCTACAGCAATAACGTCAGTATTCAACACTTATCAATACATCAAAGCTACAAATAGCTGGTGCTAAGTATTAATCCGAAGACACATTTCAACTAACTAGAGGCTGAGAGATTATTGCCAGTTTTCAATCATTAGAAACGGTTAATTGTCGGTCATTATGTTCTATCAGGTCTATGAAGAAAGTGCAGGCCTACAGCCATCCTTAACTCCAGCCGCGGGTGAAACAGAAGTAATAAATAAACAATGTAAGTAAATATTCTGGCATTAGTCACTTTATATGAAACAAATGTAACGATTTGTCTGGTCATTTATCTTGTGCAATTTTGTTACTGTTTGATCATTGGTTTAGTCGCACATTTTGTTTGTTAAATGTGAACCTTACTTTCAAATATCACGTGAGGACACATATTTTTTAATGTTCTCTTTCTAGAATTAACTATTTTTATAAATATATATATTATATTTTTTATTCACACCAACAAAAACAATATTACGTAATTTTTTATTATAGCATTTTTAAAAGGTGTTTTATACTAAAATTTAAAACTTTCAAAACTATCCTACGAATATTATAAATGTGAAAATTTGTGAGGATGTATGTTTGTTGCAAAAACTACTGAACGGATTTAAATAAAACTTCACAGTAATATAGCTTATACATCCAGAATAATACATAGGCTAAAATTTATGTAAAGAGATGATTTAATTTGGCCATTACATAGTAATAACATAAAGTGGGCGAAGTCGCAGGTGCGCTGATAGGAGTACATATTTTATATATCACATAAAATATGTTTATATTTGCAACAAAGCGTGGATCGTACAGGAGCGAGCACATATTATAAGTAGAAGGCAGTAAAATGACGCGGCAGTCGATTCCGGGAACGCTATAATGGCTAACATTATCAGTAGCGTTTTCCCACGTGCGCGGTCGGGTCGCGGACCGTGCCTGACTGTAAATAAACATCCCACAACCGTTACACTGTTATTATTTACTTGGATTTTGAATTGATTTATTTATTTTAAGAAAACATAACTTTTGAGTTTATCGTTGCGCAGTGGTATAGAACCTTACTGACAGCCCGATTGATTTAGGTTAGATTCTCATTTAACACGCAATGTTTGGAAAATATAGGAGGTTCGTGGGAAACGGAGTGTCTTAACACTATATTCATCTACATTCGGGATCAATCGTGGAGTTTAGAAAGACATGATTTGTTATACACATCATTCACTTGTAGGTATCGTTAATTTATTGATAGTTAATGAATGGTTTGTTTATTATGAACCTAATTTTTTTCAGTTTCTTTAATCAATTATTTTCTTAAGTTAATCGTAATTTAAAAGATTTCTTAAAGCACCTATTAATCTTATGGCTCCAAAATTTCAATACTGATAATTGTAAAAAAAATATTTGTCCACGATTTTATGTGACGAAACACAAAACTTTTTAAGACAATTTCCTTTAATTTAATATTTTATTCTATCTACATACAAGGTAGAATACCTGTAGTACCTTTTAACCTATATATTCCTTCTTATGCAAATGCAGAATACCGTCACGTAGCTCGCTAACAACCTGGCACGTACCCCGCGACTGTACCACTCGCAGGATAAATAATATACATGGTATTTTGTATAATTAAATTTTTAGAACTTTTGTCTAAAATTTAGTCTAATTTGTTTTGTTTTTACGTAAAAAAATGTCCTCGAGATCTACTGATAAGTACTCTCGTGTTTTATCGTATCTAACGATAGCAATTTAAAATAATATTATTCTTTATAGAGAGATAATTGTATTTCATTATCTAAAAGATATCTGCTCAACACGTAGGCGACTTATTTATTAAAATATATGTAAATAATAAATATTTTATCTCCTCTATTACGTGTCGAACCCGTAGCGTTTACAGTCACAATTTTTGTCACTGCGCCACCACTGGCCTCAATAAATTTAAATATACCTACAATGCAAAACAAATGAACAAACAAACGAAAAGACACTTCACAATAAGACTATCAAACGAAGTAGCCGTAAAGCCTCCCGTTACCGTTTATTTCACAGACCTCCGTCTAAGTGCAGTACGTAATGAAGTCACAAACAAAAGGCAGAACTTAGAACTGGGATAGCTCTTATTTTACATTAACTTGGAAAAGCTATGACCAAATCTTTATTACAGTGGGTATGCGAGCTTATTTAATATGCGGGTTGCGTATTTTATTGTACGTACATATATATGTACGCTATCTGTGCTCGCTGGAGCTTTCTTTATTATCACCACACTTCCATCTGTTTCTCAAGTCAAGTGCATTTTGTTTTTTGTTGTTTCTGAAAAGAAAAACTAGGGCTGGAAACTTTCAAAATTCTATGTTTTTATCATATAATTAATATAATAAATACAAATGTTATAAAAAATATTGTAATATTTAGTTTATATATATTTTTTTTCATCGAATTTTATATTTTAGATAGATATATTTTCAAAATTAAAAAAAAATACAGTTACAATTTAAAGTCATGATAGAAATTTTAGAACAAACTGAACATAAAACATAATATTATTTTAACAAAATATAAAATTGCTTCATTTTCTTTTAAAAAAGTAAACAATATGGAAGCAACAATATTTTACACAGAAAACAATATATAAGCACTTGAAAGAATATTTACTGGTCAAGCCGGGAATACGGATGCCGGTAGTCGATACATATAATATGCAGATTGCATTTATAATAGATTCCCGACCGATTTGCATACTAACTGTAACAAAGCCCTATCCGCAATTCAATGTCGTTCCGCGTAGCACCGGACAATACGGATATAAATCTGACATATATTGATTTATATACCATACTTGTTTCATATTTTCCGAGATTTTCAATAAAGTGTAAGTTTCAATAACGTGTAATTACCGTTCGATACTCCATTTAGCGAATATGTCATGTGTGATACAAAATTCTACTATTTCCATTTGATAATAATATAAGAGCTCGTATAAGAAAGTCATTAATTGACAGAAAATATATTAACACACTATAAAATCGATATTCCAACAATTGATATCAGTCGGAGCCAGCGAGAATGCAAATCAAGGTCGTGAACCTCTCTAGTTTTTATTCGTCATTGCCTAATGGTAACAGCGAGTGGCGTCTCAGAATACAGAACTCTAATTACTTATATTAATCAAATGAACCTAATTTTATAGACGACTAACGCTCAAAAGCGTTTTTTATTATTGCTTAGTAGTTTGTATAAAAATATTTTTTTTTAGCTTCACCTGTATCCCGCACAAAGCAGAGTAGGCCAGGGTAAGCAGAGGGAACCTCGGTATTAAGATACTCCGTTCCCCACTTTCTGCCGAATTCTGAAGGCATTGTGTGTTGAGTGGCAGAACTCAACGCCGCGCTTTGCCTCGACACCAGAGAGAAGAAAAATGGAAATATAAACGTAAAGAAATATTTCACTTCCTCGAGTGGGAATGGAACCCACAACCGTCGCGTTGACGGGCGGCACCCTTGTGCCACTGCGCCACGACGGCCTCAGCCTATTTTTTTTTTAACGATATTCTCCTACTCACTATGATCTCCGTTAAGTATGTTGTACTTATGTATATAATATATATATAAAAATAATGTACAGAATAAAAAGACTACAGTCCTACAGTACAGCACATTCACTAAGAAACGTGCATTCGGATGATCAATCACGCGGCTCGACTAACTCTCAAATCAATGGACGTAATCTTCCCGAGCGTGTGAACGCGGTCAAATGTGCCCGCGAATGGTCTATATCTCGTAGACACTTTTGCAATCCTATGGGAAAGACAGTTCGGTTTTCCATTCGAGAATATAATTTAGTGTTACTGCCGTTGAGATTTACAGAACTTGTGTGTTTTCATCTTACTTTAGTTCATTTTGTGTTTGGTTTTTTGAGGCCAGAGTTAGGTTGTGGATTCGATTTTCAGTCGAGGTAATGTAATATTTCATATTTTAATTTTTTCTCAATAACATAATTGTTTTTTTTACTTGCAATTAAATCGGTTAAGCTGTTCCTGAGATCATTATGAACAAACGTATAAACGACACAAATTTTAAAAAACTTGGTTTTTGGTTTTATTAAACGCCATCAATACATTTTTTCTTATATATATCAATGTTCAGATCAGTTACGATTTTATTATAGGTGAAGATATAGATAGATAAATAGAAGTAACAATTATTTAAGATAAATAGAATCTAGCAATAAATCTCAGTGCTTGTTACAGTCCTCATTATGTTTTAGATAGTTCACTATATAGTTGACAAGATAGCAGTGTGAAGTCGGCGTGGGATTTCGTTTTCCGTTCCGTTTTTGTCGTTTTAAAATCAAACCCAAATCGACCACGAGAAGAATTAACTTGGTATTACAGGAATTATTTATAGCATTGGTTCTTTACACCTTTACATTTTTTGCAGAGAGAATCTAGTGTTGTGACACTCCGTTACGCTCAATTTTCGAAATATAATATATATTTTGTTTTGAGACGGGAGCAGCTTAAGGTCCGTTTAATCCAGAGCGGGGAACCAACAATTAAGTACTTATAAATAAAAATAATAAATACTAAATGTAACAAATATAATTTAATATATTATACTAGACTAAGTAGTGGCGCAGGGGTACAAAGTAGACTGTAAACGGACTGGTCGACTGTCCGGGATACAATATTTATATAATAATTCCGCCGACTGGGAATCAAATTCATGACCTACGCGTTGGTCATGAGTTTGACGCTTTTAGAATTACACGCTATTTTGATAAAAAAAATAACTTATTAATAAGTTTCAAAGGCGAACTTCCTTCTTTTCGTATTAGCATAATTTACGGAATATTTAAAATTAACAAAGTAAAGCTTATTAACTCTACTAAGTATATTATTAATATGAGGACAAGATAATAAAATATACTTTACTTTCACTAAAATATCTAAGTAACTGTAATATATATATTTTACAGTTATTTGCAATAGAAACATATTTTGTATTTCTCTTTTATATATAGACTTCGAATATATATATATAACTAACAAACATATTCCATGTAAAAAAATTCCACTAGCATTAGATAAGTTAATACAACAGGTGTATTTCCAACAATATATTCATTAGATATTTGCACACAGTCATACATACATTCATTCATTGAACGGTACTCATATTTTCGTCTGGGACATTTACTGGCTGTCAAAACATCGTGACTGATGCTCCAGAGTGGGTGAGGTACGGTCTGCCGGAGTCGAAGTCGAAGTCGAGTCGATATACGATTCGCAAAGCGAGAAATTATTGACTACACGCGAAGAAGTCACGTCAAAGCGACCATTTTGACTCCTAAATGAGTTCGTTCACACTGTTAAGTTCACGGTCGCCTCCGCTTACTATGATAATGTATGTACATTAGATGTGGGCATATACAGACAAACAATTTGACTAATTTGTAATACTTAGTGCACAATATATATATATATATATATATATATAGACACACATATAAACATAGAAACAAAGAAATAATATATGATAAGACACCTAAAGTTACCAGATATGCTATCTAATTAAATAAGCTTAGTTTAAGCGTAGGTGGCGTAATTTTTCTTACTAATAAGATTACTTTCATATACATTTAATACCCATTTTATTTGATAGGCCTATATTGGTTTAAGTATACAGTGATTTATTAGAATGAGGCGAACGTATAAACGATCATTTAACTAAATTATATGTAAAAGGAAACGATGTACTGTTATTAAAGCAATACTGTGCCATTATATGGCGCGAGTAGTATGTATAGTCTTGTAAAAAAATTGTATTGAAGTTTATATTAAAAGATTCTATGCCTAACAAGGTTGTATTTTATTGGCTTTAAAATGAAACATTCTAACAGCAAAAAAGGTTTTATATTTATTTAACAAAATAAGAGGCTAGATCGAGCTTATTTACTTTCATGGGTATATACGCTTGTTAGCGTGGTGTCAGGTTGACTACACAGAATACATAAACAAAAATGATTACACTTATATTTATATTAATTTTTTTTTCCATTCCATAATGATAATTTAAATTGATTTATTTTTAATTTTACTATAGTTTTCAGTTTAATATTTTGTATATAAAGTACTTGTAAATTGTAATTTTAAATAAATCAACAATAAATATATGTCATATATTTAGCACAAATACATATAAAACAAAAAGTCACGAACGTAATAGTAATTTGAGGTACCACGCGCACGCGCACGCGGTTGCTCCTATTTGAAGAGCGCGACGGCGTTAATCCCACAGGTCTCACGATTTCTTGAAGCGAGCTGGAGACACGAGATCTCCATTGTACTCCATTCCCACGGTTACTATGAGAAACTCTAAACTATTTATTAATATTTTCTTTTTAATTGAACACAACTTTTTTTTATTCTTGGGAAACTTTACAAAGGACTTGTAAACTTTCATGGTCTTTTTAACATAGAAATTTCTTTATTTAATATGTATTTCTTATCATTTACATTTTTAATCTGTTACTTCAACGCTGCTTATCTTTAGAATGTTAATTTTGATTGAAATAAATTATAGCATTAATTTCCCGTCACTTAATTATATATGTATGAAATGTGAACATAATATAAATACTTTTTAAGTATGAAAACTTAGCGACAAAATCATATAAATATATTCATTAATATACACAATGTATGTGACATAATATATCAATAATCCGAGTTAGCTAGTCACTTTATTAGTATATTTTACTTATTTACCCTCACACTGTGCCACTGCTTTACAATTGCCTAATAAAATATTATTATCTTTGTTATCGATATCACTATACATACAATATAATAAAAGTACATGTGCGTGTACACTGTCTACATCGATAACATGAGAATTTTTAAGTAAAATCGGTCATTCCCGAGAAATACACATACTTAGAATTATTTTGCTTGACCAGGTGGAATATTTCTTACGAGGAGTCTTATGAGCACAATGTAAAACTCAAGTTTGTAAACATCGAATTGTAGCGATTGTAACTGAGGTGTTAACTTTACTTTACTTTAGATGGATTTTTTTTATTGATTAAAATATGATTTAAAAAAAATATTAGGAGAACTTAGTCACTTAGACAGTCCAGATCTCCTATAGGGTGTAAGAGGGGCTTTTATAAAATGAAATATAATAATTGAATACTTGAACCCGCTATATCCAATAACCCAATATTGAGAATCGTGTCAAACGCAAGAAATATAAATTATAAAATACTAATTTATTGTTAACAAATAAAATATATTCAAGGAAAACACAAAATCGACAAAGTATAAAATTTTATTTCCTTTGATAAACTTTGATACTTTTACTCTTTTTATTACACGCAGACTTGTAACCTAAGTTAAAACATAATCGGACAGGTGTCACTTCGATCGATACCAACTCAAACTATAAAATACTATAAAGCCTTCGGTTTCTACAAACGATTTTACATACTAATGTGTTAATTGCTGTTTAAACGTTTGTATGGAATTATGTGAAACTGTGTGGTACTTTAAATTCACTTTTATTCAATGACAATAAGGCAATAAATATCTTATTAACTAAAAATTAGACTATCCTATAGAATACGATCACATAGAGTTCAAATAAAAGATTTTGTAACGTGCCAACAACAATAGATGGAAGACTTCATTCTGTATACATTTACACTTAATGCATTCGATAGTTACACACCGCTTTATTTATTTATTTATTTAGCTTTTATCATAGCAATCTCCTTATATGAGGAAGAAAAGATATTGAAATTGTATTTTTAAAAATCAATTTATGTGTTTAATGGCTAACTGCATGTAAACCTCATAAAAAATATATTTAATAGAATATAGTGAAAGTACTTACAAAAAATCTCTTTTTTGATGAATTCATGAGTTGTAGCGTAGTAGAAGTCTTGTTGCAAAACCTAAAACAATAGTAAAATAATTTATTTATTAGTAATAACGTTTCATAATTAGTATATTTTTGTATAACTATAGAGATATTTTTCGTTCGAAATGACACTCCTACATAATTATATATGTATGTAGGTACGTCATCATTGTACCTACTCCAAAGGTTACTTCAATGGTGACAAAATCAAATAAAAATATATAAATATAAGCTTTTTTTCATTTATTTACAAAATTCAAATTTAAAAGAGACCCTAATGAACTAAAAAGATAGTAAGATATACATCGTTAGTATTAACTAAGGGTACGCCTGCACGTTGCACGTTGCACCCGGCGCGCACCTGCGCCCGCACGCCACGTGCTATAACGGACCAAAGCATCTTGTCTCCAACATCTTACTATTATAAATGCTATCATTATGTTTTTCTGACTTAATTACGTTTTAATGTTAATTATAATTAATTATACTAGACTAGAGATATTCTATTCTCACTTTGTTACGCGTTAGAGCTCTTTTAAAAACGGAAATGTGAATTTCACCATAAAATAATAAGAAAACATTTATAATTACTAACATTTGGAGATACAATTATTATCATTTTATATAGAGATTAATATTTTTTATAAAAAAAAGTATACAGACTTTGCAAAGTTGCAATATTGTCTATGACCAGATCTATAATATATTAATTATATTTTTTTTTGCCTTTTTTTATTTTATATTAATTTCCTCACTTACATATACAAGTAAGTATTTAAAACATCATTGTGCATGTGCTAAGTATTTGATGCTTATAGAAGGTGATATATAAGATATTTTTGTTATTATTATCCTAATATTTCTATAATTACCTAATATTTCTTATTGTAAAAAATAAACGTACATCACGATTCCCATATAGGTGTCACGGACAATAAATTCTCAATTTAGCCCCATAAAGATAATAAATATGAAAGTAATTAAGGAAAAATCACTTCCTTTTCGGTTTTACTTAACAAATACAAGTATATACATGGTATAAATTACTTTGTTCCCTATAATATTATAAAATGACTAATTTAAGCAAATTTTACTCATTCTTTGATTTACAACACGATAAAGTAATTATTAACGCTGTTGAAATCCATTAACTTCACAAACCAGTGAATTTAAAATTTAAATATCGTTATTGTTTATGTACCTACCTACGATATTATATATTTTTCATTTGAAAATATTATCATTTTATTGCTCTGATACCAAAGAAAAACACAGAAATGTCATAACACTAGGTTCCTAGATTCCCTCTGCATTTGTAGTTAGCAGGGTTATTCGAAACATTGATGTTTACTGAGTCGCATTACATGGATTAAAAATTAAGCCTCTACATATTTATAATATGCTGAATGTGAGAAAAATATATTTGGTAATAGAATTAAGGTTGTCTTCTGTTTGTAAAACAGTTATATTTTAAATCATCTCTATTTATAAAATAAACTACCAATATTTCTATGTAAGTCCCTATTCCAGGCAAGTCATACCTAATATAAGAGTAACACGTGTTTGGATCTATATACCTACTCGCAGTTAAACGACACACATCGACCTAAGAAGGTGTGGAACAGTGACATCCAGGCTATAAAAGCCAAGAAAGTAGTAAAAACTTGCTTATCGATAGAATAGTAATTGTTTTATGTATTCACTTATATATTAGACGTTGAATGTTGATGAATGTTAGTTTTACTATATAATTTTATCATGAAAATAGAATATATATATATCCATATAGAATAGTTATATAACGTGGCACAGTTAAAACTTTTAAGACTTTTATATGAATTTAATTTTTGAAAATTTTTTTTTGATTACTCACAGAAAATTTTAAAATAATATAAACGCTAGATTATAAAAAATATTAAAGTTCACAATAAATATTCAAATCGTTATCGTTATTTTAAAATATTTACAATTGAGATGGATAATACGAATGAACTTATACTTTGGCTGTAACCTTTAACCACATATTACGACTGAACGACATATGTTTCTCCAAAAAAGCATTTTACCGTTTAATGACATTTAAAGTAAAATTTAAGAGGTCGAACATTTATTTTTAAGTATAAAATTTGTTAAATTACACAAATCGAGATTTTATCGAGTGTTCGTGTTTCTTGAGAGGCGATGCGTGTGCGCAATCAAAGTTAATTATACACAGGGTGGTCTACTATCGAGTGCTTGTAGTTTTGGTGCGAAAGTCATTAGGATAATAAAGACTTTAATTTATCATATTTTACATATTTATATGGTTATTTAACTGATCTTTTATGGTAATACTACAGAACTCATATCTATGAGTATAATATAAAAAACATAATATTCAAGAAAGTGTATTTAATATACAACATGTGAATGAGTTATATGTAAACATATATATCTAAAAGATGGAAGACATTGAAGCTTTCTATGGCTTTCTAATGTTCATGGACACTATCAGTATGATATGGCACATACAAGTAAAAGTGAAACTAATAAGTTTGATTAATCATATTCCATTGAAACTGACTTTCGATTATCAAAACGGTCGTTTTTCGAGGGAAGGTAATTTCTGAGAGCGTCGGTCCCATACTAAAGTATGCTTGTAATTTTAACAGCTTGTAAAAAGGTTAAAAGATCAAATATCGGCACGTACGCAGGCGTCGACTGTAATTTGGCTAAAAAGCTTATTAAATTTCTGAACTCTTCAACGTTATTAATATTTTAAGAAGCTTTTAGTATCGGGTTGCATTAAGCGCAAGATTTGTCATTAATAATAAGCTGTTCACCATTACGAGTGTATAAAATTGGGAATATCAAATATGTTTTTATAGGTATTTATTTATACGAAAGTGACGAAACGCGCAAAAGAACGTTTTCGAATAAAATTCGTGTCCCAATTAAATAATTTTTTTATCACTTTACATTAGTCATACGATAATGTTAATTTTATAGTCACGTGTCCCTCGAATTTTGAAGAATAACCAAATGAAATGTAAAATTTCCAGCAGTCTACAATTTTTTCGTTTAAAGAAATAACGTGTTGAAAAAGAAACTAAAGGTGCTGGTTGGAATTTGAACCCCCGCTATGCCCAAGCTTTGTACGTTTTCCAAAAAAAAAAAAACAATACTGCAATTTTCCATCGACCGTATGACGAAAACATTCTTATTATAGCATAACGACATGAGTATGAGTTCGTAAATTTCGTATTAGATTTTATTGTTAATATAGCACTTTTTTAGCATGCTCTTAAGAAATAATGTACTTTGACCACTCTGCGATAAAACTAAGAAACTATAATAATAAGCAAACAAGTTACTACATACAAAATGCTACGTTATTAATAATTTTTGCTTTAAAATGTTTCTTATATGTTATGGAAAAAATATGCTGTGTAATCTATTGAGTCACTTATTCCTTACTTTCGAAGACGGTATCTGTTTGTAGACATTGTAGACATTTTTTAAAGTATAATTACAAGACACAAGGTGTCATAGGTACATTGATTTCAACTGGCACTATCGATAATTTTTCATCTAAAAACGCACGGAGGACAAAAGTCTGTGGCGCATATCAGCTCAAAAGAAATTCCATAAACCTGGAATCTATCTAACTGAAACTAATAATTAAATTAAAAAAATAAGTTTAACTACTTACAAGAATCTAAGTTTCTAAATTATTGCACTTCATTTATTATCTGTTAAAAGAACTAGCTAAATAATTTAATTTGAACAACTATCGTTTATTCCGAAAGATTCCACTGAAATAACTGACAAGTAAAATACTTGAATTGCGTTAGTGCGAAGAAGATACCCTCATAATATCTATACATTGATGGTAAGGTTACTAACGTATATATATTCTTCCATCATAAAAAAACAATGTAAAACGAAGTTATAATATAATACTTAGAACTTGTATTTTATGGTGTAACCGACGTTGCGTGACGGCTTGGTACGATGAATATACGTCATGGCAATTACTATGTTCATGAAATATTTACAACGACATGTTATATAAAATATTTTTAATTTTATTAATTTAGATATAAGTAGAATAATATGAATGTATCATTTTATATACATATATATAAAAATGTACATTTACAGAGTGACTTACGGACAGCACACAGTCAAAACTACTTGACTTACAAAGTTGAATTGAGCATATAGCTTAGGAAATAAATTTACTAAGAAAAAATACAAATTAATTGGATAGCAACAGTAATTTCAATTAAATGTTAATGGCAACTAGCATAAGATATTACAAAGAAACCTTTTGTCATATTATTTGTCTAAAACAAAAATTACCTTTTTGATTCTCTTGTCTACTTCGAATAGCTCGAATAGCTGGTCACTTTGAGATCTGTAACAAAAAATAAATTCAATTTAAAATTGACGCCAAATTATAATTAGTAAAATAATATTGAAACACCTTTTAGGGTTGATAATGTATTAGATATTATTTCTCTTGTCTATAACTTAAAAGTAAGACTTTTTGCGGCGTTAATTTTTTTTTCTCTGCTATACTTAAGCAGAGTAAGCAAGGGTGTCAGATATGTCTCCACGTTGGAGTATTTTCCTTGGTAATTGATATCATCGAACCAGCTGAGACAGCATTTTGTGTCTCTAATTCTAAATGATATACCTGCCTATTAGCGTCGAGTCCGGTATTGTGCCTTGCCACCTACTTTTGAGCTATTGTTACGGTTAGATCCAAAGATATCATAAAATATGTTCTAATTCACGTCTGTCTGCCTATTGTTTATTGACACTTCGTGTTATAGCAAGCAAGTGTACATATTCCATTTCTGCGTGAAGTATTAATGATTAATTCATTAATATGAAGTATGAAATAATATATAATGAAAGATTGATTAATCTGATGTTTCTTCAACAAATATAACGCTATTTAGAATTTATCCTCACTGCTCCAATTAACTAGAGGTATAAATTGTTTGTGTGATTAATGCTCGACCTCCCATGGTGGTTGAGTAAAATCTAGGCTTAATCCAGAAAATTTATAGCAATAAGTAAATTATTAAATTGATATTTGTAACAATCTTATAGAAATTATTACTTTTAATAATTAACTATGTCAGCTAAGGAAATGCAAGAGTTAAGGAGACCAATCACCTCAGCTTACTAAAGAAAATGTACAGACTATCTAATATATCCGAATAAATATAGAAGACTCCTTATCTAATAATAAATATAAATATTTATAGTTCATACATACATTGCAATTTATTAAATAACTAACGTAGTGCGATTTAATATTATAAGTCCATTTCTGTTTTGGCTTTAGAATAATTTAGCAGTTTACATCAGGAAATCCAATACAAACTGCATATAAAATGAACTTGATTTATGCCTCACTATCATTAAACAAAACAGTTTTCTTTATACATAGCCTATGACTATCGCGCTATAAATCCTTCTCTCTGAAACGTTGTCCCGCGGCGCGGTGTAGTGATGCCCGCTTTCGATACACATTTATATAAAAGAATTACCCGTATATTTGTTTTTTTTTTTTAAATAAAAACATATATTAAAAGTATATTATTAATTTTCACCAGTATGGCAGAGAAGTAGTGTTACGACACTTTCCACTCTTTTCATTATAATATAATACGAAGAAAGCAACGTTAAGTTCTATACAAGTATTACAGGCGGACCAGCCGCTAACACAAAGTATATCAATCAAACGTTTCAAAGAGATCACTTAATTATGTGCCGTTATCGAAAACTAATTATTTATTGTGACGGATTTTAATTTTATTTCGTTATCACGTTTTCTTTTCTTATTCGGCATCTTGTAATTAATTCACATTGCCTCTCAAAAGGCAACTCGAATTAATATATTTTTTATAACTCATACAACAGTTACAAGATGGTTGGTTGTTAATGAAATTTGTACACAATATTTAAATCTATCGGGCCGTCGTGTCGCAGTGGAACAAAATTCGACTGTAACGCAACGGCAGTGGGTTCACAAGACATACTTGGAGTGAAAAGTTAAAAACGGAGTGTTTTAGACACTTATATATCTCTGGCTAATATGTTTAATAAAGCATGAAAATAAAAAAAAATATATTTTTTTGTTCATATTTATTTTTAATAATTTAAACAATTATAAATGTAATTTTAACCACAATTTTCTCGTGTGACCTTTCCTTTGTGGTTTTTTTCTCTAAAATTGAATGGCTGGTGGGGAAGAATCTTTCCCACGGACCGAGCCATGGGAAGGTGAAGGCATTCCCTAGTTGAATTAGGTCGGCATTACCGCGCCTACTATCTCGAAACTAAAATATTCCCATTCTAAATACCATGACTGCAAATTGTCTTATTTTCAAAGATTGAGATACAATGGAGTACCGCTCGGTTATAAAGGTGCATAACTGAACGTGATAATTGTGGGATTGAATTTAATCCAAGAAAATGGAACTTTGGTTTTGGACTTGGTTTTCTAAAGAATTGTATTTTTATATGATAAGAAAGGGGAAACAAGTATGTAAATAATTATTTACGTATGTCTGTCTGTCATATTGTGTAACTAGTGCGGTAGTTTGTCTCGATGCTAACCGCAAGCCGGTTGATGCACAGGAGGAATAATTAGGGGATGTGGTGAAAGACAAAGTTCAATGAACTTTACACCACTAAACTATTTGAGTTTATTAAAATAGTAATATTACTCATATAATGTTTCTTATATATTATATTTTGTATGATATATAATTCTGAACAAAAATAAACAACTTTGTCAAAAATATTCTACTCACATATTTTGTGGTACAAAAGATCGTCATCGGCCACATGTATCCCACGTTTGAGAAACAATTAAGCATCCATTGTATCATATCACATTACGAGTACCGTCAGCCAATATACAAAAGTTTATTAGTAATCACGGGCCGCGCCGCTCCCGCGCCACTCCCGCGCACAATGCCTCTACAAAAACCTCAGATTCAATCCGCTTGTAATTCTGTTTGATTATCATTACATGGTCTCTATTAAGGTAATTATGAGCGAAGACGGACGAAGAACATGTATTGTGGACGTCAATTAGCATGAAGTGTGCGTCACCGCCACGGTCGTCGAGTCGTGGGAAAGTTGTATTCTGGTTTTTCGTTTTATTGTGGCTTAGAAGAGGTAGTTGAAATTTCTTTGACCCTTATAATATTTTCTTAGTCTGTTAGTCTCAGATTAAAAAAAGATGAAGTAGACTATGGCCTCAGAGGTTAAATAATTGGAAAATCGAGAGCTTGGATTACGTTTTCTCAGTCCATAGAACTGAAACGAGGAAATGTATGTAATAAATTGCATACGCCTCAGTATGCCAAGTAATTAATAGTAATGACAGTTTCTATTCCATTTCCAAATGACTTTATAGCCCAAAGCGCGACACGATCTCACGTTCTCCAAAAATGTGCCCTCAATGACAGAAAATGGTCGCCTTTTAGCCGCACGATAATGAATATTTAATTGCGTGGAAATATTTCAAGATACAGAAATGATACAACATGGTCCGATATAATAGCGCTCGTGATTGCCGAGTGCGTCTATTCTGGAATGTCCCCGAAACCTGATGTTAGTCACATTGTTGACTCATTATAGCACGTTTAGATCTGCCAATTGTTGATTCAAGCGATTATTGCTCGATTCTTATTTTAGTTTGTGCATCGATGACGAAAAAATCTAAGAAAATTGCTATTTATTTGTATATAAATTGCGAACTTTTCTTTTTTTTTAATAAGAGCGCAGAGAGAAAATAATGTTATTTTTGATCGATTTTTGCACTATCATTATATGGTAATAAAAGTAAAGCTATATAAATTAAAAACTGAGAATTATATCAAATTTACACCACGCTATACTTCTGAAATATCTTCACAATATTATAAACTATCTTGAATAACACACTGAAAGTTGGAAAATTATTGGTGTTTTTACAGTTTATCCTAAGTATATGGTCGTCTATATAATACATCAGGTGTGGATAGCGTGCTGGTAAGTGTCAGTTTCAATCGAACTCGGAGACGGACTGTCATTGGCGTAACGGTAATGGAATGGATAGTATGACTCTGCATGATTCCATCAAACTTGAGTCCCGTTTACTGTATGCGTCTATAATTTATTTATACCTTATAGTGCGATGTTAAGATTTTTGTAGCTTTAACTTATCGATTTCATTCTCTGACCGGCTTCTGTCTGTTTCACGGTTTGGTGGGCATTGTCAAATTGAACTAACTAAGGGTTTTGTATGTCAAATTACGAATTCTAGGTGTTATTAATTTAAAACTAATTTCATATTTCATTTAAAACCAGCAGTTCCTAAGATCAGCGCGTTCTACCAATGAAACTTTTCAGCTTTCTAATATTAATTTAGAAAATAGATAATTAAAAAAAAGTCAATAGCAGAGAATTAATGAGGAGTCCTACAAATTAATGAAAAAAAGAAATGAAGAAATAAACTTTTTCTATGAAATTCCTACCCATTTATAGTAAGTTCTTACTTTATCCTTCATTTACAACTTAGACTCACGTGAAGTAGGCGAATTTCACACAAAATGCAGCGAAAACAATACATAAATGCTCGTGTCGTCGTCTAATAAATTTGAATATTTGATATTAACTTCATCTTGATACACCACTCGTTATAAAAGATGTAAATGGATATATTTAAAAATTACATTCCTGTATTCACGTCATGTAACAATTGCAAATTGACTTCCAATTAATAGAGTGTCGACCGTGCTCGACCGTTACAAGTGCCACGCGTAAATAATATAAAGCACTTATCTGTTGTTATTACCACAATAAGCTTACAGACAGCTCCGTTTATAAATTAGAAAGACTTCGCCTTAGGGTTTATGAAACGTATACAATCAATATAATTAAGCAACAAACACAATGTAGACGGTATTAATCTTATTTGTACTAACATTGTCATAATATTTGCTTTCGACTGATAATGATTATTATAAACTTAAAGGTCAGTCGTGGCCAGTGGCGCAGGGGCAAAAAGTTTAGGTTCGATTCCCGACTTGAAGAAATGAAGAATTTTTTATTATAATATTTCCATTTCTTCGCTTTGATATCCAGGCGGCGTTGATTTCCACCTTTACAATTTGGCGGAAATGGAGAACGTAGTGTTTTAACGCTAGGTTCCCTCTGCCTACCGTGCTGTGTGGGGGATACAGCGTGAAGCTGACTTTATTATAAACGCATACAGACAGCTTAGTAAGGGAAGTAAAGTAATTAATTATAAAATGTAACATAATCGTTTTATTATAGAGATTTTTTTGTATATTTAAATTAACGCCGCGCGTTGTCTCCAAGAAGCAATTAATATTGTAAATATAAATTATTTTTGTTAGGCATTCTAATAATATTGTTGAATTACTTCGATATTATTTAAAATCGAATTATTGTAATATCCAATAATACTTCACGATATTGTAAGTTACACAATATTATATTGAAATAGACTTAAGTCTATGTTCATATTAACATTTAGGAAATCAATTCTAGCTTTGAAACTAATAGAAACGCCTGAAGACAGACAAAATAGCTTAGAGAGGCGTACAGAGTCGTAATAACGACTAAATACATAATTCCTCTCGCAGCCATTTTATTATTTTTTTAAAAGGTAATTTGCTCTGTAACTATTGTTGTGTAATATGTATAATAATTTATACCAAAGTCTAAATCAAATTTCGTATTTAAATGTTATATATTATATATATTTGTCATTAAAATAAATGTACAAGCACTGTATGAATTAAATATTATGTGATCTTTCCCACATAGCTACGGCGATTATTTTGTATGTTATTACATACAAGTATATCAATTTACACAAAAACCAAAAGCAAAATCTGACATTACAACTGAATATACCAAGAATCTAAATAAAAACCCGGCTGTCTGGACAGACACACATAAAATATTATTATCATGATCATCATCTAGGATGCACCATAACGAAGCAACGAAGAAGCAGTCGGCCACTTCCCTATAAACTTTTAATGTGCATTAGGTAAAACGAAACCTGTTTGGTCATGAAGTATTGTATAACACCGTGAGAGCCACGAGTTTCCGTCCGGCCGAAGTCAAGGCTAACCGCAATACGGCCAATGTGAATACCCTACTGCCTCTGAACTCCACTCACCACCTCCAGCCGAGTGCTCTTGTAGTGGTGATTCATCGTATTTGAAAAAAATCTGGTGAAATCAAATAAATTGGAGGGGAAAACTTACAAGAAAAATTATGTTTTTTTTGTTTGGCCTAATCTCTCGACTTTAGTTTCCCGCTTTATCCACAATTGGGTTAGACGTCACATAAAGTTTATTAATATACACATAAAAGATTAATAGAAGACTAAAATCTAGACAGTTTTTCTAACCAAATCGTTAAGACAGCTACATTTTTATATATATATATACATTATTTAGCGAATACCATTTGTACCCACGACTATCATTTACAGACAGACAGATACGCCTCAACTGCATTAAGAACATGTTAACAATTTTTTTATGTAGCTTATAATTTGGACATGTGTTGTCTCACTTCGTCGCTAAGTTCCGAGTGAGATGTAAATAGTTAAATTCAACAGGTAATTGTCAATCGGCTCCCACGTTATGTTTCGAGCGATAGTGTTCTAAAATTGGGTATCCGTGTAGAATCATTATAGACTTAAGGTCGTACCTACTTATTTTGTATTCTTTTTTATATATATACACTATAATATAATATATGTAAATTTTATTTCACTTCCTCAAGCGCGGCGTTTAATTCCGCCACTCAACACGCAATGCCTCCCGAATTCGGCGGAGAATAAGGATCGGAGTGTCATAACACTTACATCCTCCCTGTCTACTCTACTATGTATGGAATACAGCTGAATTATTTTATATATATATATATACAATAATATTGAAATAACCAAAACATCTTAACTTAAGGAAAGCTTTAAGATATGTCTTGACCATTAACATCAGACGTTAAGCAAAAGTATAAAAAAAAAAAGAAACAACACAATTCAATCCTCGTCGAGTCTACATTTTCAAAGGACCTCCGTCCATACCTCTAAATACACGCTTCGATACAAACATTAGCGACTACTTCTGTAAAACCTGGCACGATAAAATCGTAATGGCCATTACGGGCACTAAATAACTGCCTTCGACGCGGACTCTAAACTCTTTTATGGTAGTCGAATGTCAAATGCATCGACCGTAACGCGAATCAATCATCGATTGTAAATTATATTTTAGGTCTTTTGTAAATTGTTTTGAAAGGCAAATGGTTTTCTTGTTCTTTTTTTTCTTTTTTTCATACGTTTTGCAGTGTGTGTACGCAGAAAGAACTTTGCAATAAATCATGGCATTTTGCTTTTCGACTGTCGTGTTTTGTAGTAAAAATAAGAATATTCGCTCTTTATCACATAATTAATCTAATATTTAATAACCAAGCAGAGTATATTTTTTCCCGCTTCACGCTGTATTTTTTTTTTATGGGAGAGGACAAGGCAAACGAGCGTTCGGGTCACCTGATGGTAAGTGATCACCGCCGCCCACGACCCCATGCAACACCAGAGGAGCCACAGGTGCGTTGCCAGCCTTTAAGGTGGAGATGAAGGGCACCGGGGCCCGGCATTACCTAATGCGAAACGCAGTGGCAAGGGCCACTACTTCACGCCGGTTTAAGATGCCGGGGGTGGTATTAAATCCGGTCGAGTCTGCCCATGCGTGTTGCCATTACTGGCGACGTGACTCTTCCACACGTACTTTAGTCGCCTCTTACGACACCGACAGTACCAGGGTGATCCTATTCTAAGCCGGGACCACACGGCTGAATACCGTAAATAGCAGGGTAGGCAGACCTAGTGTTAAGACCACTTCCTCACTCACTTTCCAATAGATGGCAAATTACGACTGTACTATTACTTAATAAAAAAATCGAAATAGTTTTCTTTTCCCTCCTCAGCCTGCAAAATATACGTAAATAGCTCTACTTGGTAACACAACTTATACTTAAACTTAAATGCAAAGATAGCTGCATTTACTATAGACTTACAGTTTTGTTAACATAAAATACATGGTCACGGGAATATATGTAGATAATAACCAATGTTTTAATTGTAATCAGATGCTATCACTCGCCATTCGCTTACAGCGCTGTAGGTTCCTACGTACGCCATCGGTACTTGTTCCCATGTTGCATTATCAAATTATGTTAAAACAATTTATTCTCCTCGAATTTTGCGAATATTGAATTCAATTTGAATGCTTAATTAATTAATTAATTAAGCATTCAAAATATAATTTTACTCATATTGGTTTATTTTACTTTTAATAATTAGTTTACCAATATATTAATATTCTAAAGACGTTAAGTTCTGCCACTCAATTCTTAATGTCTGGAATTTGGGCGGATAGCGACGGAGTGTTTTGTCACTAGGTTATTTTTGTTCACTCTATTAAAAATTCATATGACAAAAAAGCGATGATGTTTTATTTCGTTTTGCACTTTACATTTGTTTGCTGCTGGGCCGAACCCAACACCATTCTATACAGTTTAGACTGAGAAGACTTTTTTGACTTTTACCAGTTTTTACCACTACCACATTACCACATTACCAAATTATAAACAACGACATGATATCAAAAATAAAAAATATAATCAAAAATGACTCACTACTATTGAGGTTTCATAAATCCAGGTCTCGCACGTGTGTCGAAATCACAAATTAGTGTGATTATATAGATAAGATAATCACATTGAGCCCCCGTATTTCTTAAAAACTTGATAAAATGATAATTAATGAAACTTGGTTATTGATATGAAATTATCACCATTGGGCGGGTTTTTGGGAATTATATACAAACACGAAAAAAAATTGAAACCGTTTAGGTATTTATACAGTAGTGTTTGTCGCTCTGTTCTGTCTGACTACCCCGCTAAGTGATACAGCGTGAACCTAAGTTAAGTTATATTTATTTATCAATTTGTAGAAATTTTATACAGTAAATACTATGGCAATGTGGCTTATTTAGTATGTAACGATAGTGATGGTTTTATCCGATAAAGAAAAGCTTTTTGAGATCCCCAAATCTTTATTTTACTTGAAGCTGAAAAGTACACTTTTTCTAACCTACTTGTGAGAGTACTTTTTTGAGTATTTGTTTTCTATTATAATATACTTTAAAAAATATATAAATTACACAAAAAATAAATAACGATCGATCAGAAATTTAGCACATCTCAAGCTCTACATTCTCGTATAGGTTGTTTGTGGCTCGACAGTATATTAGGAGCAAACGCTCTGGTTAAGCGAACCACCGTAGGCGTTCCAGTTCGATACGATCCGTTGTACACTCGTGGCGTACATCGCCGCCATTTTATTGTTCTCGTGATTAGAAAGCCTGTACCCTGGTACTACAGTACAGGCACTACAGTGCTGATTGCACTCACATATAAATCCTTTGCCCCTCCAATCAAAGCTTAGCGTTTGGTAATTTAATTTTTTTAAGTTGAAAACTTTTTAAAGTAACTTTTGCTTAACTGATTGTTTGCTATTGATAAACAGTTTTAGAAATAACATTATAAACAAAATTAATATTTTGAATACTTTTGCAATCAAGGATTCTGCAATAAAAAATGTTACAAATAATAATCATACTTTTTTAAAACGATATATATAACAAAAACTAGCGTGGTTACCTGGTCAAAGTGATCCACGGAGGAAATGATAACCCACCGCTCGAACAATCATCACAGAACAAAAGGGCCGAAACAGTTAGACCTCGTGTTGCTGGACAGCGGCGGCGTGTCATTATAGAGCAGCAATTTAAGAAAGACCCATTAAACCTGTCCAAATCGTTAATAGATCGTCCCAAACCACTAACTGAGATGTCTTTTCAGGGGTCTCAGCGGAATAGACGATGTTAAATCTCGAGCGTTTCTGGTGGCCATAGTTTCTCCCAATTACACCGTCTCTAGCCGGCGATTGGCCGCTCCACGAAGAATCCGGCCTGTCGTGACTGTGATAAAAAAACTGACGCAAATTGCCGATACGCCTCGTGCACACAATTTCATGCCCCGACTTCGAATAACAATCTAGATTCGTCATATTTCGAGCAATGTGAACACACGAAACGAGATGTGTTCAAAATTAGAGAACCGAAACCGAAAAATCCGCGGATATCGATTTATAACTCGATGTAATTGCTGTTGTTGAACGCTTTGTTATATCGATTAATTTCCTTAACGGTTTTCTGAGAAACTTTTACAAGTTGCAATTATTTAATTATGTTATACTACACAATCGCAGCAATTTCTCCAATTCAAGCCTAAGTGCAGTTTAAAAATATTACTAATCGGTTTTATTGCTCTACAGTCTAGAGTCAATAAATATTTTTTATACTCTATTTATAATAAAATCCAATATCAAAATAGTTTGTATTGGACTTAAGGACGACTCTTTATAGGAGTAAATACGAAATTCGGTACTAAAAATATAATGAAATTACTTTGCTATACCAAATGTCATCCAGGTTAAATGACTATTTACATTTAGTTAAGTACGTTAATCGAGTTCCCTGAGCGCTCCCGGCGGGCTCCGTACAATGCTGAAGTCGTCAAGTCATCGCGCTGAGGTCCATTTGTCGCGGGACATGATAGCTTTTTTGTATATACTTACTTATATAAGTTTATTTATAAGAATAGGGTCGCGAATTCGGTTATTTTAAAAGAAAATATCCTAATATAATATTATCCACAGTTTTGTCTTAAGAAAATTATCATAACTTCATAAGTTCCATATAAATTTATATAAACGACTCTAACAAACATTCTAAATTATAATTAACGACAATTTCAATAAAAAAATCTAAATCAATTCTTCTCTCTTACACAAGCATGCTGGTTAAGCATTCATAAAGTACGGTAGTAAAGTTTACAGCCCTACCCCATGTCCAGTGCATGGTCGTTGTCGATGCTTATCTCCGTCGATTCGTTCCGGACGGAGGACGGCGCGTGACGCACGTCGATTAGAAATCTGGTCTTGGATGCCGCAAGACGCGACGTGCTGTCGATTGGCGGTCTCTATTAAACGCTCGGATCTTCTGTTTCTTTATCTTTTTTGTTACTTTTTAGTTCTTATCCACTGTTTCGCAGATGTGATCTGAGGGAGGCTGTTTTGTTGCTTATATTATGTAGATATTTATTTTTTTGGTTTTTTAATATTCCTATACTTATTTTATATTTTATTTTACTATTTTAGTATTTAAATGTCATCAATTATTAGAAAATTTGGATTAACAAACAAAAAGTGTAAACCAAGAAAAATACTTTTTTTTTTATAAAACATTTCCCATATGAGATATCAACCCTTAACCAATGCGTCCTATTAAATTCGTCCAAACAACACAACGATAAACGCTAAATCTTAAAAAATGAAGAGATTCTGTAGTAAAATGTTACAGAATAATTTATTATAGTCATATTTTATATAATGTAAATGAGGTAGCGGTACACGATTACGGCCTTGGCTTTGATGATTCACAAGTTCAAAAGTCCAAAAGGACATTCATCTTTGCAAAAGTTAACTCAGAATACTTGAAAATGGATAAAACTTTATTATTTTTATATTTAAGCTCATCAGCTTAAATAAGATATCTAGAGATATTATATAGATTAAGAATTTTAATTAATGGTCAATAAAATGTTGGTAATTTTAAGCGGTTTGCTGATTTTGAAGTAACTATTTAAATATAAAATGAACGACTTGATTTCAAAAAAAAAAATGTAAGATCTCCGAAATTTAATAGTTTAGAAACTACGCGAAGTAAAAAATTAGACACGAAAGTATATTTTAATGCCAAAAACACCACATTGTTCCGGTTGGCCAGTCAAGCGTGAGAGTCG
The DNA here is from genome assembly GCA_037355905.1 of Heliconius aoede. Lineage (NCBI taxonomy): Eukaryota > Metazoa > Arthropoda > Insecta > Lepidoptera > Nymphalidae > Heliconius > Heliconius aoede. Next base: position 296,388 of record JBAIZZ010000012.1, read on the forward strand.
CGCTCGACAACAAAAAACCATTCATTATTTTATAAAGAAACTTCAATATTGTATGACGACTGGGTTTTAACGATTTTTATTATATTTACTAGTATTATTTATAGGCCATAACCAATACGACTGAAGTAAAGTAAAATATTAAACAGAGCTATCAAAGCTCTACCTTATGGACTGTACTTAGTTTTCGGAAAATAAACTTTATAAAAAATACCATAAAAATATACAATAAAAAATACTACCAATAATTCTATACTAATGAAGTGACATCTTCATATCGAAATAGGAAAGATATTTTCTTATTACTATATTAGGGAGGTTTAATGGCCTAGGATTATTACAGCTCGAGACGTGTTTGATTGTAAATACGATTTTGCTAACTACATTAAAATATAGAAATATAATCGGATGCATTATTTTATCAAATAATAATTTAGGTAAAATCGTAGAGCAGTCATTTTCTTATAGAAAATGTAAGATATAGTGTCTGTCTGTAAATGCCATAGCTGTGGTTACGATTCCAACTCGACGAAATAAATTATTTGCAATTTCTCGCTTTGGTAAAACAAAATGCAGCGTTGAGCTCCACCTTGCAACTTGCAATGACTCGAACTCGGACGAAAATCTCAACATAGTTGCCGTTCCACGCGTCAAAAGTGAAGCTGATTTTCATATATTTTTAATAGTAATAAATATAAAAAAATACACAGATAATTATATAAATAATTGTACTATGGATTTTAATTTGTCAGATCATACTGATTGATACCTGGTTCAAACATGGAAAACTGTTCACAAACTTTATCATAACTATACAATTTGATAGTGAAAGATATATCGAATTTGGTGTTGCGTGGATATCTTATATGAACCCGCCTGAAATATACGTTAACGATACTGAGAATATGATATCGATAAGTGTAAATTTTACGGATTTACTTGTTTTTCAAATTTTTATTTTTAAATATGTTAAAAAAATAATCTAATTGTGTCTCTTTAAAAGATGTAAGATAGTATCATAAAAATATCAAGAATATATGTGGATTTGTTAATTCTATTCTTTAATTATGGCGTTACAATTATTTTCATTACTATGTTAATTGGACCAGTGCATTTGTTATTACAAAGTATAGTATTCATATTTTTTAAATTTGTAAAATTTAAATGCTACTTTTAGATTTTTAGAGACTGTTTCTCTTTAAAAAAATTTCCAATAAATGAAGTAAAACATAAAAATAGTGCAAAAAAAAAAGATAATTTTAACATTTTAAGTAAAATATAATAACATGACGTGATTGTAAAAAGTTGGTTATATGGCTGCAGTCTAACAAGTATTATATGGGCGCACATAAAACTTGTAGCTTGTGCAAGAGACAAAGAGACGTTTTTTGTAACTGATAATTATTTTTTTTGGTTGATATCTATTATAATAGCGAATGTCCTTCTAAATGACACAGATCATACAGATTAATGTATGATATCACTCGCTACCAACAAATGTAAGTCATTTATTATCAACAACATTTTATGAAAAATCTTAAAAATCTTGTCGTCACAATCAGATTCGTGTATTAAAAATAAAAGAACAATGACCTAAATTGACAAAAGATAACTATCAAAGTGACGTATACGTAGAGTCGATAACAGTTTGTGTACACGCACGCACTCGCACTCGCAGTCGCAGAGCTTATCGACCGACCGACCAATATTTACCCAAGAAACAGCAATATGCGAAACGGTCTGTCCGTGTCAACGACTACCACTAATTGTACTAGAACCCTAAGACGCAATAGAGGGGCGAACTCATTCAAGCAAATGTAACGTAGTCGAAATAAATAAAAAATATATTACACCTACCTATTGAAGGGACAGCAGCTGCGCCGGTACGGTAACGACAGATGCGAGGCAGCCGACTCAGTAAAGTATCGAAACGCCCGCGCCCGTGCGCTCTGGCAGACGATGGATGGAAATTTCACCGAAATGTGAAAAACTTACCGGTGCCGAGGGTCACGGAGAGCAGGGCCGGCACTCACTAACCGCACACGTGCACGAACGCCGCGGCCGCGCACCTGTCGCGGACTGACGAGCCATTTCCATATTTTAAAGTATTTAAGCCGTTCGAGCCGGAGGCGCGCGCGCAGCCCGACGCGACTGGGTGGACTGACTGCCGACGCGCGGTACCTGCCTCACCTGTCCCCTCTCCCCCCTCCACCTTCCCCTCATCACCAGGAACCGGATGGCACTCCAAAACAAAACGGTCAACAAAGGACGTGCCACGAATGTTCGCCACCGATCACATTCACAAAGGGTCGAGGGGCTGCTCGACTCGGGGACTCTTCTCGATTATACAACACCTGACTCACGCGCCGAAAACTGAACGCCTGATGATTTACGATCGTACTGCCAACGTAACACTCGCTCGGCTGTCGGCCGTCCTGACCGATTGCTTTTTGATCCAAACAATAATTGGCACATTGGTAACCGATGACGATAGGTTTGACGAAAATGCAAATGAGGCAACCGTTACACAAAGCCATTGTTGACGACAGAAAAACATTTGTCAGTTGCTGATCACACTGGACTGAAAAATAATAATGATTGCTCAACTAATTGTCACTCGGGTACTTGTAAACAAACAATTGTTACGGATTGCACATCCGAACAGTTACCGAATCCGTTTTTTATATAAAGGCATTTGTTTATTTGGTAAAGTAACACGGGTGAAATGTTATCATATCGAGTGATATTGACATTTCCTCTTGCAGTAATGTATTATTGATTTTCCCTGATGGCTTTCCATGTGCTTTAAAACGTGAAACAATAAATATGATAGTTTATTGATAACTATATAAGGATCTCGACATAAATATAGAGACGAATATCTCTGGCGTCAGCAATTCAAATTTGACTTTAGATTTTCATTGCATTTAATTACAAATTTCTGATTACTATAAATGTAAATCACTCACACAAACAATACGCATTTCGCACTTGTGTAATATATCATATGCCTAATGCCAATACTGTAACTTTTCATGAATCATATAGATTAAAAGAATTTTCCAAGTATGCAGATATAGTTGTAGGTATATTTTACGATAAAATTTGTGGTGCGCCGGCGCCGATACCGTCACACAACGATAACAGAACTGAATCTGAATTTCTTTCCATTATAGAATAGTATTTACAATGCACTCAAATGTTCTAATATTATTTATCAATACATTATCATGATTATATTATGCTCGTTATATTATGACTTCCAAAACAAATAAATGATTTTAGCAAAAGATTACGATAAAAGGCTAGGTCTCATAAGGGAACGATAACTCTACTTAAATTATTATTGTGTAATTTGCAAATGCATTATCCTCTTTTACTATTGTTCAATGAATTTAGTTTTTTTTTAACTTCTTTAGAATCCAGGTTACATTAATACTATTAGGCCAATCTAACTGAAAATATTTAGCATTAACCATGAAATCAGAAATATATAAAATCGATCCAGGAAGTATTTAGAAGTACACATTTATAAAATTAACAACCATATTCCTTAACAAGTGTTGATTTTTTTTTTATTTTATTCATGGTTACAGGTTATAAATTTCTTCTCTGTTATTGTTTATACCCACATACAGTTACAAGAAGCTTTTTGACCAAAGAAACAAATATAAATGTTAAACAGCTTAATTAAATATAATTACCGGCTTTAAGGTGGGGTTAGGCGCCGGGGCTCGGCATTACCTAATCCGAAACGCAGTGGCTAAAGTCACTACTTCACGCCGGTTTTAAATGCCGGGGGTGGTATTAATCCGGTAGAGTCTGCCCATGCGTGTTGCCATTACTGGCGACGTGACTCTTCCACACGTACTTAAGTCACCTCTTACGACACCGATATTACCAGGGTGATCCTATTCTAGGCCGGGATCACATGGCAAGATAGAAGCTAGTATAATATATATTTTAAGTACAAAAACTTTAATGTAAATAAATAAAATACAGCAAAACTATTTTAACGTCAAGTCATCAGTCAAGAAATGCGACACTACGCCGGATGGGTCGCCATATCCGACGGAATCGCCACAAAAAATGCATCTATTTTCTTGATATTATTTGAAACCTTTTAATCTTTATTTTCTGTATTATATTATTTACAGAGCCATTTTGTGCAATGTCCTTTAAACTTTCGTTTCATAATGAATAAGGAAGTAAACAGTTTTTTTATCTGTCTTTTGTACATAAAGTTTATTTTTTAATCAATCGCAGTGACGACTAATCACGTAAAGTACAAAATTATAAAATGTCTCTTAAATTGCATCACAATTTATGTATCTACAATAATTTTTATAATTTTAGAAAAAAACTCTAAATATTTGTTCAAATAATTATAGCGACGATTGTGATTCGATCTCACTTGAGTAATTAAATATTCGATATTTTCAGTTTTTAGCTCTAGTAACTAGAAAAAGCGCTGCGTTTAGTTTCGTCACTCAGTACTAGTCGTTCAGATTCAAAGGAAATTGATAAGCGGAGTGTTATAACACTTTCTTCCCTATGCATATCGTGGACCTATGCGTGATATAGCGTGAAGATAAAAAAATATATAAACTAACTGTAGCATAGAGGAAAGAAAACTAACAGAATAATATGGAATAGAATAGAGAGCGGGGCGCCAAAGCTACGGTCTCTACATACCTCGTCCAGTGTCATTAACCTCTTCATACATGCTATCTGTGGGGTCCTCATGCTTTTTACGTGACCTTCCTCCAGTATCTCTGATACTGTGATTTGAAGGCCACGTCATTCACTTGTTCTAATATCTTACCATTTACACTGCACTTGCATCCTGTCTCTTCTTAATCTCTTTCAAGACATATAAACAATTTTAAAAACTCTACATCACATAAAAAACATATCAGTACTGGGAATAGAATCCACGACCCCGATTCAGAAATCGCTGACCACTTAACTAATAAGACAGTATTAATAAACGCCGAAGGAAGCCGTCAAAGGTATGTTAATCCGATGTTTACTTTAAACAGCTTATGTATATGTGACGACGTTAAACTGATTGCGTTAAATGTAAGCAATAATACTGAGTGAAGAGATTTAGATAGGGAAATGGTATATTTCTTATTTATATTTTTATATTAATATTGCTTATAGATGTTTTTAGAGTTCTATGTCTGTCTATCCGTTTATCTCTTGAACTGTGATATACAGTTGAAGTTTTCACAAATAAAACAAAATAATATAATATTAAAAAGGGTTGTATTGTTGGAATATAACAGATATTATTTTTTTCAGGTTCACGCTGTATCCCGCACACAGCAAAGTAGGCAGAGGGAACCTCGGTGCTAAAACACTCCGTTTCCCACTTTCTGCCGAATTCTGGAGGTGTTGCGTGTTGAGTGGCAGAACTCAACACCGAGCTTTGCCACGACATCAGACAATATTTTTTGTATAGTGCGATTAAACAACACTGTATTGTCTTTTATATAGTAATAAAGAAAGGAAACAGATATTTATTTATTACTACTAGTAAAATTGTTAAGCGCATTGCTAAACGATATTCACCTAAAATATAAAATTAATGATAAAAAAAGGACAAGCGCGAGTTGGGCTCGCCCAGCAAGGGTTCCGTACAAAAATTGGAAATCTCGCGCTTTTTCTGTAATTCAAGCTTAGCTTAGGCACAGCCCTTTCATCTGATACCTCACTTGAACTAGTCGCGGCGTTAATGCCAAATTATACCCCCCTATTAAGTCTATTATTTTTTAGGATTTAACTAGTACTACCTGTAGATGCTGTGATATTATAAGAAAGGAACCCTAAAAACTAGAATTTAAATGTAAAATAGAAACTTATTAGCAATAATCATGAAAAACTTTAAATACATGTCCCTAGAATAAAATACGGTAGCACAGTGGCACAAGTGTGTGCTTAAACGTAACACTTGTGGTTTCGATACCCATTCGAGGGAATGAATTATTTAATATTTTTATTGCGTTGCTCCGGTCACACGGAAAAGTGGGAAATGGAGTCTCGGACTAGGTTCCCCTACCTACTTTGCTATATTGACACGGCGTGAGACTAAAAATATATACTATTTTCGTAAAAGTAGAGTACTTTTTACTACTACTTTTAATAATTGTCCTATGTATATTACATTCTTCTATAGAGATAGAGCTCCGAGATCTATTTAAATGAAAACGTAACTAAATATTATTTGTCAGTGTCTAATTACTCGCGTTTATGTATTTGATAGGATGACGTATAAGATAATAGTCGAGTAGAGACCTAACCGACTTAAGTACTAAGAACGTCCAGTCATACTAATTATATGTTGAATGCGATGTCATTGCTATTAACAAGTTTAAATATTTTATACATTAATATTAATATAAATTTTATGATATTATTTATGCTATTCGACGATAATAAAAATATGTATTATCTGTCAATAGAACAAAATGAATGTAAAATATAATAGCGTAAAGTTAAACAACATTCAATTTAAAGTAAGAAATAGTAAGAAACAAAACGTCATAAAATGTAAATAGGAGTAGAATATAATTTGTAATTTGACATTAGTAATTTTAATCATATAAGAACTGACGTTCTATACTTGAAGGTTATTTATTTTGTCTGAAATAAAAATTGGCATTCGTTATCTATATTTATTTCTTTAACAAATATAGTTAGATATTACAAATATTCAAAGAATACTAACATTATTAGTCCAACTAAGGCGCGTGCACCAGCAGCTGCGGCGACAGATGCATGGCATAAATACATTTTATTGCTGTCTTTTCACTTTTTACCATCGATTTATCTATAATGGATACAATGTGTTCATAGAAGTCGGACTATCTATCTTTTAGAACTATATTTTTAGCGTTTATGTGTTTTCTATTGATAAATAAATGGCATTGTAATAATCGTGTTCTCTGTATAGTCATTATTTTAACAACTTATAAGGCTTTTTATGTATAAATAGGTGTTAAATGCTCAGTATGGATCATTACAATTAACGGTTTTCTTAACCTTATGGGGCACAGATAAAAAAATATAATTGTAATTTGTTGACAGTAATTGATTGTAAATGTTAATCACATAAAAGGACATTTATATTCATAATATTAAATAAATATATTTATAATATTGAATAATAATTTTAGGGGACAAATTAAAATAACACATACACCACAAATATATAGACAGGAGCTAACGTTTCGTGTACCGTTAACAAAACAATGTATGTATGTAATCACAAACCTCGCATTAGATATGACGGACAGACAAAATTACTGTTATAAATCTCAGCCGGGACTTTATTTCCAGTATCCGCTGGATGCACTAATAGCTCTATTTTAATTGCCTTATTAGTGTAATTTTCTTAGTGTTCCGATTGAAAGGCTTCAAAATTATAAATTTACTGTTTTACAAATAGCTGTGTATACAAAATGAAAATACAGTTATTACTTAAAATAACACTATATTGAATATTGATTGATTTGGCCAGGTTTATAGGATAACATGCTTTAATCAAATATCTAGGAACAAAAATATCTGTCCAGACATTAAAATTACTCCCCATGTTGTTCTCTATCGTATTCTGTCTTTAACACTAACAATATTTCCACTTATCGCTAATTTATCACACGGTGTTTGCGAAACGGTGTTTTTTAACTGCCTCTGTTTCAGACGACCATTATAATCTTTTGAAGCGTTCAAGTTATTTTAATTTGAATTTTTTAATACTTATCGTATTGTTTTTGTAACACATTCACTATATTAGCAGAAAGAATAACAAAAATATTATGTTGAACCTAATGCATGAAAAAATACGTAATGAACATGAGTCCAAAATATTACCAAATTTCTATTTATTTTTATTAGAAAAAAACAACATACATCCACAGGCTCACAATTCCCCGGCCGTGTTTGTGTTTTTTTTCTTATTTACCTAAGTACCTATATTTTAAATCACACCTAGTATTACATAAGGAAGAAATGTTGCAGCTATACTATTATCGTGTCTATAATACGTGCATATAGACATATGTATGAAATGATTTTCATTTCTATGAACGCATTAGTATTTTATATGAAGAATTAAATTTAGTATTTAAGTTCAATTGCATTTTAGGCAATTGAACAATACTCGTATATCCTTACCTCACCAATATCAAACTAAATTTAATTACATAGAAACCAAACGCAGCTTCACGCTTTTCCCAAACGTGAAAAAAAAACAAGGCAGGAAAAATGTGTTTTTATTAACCTTTTTTTATTTATTATTTATTTATTTGCGTGTTGAGTTCTGTCACTCCAGAAATCGGCAGAAATTGGGGAACGGAATGTTTTAACACTAGGTTCCCTCTGCCTACCCTGCTGAGTGCGCGATACAGCGTGAAGCTGATTTATTTTATTTTTTTATTTATTTCTTACATTTCAGTTTCTTGTTCCGTTACATTGGTTATGTAACAAATTCATTTTCATATTTAACACTTTAAAATATAGGCTTAGGTATTACTTTATATAGGTACATTATATACAAAACTCTATAAGACACTCGTTTACGCTTAGTTTTCCAAATTCGAAAAATGACTTGTAGAGTTGTGAAAATCGACAACGTGCTTTGTCTAAAAGTGTGTATATATATTCCTCCGAGTGAGTATTGAACCTGCAACCATCGTGTTTACTACCAGATGCTCTCCGAGCGTACCGCGCTTCTTTCTTATTAAAATATTTCTAAATATATTATTAACACTTTAACTCATTATATAGAAACACAGCGAAGGCGAGCTCAACAGACGACAAAGCAATGCAAACATCGCACGCGCAGGACGCGGCGGACAGACGGACGCTTGAACTATAATAATGATTCAATCCTCGAACCGGAATATATGCACAAGCTATTTGCATTCTTCGATTATTGACGCCGTCACTTTTTACTCGGATACTTTATAATGACAGAGTTTACTTATAGTAATAACTGATGATTAAGAGAAATTCCTAGATAAAATATTATCGTTCGACACCTTCTGATTATAATTAAACGTTTTATTTATATTTTCAAATAGATATATCAAGGATACGTCGTGGCTCAGTGGCACAAGCGTACAATCGTAAACGCGACAGGTGGTGGGTTCGATTTCCTATTCGCTCTGATAACGACAATGCCACTAGAATTCGGGTGAAAGTGGGGAATGGATCTTAATGGGAAGTGAGTGTCTTGATTGACACAAGGTTCCCAGGTTCCCCCTTAAATATTAAGTTTCTTGTGGCGCAGTGGCTTAGCGTTTTATTTTTTAAGTGATAGTTGTTGGCTCTAGGCTTACTTGAAGGAATAAGTCCAATTTAAAAAAAACTATATACTCAGATCTACGGCCTCATGTTTTCCTGAAAAAAAATTGTAATTCTACATTTACTTAAAAAAATATATGGCCGTTTATATCGCAATAAACGTGTGATTCGACACTATAAAGGAAATCAAAATTAATAGGGTACTTCCGGTTGTACTAGAATTATGAAATTTGGCAGCTAGCATCCACAGGTAGTACTAATTGAGAAAAAAAATATACATATAAGTATATATATAATAATAAATATACTATATTTATTTGCATGATTCAGTCGAAAAAATAATAGCCCTAAAAGGGGGCAAAATTTAGTAGTAAAGCCGCAACTTCAAGTGACGTATCAGATGAAAGGACTCTGGCTCAACTAAGTTTGAATTTCAGAAATGCCCAGGACCTCCAAATTTTGTACGGAACCCTCGGTGGACGAGCCTAACTCGCGCTTGTCCGTTTTTTTCATGAAATTAATACTGAGTAACATAATATATTAAGATTGAATCCATTGTTCATTATAATAGAATTTTTCATTCGCCCTCGCGCTGTTTGCAGAAGATCTTTTAGATAAAATTAACTATTTAGGTGATGTTGATAGATTTGACTACGGAGGCCAAACTTGCTATATCTAATCAAATTATAGAAAACAGATATCTTAAGAATAAGAATTCGCAGCCAAAACTATTACATAAATGATGCCAATATTAATAGAAAGCTTTAAATAAACAAACTTACCCATTAAAACAGAGCGAGGGTGGATGTCAAATCCAGTGATAACACTAAGAACGAATTCAATCTATTAGTGAAGTATATTACGTTAGATTCTCAAAATGAATTTTATAAAGTAATATAATAAATATACTTTGAAAGCTACAATGTAATTATTTGGTAGTCAGCATCGCGCTCTTTTGTCTGATACATAGTGTAACAATTATTCATTTGTAGCGGTGACTGACCGAGCTTTTCACGGGCCTCGAGCAACCTTAATTACTTAAATAGCACGGAACTCTATGGAATCAACACAGTCAAGCCATTTTTTATCTTGATGAAAAAAAAATCATAAGTCAGCTTCTCGCTTTATCCCGCAGGAAGGGTAGGAGGGAAACTAGTGTTGACATACTCCGTTCTCCACTTTCCGCCGAGACGTTGCGTTTTGCCTTGGTGTCAGAGTGAAATGGAAATACAAAAATGCCTTCCTTCGAGTGGGGATAGAATCCACAACCGACGCTTCACAATCACACGCTCGTGCCCCTGCGCCACGGCGGCCTCTGTTAGATTATAAAAATAGTTTTATTATAACTTTTTTTTGTCTTTGGTTATAGAAATGTCATTTATCTCATACTTTACATATAAGGATGTTAATTACAATTGACGTTAACTTATACGAACACTGGCACGCTCGAAGCGCCATAACTTAAAAATTAAACTGAACTTATATGAAACCCGTTTAAACACATTGTCTCAACAATATAAGTGTGACAACTAATTTATAAAATATTAACCAATATTGTTTTTTAATCTTATTTTTATTTTCATTTAAATTAAATTAATAACTTTAAAATACATTTCAATTACTATATGCATTTACAAAATTTAATTATTATTTTTTTATTTCACGTTGTATACCGCAAATAGCAAGGTAGGTACAGGGAACCTTGGAAATTAATTTAAAACACTACGTTTGCATAAGACATTTCCTTTTATCACTACCCTCTAAAGTTTCAAACCACGCTTAACCTTGTTACCAGAGCGAGGAACTGAAAATATTGAATATTTCATTTCCCCCAGTGGGAATCGAACCGTCGTGCTTACAGTCACACGTCGGGTTTTTGCCTTGGAGCCAAAGCAAGGAAATGAAAACATTAAGAAATAATAATTCGTTCCCTCGAGTGAAGATCGAACCCACAACCGTTGCGTTACGAACCCTTGTAGCCCTACGCTACGACGACCTCGCAAAAAAAAAGAGATATTGAAATAATTTCAAAACCTTCCATAAAACTCGCTTTGCCGATTTAAATATTTAATAAAATCCTAAGACATTCCGCTACAACGTGTAGCAATAAACCATTTGACGCGGTGACTGACCAGAGCTTTTCACGGGCCCCGAGCAGGCTTAATTACTCAAGTAAATATGTAGTGCGCTATGACGGCCAAGGACTGTAGAGTTCATATAATTTAATTTAACTTGGGATATATTAATGTTTCAATTTATCTATTTAAATAATGTTATCAAAAACACACTTTATAATGAACGTAGAAGAAACCTCACAGTACCGGAGTCCCATATAGATGGTGTAGATGTTATTTGAATTTGTGACTTGTGTCTTATATGGGTTCCTTTTTCCTTAAAATATACGGAAACCTAAAAATTAAAAAAAGAAAAACCTTCGATAGATGTGCATAAAGTCACTGAGACTTGTTAAAAGAAGAAAGAAATTCATCAACTTATGTTATACATACATTTATATATTTTTGAATTTTTCACTTACAAGATACGAATTGTATAGGTTAAGTAAGCTTATGTTGAAATTTTCAGCCGAATTCTGGAGGCATTGCATGTTGAGTGGTGGAACACTATAAAGAGAAATATAAACGATCATTGATTATTTTGGTTACTCTACACAAGCACCAAATATTTTTTACCACCTCCAGCCGTTCTTAAATAAATTCTCTAACGAATATAATTAGGATTTATTAATTAAAGGAGATAATTATCACACAAGAACTGACATTATCCGAGGTACTTTTCCTTATCGTCCGATGAAAAATTTTAAAAGGCTCCCCGCTACATTTAAAGTTAAATAATATTTTTTGATGTTTTTAAAATAAAATCTTGTAATTATTATAAAATTTTAATAATACCTTAAATAATGACATTAAAATCTTGCAATTATAAAACATAAAAACAAAATGTAAGCTCCAATTTTATAAAGAGGTGAGCTTGAATTTAACGTGTTAAAATATGATCTTAATTTTGTCATTCGTTTTACATACATTTAGTTTACACCTCTAATAATTATAAAATGAATATTTATATATTATATAAAGTGTACATCACAAGCATTCATAGTAATATGTGATCCGTTACATCGCTCAGCGCTGGCCGGAAAGTTGCAAGTCAACCAATAAGTAGATAACGTTTTATTTTATTAAAAACGGCACCTCGACGCGTCTTCAGAAAATATTGACCCACTGACGTACTGTTTAAATTACGTGATATATACAGTTTCTATTCAGAGCTTTTGCTATGTATAATTATACGCCATAGGCAATACGCATAATCAATTGAAATATTATTTAATATTTTATTTGTATATATAAAATCAGCTTCACGCTGTATCCCGCACGAAGCAGGGTAGGCAGAGGGAACCTAGTGTAAAGACACTCCATTCCCCACGCAACACAGCTCTTGGATCAAATATAAATGTAAATAAATATTTCACATCCTCGAGTCGATGAATCGAACCCACAACCGTCGCGTTACAGTCACATCTTATGCCGCTGTGCCAAGAAGGCCTCTTTATTATATATATTATATTTTTAATTAAAAAGGATGTCATTATACATTTCCTTTTACATACTTCCGACCATAAAAAACTTGTCTGAATCATACTCTAAAATCATCGGAAATTACACTTTTTGCAAAAGCAAAGCCTAGAATATGATAATCGAGTTGTTTCTTCAAATTATTTAGATTGAATTAGTGATGAAGTGTTGCAATATATTATTATTTTATAATATTTTGAAAGTGTCTTACAAAAAGAAGAGAGAAAACAAATATAAAATAAATACAATTATCATTAAAGCCATCGGTATTATAATTTGGAGTTTTTGTTTTGTTTTAAATCAAAACAAAGAAAGGAAGAAACCAAGTCGCGCTCTGAATAGTTTTATGTTTCTGAACTCATTACAGCTAAACTCGAATTTAACTGAGAATGTCATATTTCAACGTAATTTTGATGTGAAATGGCTCGTTGAACCAAAGCGCTCGTAATATAGCTCTAGTTTATACCTGCGGATATTTTAAAGCGACTATTCCACACAGCATGGTTACAATAAAACAAAATTACTAAGTAATATTTTATCTGGTTTTTTTTTAAAGTTATGTACTTAAAGAAGAGAAGTTAAGTACTGATTTAATATCTCGGGCTTAAATTTTCTTTAAAGTTAAGAAAGTAGGTGGGTTTTATCTACAAATTTCTTCTTCTCTTTGTTCCTCGTTCTGTGCCTTTTCCCTTTATTTGGGGTCGGCCCTCCTCCTACTTCAGCGCCAAGTCAGACGATCTTGGATTGTGCCCATGTAATTTTGCCGACGCCGATCTGTAGTGACGGTGACGGACATATTATCTACTATGGGTGTGACCTTAAAGGACCCTCTAATCTACTCGTTTCATATTTTATCAAGCCTTGTGACTCCCGTTGCTCTGCGCAGCATTTAGGAGATCTATCAAGTGTACATCAAATTATATCTATATAATTTGATGTACACTGCTTAATTTGTTTTAAAGTGGCTATTTTACCAATGTACAATATATATACTTAATATTTCCTTATTTATCTATATAAAAGTTTATAAACAATAATTTTCCTTATTTATCTATATATATATCTATAAACTTTCTCCATGATAAATTACATCAAAATTGATTTAGTGGTTTAGGTGTATAAGGGTAATAATTGCATGAGACAGTCGGACATAGGAGTATCCTACTTTCACATTTAAACTATTAGTCTTACAGCTACTCTCAGAGACGTCAATTGACGTTTAACTGCCATTACAAGAAACATGATGGAATTGAAAAATGAAATAATTCATTTTTTAATTAACTACTCTAGTTAGAACTAAAAAAAAAATATTTTGGATATACCAACTTTAACAGGCGATGCAAACTCAAAGGCACAAATCAGATAGGTATGTAAAGTAATTGAAAGATCCATCCAACCAATTACCGCCGAAACAAAGTGATCGAAACGAGCATAAAAATGGCGTCACGAATTGAAATCGGATTAAGTTACGAATCCGTGCCGAAATCTTTTAACCGTCAAATATGGCGCAAAAGAGAAAATCGTGCGGTCAGTGCACCGGGAGACATTTTACAAGTAAATCTTATATGACGTCGACTTAAACTATATAATAGTAACTTAATAGACTATAGTCGAGCATTTTCTTACTAGACACTAGTAAGACAATGTTTGACTAATTATTATAAAAAATTTGGGACTATTTCCTTCTATAATATATTATACTTACATGTATGTCTGTATGATAATGCCACGTTTCAAAGTAATGACCAACTAAAAATATAATTTAAAATGAATGAAGCGTGGTATAAAAGCGTGTTAACAATGAAATAAAATTACCAGCAGCTTTAATTGCTCTGAAAAGACAGGTCTGGCCCTTCCCACGCTACGACAACATATTTGTAACCGAAAGAGTGATATTTCTAAGCTGGACAACTCGGATTCTTAAGTTTGAATGTGAACAACTTGACAGTCTTCTAACTTTTATAAATGTATACTGAATATGCGCGCTCGTGATTTTTTACTACTTCTTGAACTGCCTAAACGTTTTTGGTATTTTTTTTATATCGAGAAAGTAACAAACCACATGACATTATGAAATTGAATTAAAATTAAACATGTTACTAAAGTAAAACTCCGGCCTATGAACTATGTCGGATTCAAATGCTTTGCTATGTCTGTCCCTGAAGCTTGACTTCCAGGACGCCCAATGAAGCGATGGTTGGATTTCGTGATGCAAATCATGAGTGTCAATGGTCTAACCAGAACGTTACAGATCGTGCAAAATGGAGTAGCTTAAACAGAAAGGCAGGCCCTGGCACCATTACGCCGGGATTAACGCCAGGTGGGAAAAGACTAAAGTGAAACTCACAAAAAAATATCAAATAAAAATTATAATAAATCAACACTATGAAACTAAAGATGGAAGATATCTCAGACTTCACAAAAGCAAAATAATATTTTCACTTTTTCTAGAAGGCGGAAACGATACAGATTATAGAGAAATTAAAATACCACACCATCCATTGACCGGCACTCGGCGCGGCACCAGCACGAGCGTTCATTCAGATGCCTTCTCTAGTTCATTAGTTCCCGAACGCTCCAGATGGGAATACCTTGCATCCGTTCCGCTCAACGTCGACCAAAAAACACGTCAAGAATGTCATCTACGCACCGCATCGCTTGGACTATGACAATCGTTCGTTATTCACAGGGCTGTATGGAAGCGGTAGCGCCTCTACGTTTAGTTAAGAATATATAATAAGAGACTCTTTAGACTGTCTTTTTGCAAACGGATTGTGTAAAAAATCATATTTTTACTATTTTTGTAACAATAAATTCTAATGACGACCGTAACGGATAATTCTTTCTTTGCTACGAGTAGTTACCGAACATCGCTACAAAAATACAACATAAATTGGCCTCATTTTCAAAACATTTAATTGCTTTTTTTATTATCCATTAAATAAGAAAGTAACCTTACTGTTAACACCTAAATCACTTGTGTAATGAGTTTTTCGGTTAACTATTGCAACGGCGTGGGAACAAAAAACCGGTCATCAAGTCATCAGTTTTTACGCTTACGACAATTTTAAACAAATACCAACAAAAAGTTGACACTACCTATATTATTTTTTTGACATAATTATTACCATTATTCAGCCGGTTACTGGTCATTTTCAAAATAAATAAATATACGGCCGTTACGGTAATTCAATTGCTCTTTAATATTATACCAGTAGTCTTTGAATACATTTTGTATTTAGGATTTTTTAATTGTTTATGACAAGAAATAAATTTCCTTATTAATATTTAATTTATTTAAAAACAATGTTGTTAAAACAAAATATACAATATAAATAAAATAATAATAATAATTTATAAAAATTATAATTAAAAAGTTATAAATAAAAAAATTAATAATAATTTATAAAAATTAATAATAATTTAATATTAAAATGTTATTTAAAAAATATTTGCGAACACGGCAACCCTGCTTAAACACAGCTGAGGCAATCGCTTTAGGAATCTGTCGACGTTATCAGAGATGAAGTAGCGAGAATCTCCCATCAAATAATAGTGTTCCAAGATAACTGAACAAAGTATTGGCAGTGTACCATAAAGTGTTGGAAATATAGCTTTCGAACAGTTTATTTTACCACTACGCTCCATATGAAGAATGTAAAATAACCATGTTCTTATATAAAGCTCGTTGCTTTTAGTTTGTGATAAATATTATTTACATTTATTATTTTTATATATAAAACTGACAACTACTCATTTTCTTATTTAATACTTATTGATTTTCTTTTTAAATATTGAAAAAAATTGTACAGACTATAAGGGCATTGATATCGAGTTTATATTTTTTCATTTCAGATCGATCATAGATAATTTTAGAACGGTTGCTTTGGAAGGACAAGAGGACGCCTACCCTGCTGTGTGCGGGATACAGCAGGAAGCTGATGTTATTTTAATTTTAATATAGGTTATTATAGGTACATATAATATAATTTAAAGTCACGCGAACATAAATTGTGCCACTTTTGCCAACTTCTACAAATCTCCAACATTTCATTGATAAGAAAATAAATTACACCGACCAAGCGACCAGCACGTAAGCCAATCTCAAACTCATCTCGTGGACACTACTCTGGAGAAACGCTGATTAGTGATTACCAAGATTTTCACACGATGACTTTATACGCTTGAGAGTATTATTACGAGATTTATAATTTTTTTATAAGCGATACCTGTTGGTTGCAATTTTTAGTTGAATTGGAAAATAAATACTGTTTGTTATAAGTATATTATTATAAGTATATTGTCATTTATCCTATCCTAATATAGACGTTATAGCCATGATATTCGTGAAATATAATTATTTGTATCACGCGGAGTTATAATAATTCAAAGTTTACAGTACCCCAGTTTTAGGTATAGGAAACTTAACTTACTATTATTTATGAATTATTTTTTATAACGCCCTTATAAAAAGTTTGCTCTAAAATACTTTTATATTAAAAACATAACATAAAACAATTAAAACCATATAGAAAACAACACATTAAATAATTCATTTAGAGCCACAGGTGCACGACACTGTAATATCCGTATACATTTTAATAAAAGGATCAATAGCAACCAGGTTGCATTCATCCATCACTTTAATCTACAATCAGTTCATTCTCAGTTTCCAATGCATCGGCGGCACATCACTCAAGGATCACCGCACGCCGGATCCGGCACACGCCGTGACACATTCCGCTTGGATAGTGATGTGCGGTCATCAATAAACAACTTATAACTATTTAGATTGCGATCGTTTGCCCGCAAAAACTGTATATAGCCAGTATCCTTTGGTCGCGTTGACTTAGATACTAGATTTTTTTCTGATCTACAAGAGACCTTATATCTTAATATTTTAATGCGGACAAACGGACAACAAAGTGATCATATAAGAGTACCGTTTTTTTTCATTTAAAGTACGGAATCCATAAAATAGTACTATTATTTGTTGTCCAAGATCGTTAATTACGAAGAAAAAGAAATATAAAGTATAAGAAGTTGCGCCCAAAAGCCAGTGCGTTTATTTTACATAAACTGCTTCACATAGGTACCGGTCGATATACTTCAAAAAAATTATATTTCTAAATAGATATATTTATATATATCTATTTAGAATAATATTTATAAATTATTTCTTTGAAGTATATCGACCGTATATAAGCAAGGTATATATAATACCTTGCTTTATTCATATAAGCTTCAGGTGCGATCTAGTATGTGTTGACGTTATAAATGAAGCTGACCAATAGCTACCAAGTTACATTCATTCATCAATACAAAGTATCGGCATTCCGTTTCCGATGTAATGGAGGTTCTTCACTCATATATCACCTGGCACATGCCGTGACACATTCTGCCTTAAGTGATGTAATAATGATGTGCTGTCATCAATAATGTCGATAGTGATGTCACTATTATACAGTAACTACATTACGTAGGTACGTCACTTTTGTATGGTTATAATGTAATTATTGGAATTATTGGAGCTAATATTAAACTAGTTGCCACGATTGCTATTCAAATTTGTATTAAAATGTCTGTTTGTTCAAGTGTCTTTTTGATTTTATTTTTGTCTGTCAAAATAAAGCTGGTGGAACTGGGCTTCTTATGTCTTCTGTTCTTAAATGTGCAGAGTAATAATCGGTGTATCTTAGGACAAATTACTCTCTAAATATAGCCTTAAACACAGAAAATACGTCAAATTAACAAAAACACTGTAAATATGTACACTTTTATAACGTTATGATTAAAGGTATATAAAAGGTGTGAAGACATAAGTAATTTAATCAAAAGATCTACATTATAAAATAGATACGAGTACGTAAGCATATCTCATATCAATGTGGGTAGAAATATTTTTCATTATAGATAATCATAAAAAAATTAACCCAAGATGTTAACAGCTAAGACGAGCACTCAAATGGATTCCATTAGAACAACCATTGCACAAGGGCGATAAGAATCTTCAAAATATTGACTCAACAGCCTTCATGAGGCGTTGAAACAAAAAACCTAGGCATCTTCGAGTTGAACGAACTCCCGGCGGCGCGACGACTTCGCGACGAATTGATTCTATGATCAGAACAGTTTGTACACCCGGCAATGCAGGTAAAAAGCCCTATACCAATCATAACAAGGACTATAATACACCAGTGGTCGTCCTAACTGTGCGGTGCACTGTATTGCACCTTTGATCGTAGCGAATCGGGATAATCTCGGTTTGAAAACATTTTATATTGCCTTTCTAGCGGCAGTGATATTTAATTTTAATTTTAGTAGCTTCATACTTGCGAATAATGCTGTATATTTAATGTAGATGATGATAAAAATGGATTTTATTGTTATATAGGCTTGTGAACCAACAATATCTCTAAATGGCTTGACAAATATCCTCTCAGGAAAATGAAAAACGGAACCACAATAGTCTCTGACTACCCGCAAAAAGTATTATAATACCGAATGTTACTAAAGAGGAAAAAAGTGAATATGTCTGGCATATTAATATATCTAGTCAACAATCTCGATAGAAAAAAAACAATTTGATATATTTATATTGGATCGATTTTATATTACTATTAAATAAACAATAGCGAGACGAAAAGAAGGTGCTGAATGTTTTTAATTATACCATCAAAATGTAACACGCCTTTTGTTATTTATTAAGTGTCATAGTTCTTATTAGAGTGCATTTCTTTTTAATTTTAACATATACTAGAATATTATTTTTTTATTTTACAACCTCCAGGCACAGATTATTATTTTTTTTTTTTATTTATTTATTATTCCTCTATCCCTAACGGTACGAAAATTGGTATAAAATTAATAAAATAATTTTCGTTACAGCTTTACACTCAAACATCAATTTAATTTAATTCGTTCGTTATTTACGACTTGGTTAATCAAACATGGCTGTCATTAGTATTAATGACGTAGGCTTCAAATATAGCACTAAAACGATTAAAGTAAGTATATAGCTGTTAATAAACTTGATGTTACATTTAATACTAATTTACTTAAGTTAAATCGTGGAATGATTCATTTATTTATAGTTTTGTCTCTTACAACGCCTTTCCTGTTAGATCATAGGGGAACACGGGGGAATCGGAGCCACGGGGTAATGAGAACTACTTTAGTGAACATGTACGTGAACAAGTTAGATCCTGTCTTGCTATTACGTATCATAGAAGGATGCGGGAGGAGTGTATGTGGCCACTTGTATTGTGAATTTAAATTAATTAATTAAATTGTAAGCCTTTAGCCTATACTAACGGATTGTAAGTTGGTTTTTTGGCCAATCATATTATTTTTTACAATTTTCTAGGAGAAATTGTGAGTATTAAAACGGCTGTATTATAATTATCTCCTATTCTTATTTGTTGTTTTATCATTATGAAAAATATATTATGATTAATTTATGTAAACTCAATCAAAATTGTCAAAATACTTTGACAATTATGTAAGAACTTAAAAATGAGCATTTAGGAAAAATGAGCATAATTGGAATTATGGCTTCATCTCCCACTACATTCTTTTTGTTTCTTTTCTCAGATGCCTCAAAAACATTGGGACAAAAGAACGGAGAAGTGCCAATGAACGTACTCTTGGGAAATTTTATCACAAATTAGTATAGATAGCGTTGTTTATTCTGTTTTTTTATTGCTGCCTTAATAACAGAAGCTTTATTAGTAATGTTGTGAAGAAGAAGAAATAGTATTATAAAGAGCTGTTTTTTGTAAAGTGATGCCAATTCCCCCGTGTTCCCCTAATTTGTATAATATCATAGATTCTAGACAGATACGCTAGTCAAAGACATAGAACTTTTATTTTATGTACATTGTATTTTATTTTTTCTTTAATTCTAAGTAGAGTTTTTTCTTATTTCAAAAACAAAGTAAGTCAATTTAAAAAATAGAGTCATCTCATTAGCCAGCGTTAGCTCATTGCCTATCGGCTATAAAAGAAACTTTTTTTTTTTCATCAATAATAAAAATACATATATTAAAAATGCTTTATAATATTATAAAATTCATTAAAAACATAAGTATACAGTATAAAAAGTCCGTCAGAATAAAAATTAAAACAATTAAATTGTGATGTACGTACAGAGGTTCAAAACCAAATATCTTTCGTGTACACAGTGTAAAGATTTTGTCCATTAGATAAGTGAGATCATTAAGATCATGAAATGAGCGATGTAGGGCTTCACGCCCACCGAACAGCTCACGAGTAAATACTTCTCTCTGCCTAATGATTATTGTGCGGTTTCCAACATTTAGCCTTATAGATTAGTGGTCGTCGCGCAATCTTGTATGGCGTCATTCAAAGTTTTAAAAAAATTTGTATTAGATTCAAAATTATTATAAAATATATTATTAAAGTAAGCTGAAAGCGTTTTACAAACGGTATTTTGATTACATTTTAATTGAATGTTCTTGGTCACGTTTTTTAAGAAAGTTTTTATTGAAAAATGGAAAACCAAATCATAACATTGAAGTGAAATGTATTTAAGGCAAGATTTCAAATGTACATCTATGATTAATTAATTAATTAATTAATTAGTGTACTACAGTAGGTAGTGAGGTACCTTTCAATAATAAAAATAGTATTTTTGATTATAGCGATTAACTCCACCTTAAACTGTCTTCATCAACTTAAAAAACAAAATAAACTAATTATTAGCTCTTGCATATCCACGAGCGCACGCTCAGAGGTTGAAAAGAGAAAAAAAATGAAGACATTCACCTCGTTACCATCAAAATGTAGATTATTTATGAACCTAACGTTAACCAAGGCATCGAGACAAAAAAATATATAAGTTTCCATGAACAGTAGGTAAAGCGCATTCGAGAGCGGCACTCGGTCGCCCATGACGGCGTCGGTTGTTGACCGCACCGAGCACACCGACGTCGGGCTATATTCATTATGAAAACTGGAAAATATTACGTGCAATCACGTTTGGGTACGTGCACTCTGAAACACTTCTGCTGAAGAAACCCACAAAAACGGAGACGAGCCGTGAAATAGCAACATTATATAGTCTCCGCCATTGTCGATGCGCGTCCGTCGTTTAATAAAAGTATTGTCGTCTGTTTCTTACAGTTGATGGAATTTCACACTTTGTTTTTGCGAACTTCAGCTCCGTGATGTATTGATGTTAACAGCCAGCTATTAAGTATTTGCTACTTAAAAATCAATTAGATTTGTCTTCAATTTTTTTTTTTTGAGTCTTTTTTTTTTTGTATATTTTCACCTCGCTATGCATATGTACATTGTCCATACGTATAAATACTTATAAACTATAGACACATATATCCCCTCATGCTTTCTCAACCTAGTCATAACCGTGACAAATGTGTAGGTGGGCAAAATAAGAACAATTTTAAATTAAATAAATATATATAATATATATACATAAACTGTAAATTATATACGTATTTACAACAGGATCATAGAAAACGCTCAAGAATGTTCTATATAATAATTTAAAAGACGTTTATGTGTTATAGGTTATTACCAAATTAATGATTACATGAATGATAACACGCCTTTGCAATGAAATGCTCACTCCAGTGTGTTTCAAAGTATCATCGTCATAAATGTCAGAAATTATTTGACTTTGGACAATATACGAATACAATACAATATATAATTAATTAAAAATTATTATCTAAGCAATTACGTAAACAACACTCCCATTTTAAGATTGAGTGATAGAACACGGAGCAAAAAATTAACTAAATCACTATACACTTATATAGAAAATGTAATATAGATCGTTAATGTGCGATAAATCATATATATATTTTTTTTTCAATAAAAAATGCACGCAGACAGTTTTTCTCGGGCAGCAACTTACATGGCGAGGCATTTCCACGCATCCATGCATAGATTACAGGACTAGGCAATTATTCCAGTTAAGATCACTCGATTGATTGTTCGACGAGTCGCCCGACCGCAACACGGTAACGGCAGATGGTTTTTTTTTCTAAATCATTACGATTTACAAATCACTTTCCAGAAGCAGGTGGCTCTTCAGCTTGTTATTTACAAACAATTAGTTTAGATAGGAAATCATTAAAGTAGGCCGTACTGAGTTTTTCTAATTAACACGCAACGCCTCCAAAATTCGGTGGAAAGTGGTGAACAGAGTGTTTTAACACTGCGTTCCCTGTGCCTACCATGCTGTATGCGAGATATTATGAAGAAAAAAAAAGAATTGTAATTGCATAAGAATGAAAATATTTTGTATTCTTTATATAAATATAAAACAGCTGTATTCACATAAATTTATACAAGTTGACTTAAAAAAATATAATAGGATTACCTTGTTAGAAATGTACCTACTTTAATTTTTGGCTGACAGGTATCAACTTCATGGTGCCATTCAAATATATATCCAGCTTCACGCTGTATCCCGCATACAGTAGGATAGGCAGAGGGAACCTCGGTGTTAAGACACTCCGTTCCCCACTTTCTACCGAACTCTGGAGGCATTGCGTGTTGAGTGACAGAACTCAACGCCGCGATTTATAATAATTATTGTAATCAAATGCAAAAGTTAAAGTTAATTGTACAGAAAACTACTTATCTCTCGACATATTTTATTATACGCTTATACTTACTCTGTGAGAGCTGCTGCGTAGTAATTATTATTATAACAAAATAAATGTTTCTCGCCTTCTTTCTTAAATTAAAATAATTACAAAACGTAATGAAGTTAAGGCGTTTACTCATTCATCATCATTATTTTAAGCCAGTTTGTTCTATAACTATATATATATATATAATATGAGCTATGTTATACATACCCGACTATGAGAGCTACTTGCATAGCCATTAACAGAGCACAGCAGATCAAGCAGAGGAAACCTAATGTTAGACAGTCCGATTAGCATTTTCCGCCGAATTCTGCAGAAATTGCGTGTTGGGTGGCGGAGCTCAACGCCGCACTTTGATTCAAACGATGAATTAATAATAATAATAATAATAATAATAATAAATGAAATAATAAATTTGCATTTCCTCGAGTGGGGATTGACTCCACAACCAGTTGCATTTATATTACATCACTGCCATTGCGCCACGACTAGCCTCTAATAAGCCGGAATAAGTTTTATTCATTTGAAAATTAACTTACCCATTTGAAAACAAAAATAGATCTATATCTATTTTTGTCTATAACACAATAATAAAAATATTCACAAAAAATATAATAATGCTACAGTAACATAAAACATAAGCTAGACTCGGCAATAAGTATTCCATAAAATCACACTGACGTACAGAAATAACAAGGATGTTATATGAACATGAATCGTTGTTTTTAATTATCACTAGGTATGTAAAGGTTATCTATAGAGGAGGGTGCATAATATGTGCTTCATGCGTGACGCCCAACGATTATGACATGTTGGCATTTCAGAAATACTTCTTTGCCATTGATCTCTGCAGGTGCTGGGTTGACAACCTCACAAAGGTTAGTAACTGGACTACTTCCATAAACAAGGGTTTTTAGGGATATGATCGTTTTTACGTCAAGTGAAAAAAACATCCCTAACAACTCTTATTTACGTATAGATAATTATAGTAATTTATATTCAATTGAAAATTCAAAGGGCGCAGGACCGGACGGAGTGGCGAGCATTAGGGGAGGCCTATGTCCAGCAGCAGTAATATTGGATATTCAATTGAACCTATAAATTGATTGCAAAATTGTTAAGTTATATGTCTAAATAGTATTTACAATTTGAATTTGCTGTCCCGAATTAAAACGACTTACCCGAATATATATTATAAATTTTATATATTATAGTATCACTATTCTCTATAACCACTTGCAACAAAATTTATTTTTGAAAAAAGCTAAATTTATAATATATTTGCTTTAGATACACACGTATAGCTGCGTGAAGGTATCATTGGAAGACAGCCATGTAAATGGTGTAAGGGTACATTATTTTTGTTTTCTATCATAATTATATCTAACCATTCTATACTTTCGTTACTATAATTAAATTATCTGTTAAAACTTTAACTTTCTTTTATTGTCTGGCAAAGACATCTGTAAAAATTATTGAAAAACATAAAAATAGAAAATAATTTAAAATATCAAACATATTTAAGTAAATTCGCTTTACTGCTATAAAATGAAAACGTTCACAGCGCAAGTGTACTGTAATAATATAATCGTTAAACGTTAATAATTTCTTATAAAAGCTTTGTCCAGCTTGACGAGACCGACGTGCATGACTCGGTGCGGTCCCGTTGTTTATAAGTCAGGCATCAGCGATATGCAAAATATCGTATTGCGCTAATTTATCTAGTACAATGATGTATGATTTAAGTCGTAAAGTTATTTTTAAAATAATTCTATTTATGTATATCCATTATTCAAAAATATATATTAGTTTGGATTATTTGTCAAAAACATAATACTAGGCCGTATTGTTAACCCGTCCGACTGCTATAGCAGCCGTTACGAGTAGGTCGACTCGCCGTCAACGATCTCGCATGGACAACTATGTATACTTAGTAATTATTAAAGCCAGACTCAGAAATATTATTTAATAAAGTAAGTTCAAAAATATAAGGACTTGTGAGTACTAGCGCGTGAAAGCCGACGACCTGCCACGCGCCGGCGCGCGCGCATCCGCTGTGGAGTAAGGTAAGGTGTAAGGTGCATGACATCGGGCAGGTGACGCCGCGTGCTCGCACTACCACCTGCCTCGACTTAAACTATACCATTTGCGTCTCAAATTAAGTTCACACATTTTTAATAATTACTGTGTTTTTTTGTTTTGCTACTAAATGTAAGAACACAGAACGCCTATAACAACAAAGTTCACAAACATAAAAATTAAGCATTATAAGCTTATTAATTCTTTCTTATTCTAGCTTATTACTTATTATTAAGCAATTTTGCCCTTTTACGTGGGGAGGTTTCACTAAGTCTCCACTCTCTACATTTTTAAGATATGCTGAAATGAAAAAGAAAGAGATGAAGGCACCTTGGGACCGGCAATTTTTGAGCTTATTTGTGTTATCCGATCACATCACAGTATTTCACACTACAGTATTTCTTAAATTTTATTTCACTTTCAGTTCTATTTCAAATACTTCATCAAAATTCCATCGGCCATCGTTTAGGAAAACGCGATGCGTGTGGTTTTGAATCCCACGCAGAAGCATGAATTATTATACATATAGTGTCCGCTGAGTTCGAAAGTAGAAACAGCGTATTTATACTCCTTTCTTCCGATCTACTCTGCTGGGATATGCAGGATAAACCGTGAAGCTGACAGAATGATAGTGAGTAACCAAATAACCAGTATGATACAGGTTTTATATTCAAATTCCATTAATAGGCACACGTCCATGACTTTCATATCGTGTGCGGTTTTATTTAACTTAATATCCAATTTGAAAGACGCAAGTCATATCTTAATATTTACGGATAATCACCTAATATATAAGATGAAACTTTCTATGTTAAAATATATTGAATATAAAATTTTACGTACTCATAGTTTCTTACTAGCGGCCCCCGTGCGGCTTCGCCCGCTTCTTTTTTGTTGAGTAATATTTTAGTGTGATTAGGGAAAATTGATGATGGGTTATTTAAGTATGGTTTTTTTTCAACACTGTTCTTACACTTTTAATAAGATTTTCCTCAAAAAATAGGCATACTTAATGAAAAATGCTCAGTTATTTCAGATCTAGATAGGCGGTAGGAGCGCGCGCATGACAAAGGCAATTTTCACGCGTACATTCCTATCCAGCTAGAATTTCAGGACAAAAAGTAGCCTATATGTTGCTCCATAGCCCCTTCCATCTTTCAGTGTAAGTACGCAGATTAGCCCGGACAAACAGGAAGACAGACAGACAAACCAGGGTGTTTTGTTATCGTATAAATAATTGTATGCACTGGAAGAAACGTGATCTCAGACAGACCTTCAATTTTATTTATGTCTATAGATTAATCTATGTCAGCAATTTGACAAACATTGTAATATGTAAAATTCGACTTTCCGTTTATTCTCACATCTTCTACATAATATGCGCATGGCATAGGCCATTATTGAATTTCATTTTACTAGTATATATCTAAGTATATACTTAGATATATATTATAAAGATATTTATATTCTATTCTATTCCCACTTCCCGCTGAATTGTCGAGACATTGCGTTTTGAGTAGCGGAACTCAATGCAACGCTTTGCCTCATGACCAGAGAGAAGAAATGAAAATATTCAATATTTCATTCCCCAGACTAGGAATCGAACCCACAACCGTCGCATTTACAGTAACACCGTGGTGCTACTGCGCCCCGGCCCTAAGCGGGACTATTTATCTAGAATGAACGGGAAATTGAACCTACAACCGTTGTTTGCACTTGAACTACGTACAAATTACATCACTATACATGTAATTGAAGATAATGTTCACCTATCGAATTTCGAATAGGTGTCAAAGATCTATTACTAATGTAACTTCGTCTTAAATTTGCAATATCGGATATTAAATGCCTATTTTTTATCGAATTTTCAATTTTAGATATCTATAACATAATTTAAAAAATATAGATTTCTATGTAGATCACATAGCTGAAGAAATCGTAAGTAAATCTTTGTGTGTGAAGTTTTTATATCTAAGAAGTACTTAATTTTTTTTTTAAAGAGAGTAACCACTTACCTAATTAATACTCAATAATAACAAAGAATAAAAAGCACATGATCTTGCTTTCGAAATTTCATATATATATAATAAGCGCTAACTTATTGTTTTAGTATTTACACACCGAGACGTCTAGATAAGTGCCTTTCTAGATTTATATTGAATTTTCTTTTATTTATGAGTATAGGCTATTATTCTAATTAGCTTCACGCTGAGATACAGCATATAATAAGGTAGGCAGAGAAAACCTGGGAACATAGTGCTAAGACACTCCGTTTCTTATTAAAGCACTTCCGTAAACCACTTTCCACTGAATTGTTGAAGCAGTGCTTGTTGAGTGGCGCAACTACATATAATACATAGTTTGGGGGGGAAAGATATATACGGTGAAACGTAAGCGACAGATCAATCCCCGTCTGGTAATAAGAAAATCAATAAGAAAAAAAAGAATGACAGATCCACGATGTCAAATTGTCTATGGGTTGGGGGGGACCTCAGTGCTCATCTATTTCACCCCCATCTATGTTCACCGATCTTCATTTGTTTAGCGGATATTCGAAAAGTTGTGATTTTTATTTTCAAACATATCTTTCTTAAAGAAAATTCGCATATACAGCTCGATTGATGGCTCTGCGCTCGTGATTTTTTTCTCAATATAGCTCAATGTTGCTCCTTTTGTACCATATAATAAGTTTAAACTAGGTTTATAAATCTTGGAAATAACATCGAAATAAAAATCTTTTTAAAATTTTTTGTATTATTATTTATACTATATATAATTTATACTTATAATAGTAATTTTTTTCTGTCCTACTCATTGACAGCCGTTGATCCGTCGATAACGATTCACCCGTATACATTTACAGGTAAAAGCTTTAAAAAATAGACATGTCTAGTTTGTCTATGTGGTAGCTTAGGCAGATGAGTTGCATTGAGATATTATTTATTACACTGAAGTATGTAGACGACATTCATATATTTTCAGTTCATCACATCACATAAAGCGTACCAAGTAAGTTTTTACACACTGTACAATGTTCGTAATTAGTTAGCTAGTTAGATGCAATTAAAATGGATCGTCTATCTTTCATTAGAAGGCTGGCTGGCGTAGCGGGGGCAGCGGACCGATTAGCTTTTGTCTTGCTTTCTGCTTGCCGTGATCACTATCGGCTGGCACCATACTGTTTAATTTATCTATGGAACACATTTCTTTGTTCTATATACACTTGTAGCATAATAACATTTTTTATATATATGTTAATTGCAAAACTTATTTAATTAATAATAAAATAAGTTAAACAAGAAATTAAATATTAGTGAAATTTTAAATACAAATAGCTAGCAGATGTTTCATTTTTTTTGAATAGTTATTTATATATAATAAATATTGTTCTGCGTACAATCACACTCATTGCTTTAATTTCTCAAGTCAATTTTCATTATTTTTATTTTATAATAACGCATTATTACGATAGATTGGCACCTTCGAAACGCCATAATTAAAGAACTACAATGAACCGATAAAGACAGATCATTATTAATATTGTACTTCGCACCGATAACAGCATTTACGATTGAGTACTATTCAAGCAAGTGGATGACCAATCGGCCTAAGAATTTCTGCCACAAGAAATGATTAAGTAACAGAAAACCATCAACAAATAATCGAGGCGTCGTGGAAAATAGAAAAAATAGAGTATTAGCAGTCAGAAGCAGCGGTCGACATCACGATTTCACGGGCGGTAATGTTGGCCATTAAGCCTGGCCACATGGAAAATGGCGTTCGTCGACCCGATGTTGTTACGACAATTTTATGCACTATTCACTTAGAAATTAGAAAATAATTACCTAAAGAAGCTGTGCCAAGTGGCGAAATCCAAACTCAAAAGCACAAGTAATGAGTAAAATATTAAAAACAATATTGTTAAGCACTTAGTTTTATCTATCTAACTAAACGTAACCGCTGCAGTTTGAAATTTTAATATAGAGATAAATTCGATTTATAATTTATTATTAAAAAATTGGATAAATAAACGAAAACAATATGTGAATAAAATAAAATGTCTCTTTGTACCTTGACTTCTCCGTAAAATGCGGTAGAAAATATAATATACCTAACATACTACTATAATATACCAATAAAATGGTACAACGGCGTTAACCAATTGAACTGTAGTTCTAAACTTAAGTAACATTTACTTAGTAGTTAGAACTAAAATGGATCATCTCGATAATGCGCCCGCTGACCATGCCTGCTTCGTGATCGCTGGCCACGGTCTAAATAAAACGACTAATTAAAATCAATGATATCATAATAATTGTACTTAAATGTACGTACGTACAAGTACCAACTTCTGATTTGTAATCTTCGTTGTATATATAATAAATAAACACGCTAGGCTTTACACAAAAAAATAAAAAAACTAGTTAAAAGAAAATACCCGTTTACTTTAGGCCTGAATAAAAATTACTAAAATTATAATGTGATATTATGCGTAATACAGTACGCGAAGTCTAAGGTGAGCTTTGCATAAGTGTGAGTGTTCATATATATTATAGCGTTATCGCTGTGTCCCGCACATAGTAGATTAAACAGATAGAAAAAGGAACCTAGTTAAACACTAGGCTGCCGCCGAATTCTGGAGGTATTGTATGTGGAGATGTGTGGATCACATGCGCTTACCACATTTGTGGATGTCCGATCTCATATGTAGATGTGAGATTACATATATGGATGTATGATCTCTGTGGACGTCGTATGATTTTATAACCACATGGTCGTCAGATCACATGTGTGGATCATATTTATGGAGATCACATATGTGAAGGTAAGATCACATGTGTGGATGTTAGATCAGATGTGAGGATGATGAGATCAGATGTGAGGATGATGAGACCACATGTAGATTTCAGATCTCATATGTAGCCATCAGATCTCATATACAGATATGTGTATGAGTACACATGCATGAAAGTGTCTCAAGCTTAAATCAGTATGGTAGGCTGTTTATTGACAGTTATACACCGATTTTTACAAAACCATGTCCCTTCGCCGCGAAAGAAACGCTAGGTTGTGTATTTACAAATGCAACTATTAATTTTTTTACCCATTTTTTCAACGGGTTAAGGATTTTTAGAAACCTAATAAAATGATTATAAAATAGTTCCTTTCAAATATGTTTGATGCAATTAAAGTATAGCAATTTTAATGTAGTATCACTTTTACGCTTTATTTTATTATCCAAAATATAAACAAGAAACATATTTCACAAAAATATATGCAATTTAAATAGTAAATACTAATTAACTTCTTTAGTATCAATGTTGAACTCATGTAGTTTCTTTTAAAAGGTAAATTAAATAAAAAAAACTAGATAAATAACTACACATACAATTACTAACTTACTAATTAAATAAACAAAACTAACTAAAATCAACACACCTAAAATTATATAATTAAACAAAAAAAGAAAATTTGTTTTTACACTTATAACACAACGCATGGTCATGAATTTGGTTGAACAATTAAAAAAAGAAGAATTTACCTCTATTAAAAAGAAAAATCATATTTTATTATTTGAGTTGTTAATATTGCCTCATTTAGAAACAGTCCCTGAAGGACTAAAAGTGTAACCAAATGTATATTGATTATAAACAAAAATATTATCATATTGACTAAAAGTATTTAAATAGAGTATCACATATTTTTATTACTATGGGCTATCCATAAATTATGCCAAATGTTGAGGGTTGAGAGGTTCAACAAAGTGTCACATTGCTTGCAGGATATGAATTGAATATTTTCAACAATTAAAAATTTTGTGCCATTAATAATTTTAAAACATAATATGCAAACTTCCGAACTGCTATCTTGATTTTATATATATATATATATATATATATATGATAAAAATAATTTGTAGATAGCCCCTTTATTATCAATATTGAAAATTTACTGTACACCTATTTTACTTATTCAAATGAGTTCTAATAAGGATCATAGGATTGTCTTTATCTGCTTCATATACCGCATTTAAATCATCAGAGTCACTTTCCTCTCCATCATTTTCCTAAAAAAAACAGATGCTATTGATCATTTGTTACAATTACATTTTATTGTAACAAAGTAATATATAATTCAGTAAACAAATATAAAATTTAAATTTAAATACAATGTTTATTAAAAGATCTTTGTTAGACTTCCACTTACTATTGCTCTTCTTTTGTGCATATCTATGTGTTTATTCAGGTAGTCTGACCGTGTGAAGCCTTTACCACATTGTGGACAAATGTAGATCTTCTCTTTAGTATGACTCCGCTTGTGCCTGGTCAACTCTTCATGACGAAAGAATCTAATATAAGTATACTATATATATTTAAAACATTAAAAAAGATTTTTTTGTTTTTGTACATCATGTCCTGTATTTATAGTTTGTGTGAAGACACTTTATACCTCACACAGTGTGGAATTTTCGACACTGTATATTAACTGGTACTTAGAACTAAACACAACTTTTTGCTTTGTTACCAGAGTGAAATAATGAGAATATACACTCCTCCAAGCGAAAATCGAATGTATTGTAAATATAGGTATACATAAATCAAATAAAAACAATTTTCAACAACTTTGTTAATCTTTCTGAATAACTTACCTTTTATCACAAAAATTACAATTAAATGGCCTTTCACCTAAATGTGATCTTATATGGTTACGAAGATGTTGAGTTTTAGTAAATAGCTTATTGCAGTTCTTATAATCACAAATATGTTGTTTTTTTCCATCTACTGTGACACTGAAAATTTTGAATCACATTCCTAATAA
This sequence comes from Heliconius aoede, assembly GCA_037355905.1. Classification (NCBI taxonomy): domain Eukaryota; kingdom Metazoa; phylum Arthropoda; class Insecta; order Lepidoptera; family Nymphalidae; genus Heliconius; species Heliconius aoede. Next base: position 328,831 of record JBAIZZ010000012.1, read on the forward strand.
TGTAAATTGAATAATAAATTGATGTTTAATAATTTAATGCTATAATTTAAGGTTATTTTAAAGATACTGTGTAAGTACATCTGATTTCGTATGAATACGAAAATTGAATGTAACTGTTCTAATAAAATTATTTTAAATAGACATTAAATGGAGCTGTCGTGGCGCAGCGGCTTATGGATGTGACTGTAACACAACGGTTGAGGGTTCGACCCCCACTTGAGCAATTGCTCCAGAATTGGACAGAAAGTAGGGAACGGAGTGTCTACACTAGGTTCCCTCTGCCTACCCTGCTGTGTACGGGATAAAGCGTGAAGCTGATTATTAGAAATTAAATAACACGTACCCCTCATGACGAACGCATAGGCGACAAGCGCAAGGTATTCGTTTGCTACGACTAGGTGGAGCAACTTTTGTAACTTCTTTAGACAAACTTAAAATTTTATGAGAAGTCATTATTTCTATACACTCAGAAGAAAAACTACAACTTTATCTATTTGTGTCGTAAAATTTTTGAAGTAATCCTAAATAAAAAATCCTCATTTGATTACATGCATTTAAGTAAATTTTTATTCGTAGCAATTTTCCCACGAAAATAAAAAAATTATACATATATATTGATATTGACATTTGACAGTTGCATATACTAGGAATATTATGTATTCTGTATTGTCAAATTAACAAAATGCTAATTTTTGATTTTTGATAATTCAACATACTAATTTTTGATATAAGATATAAATTGAAATATTTATTATTTTAAAAATCAAATTTTTATTTCCAAATACATAACAAATACATATAAATAAATACATAACAACATAACCACTGTATAGATGAAATTAACCTCTTCTTTTAAGTGATATAATATGAAAGAAAGTCTACAATTTACTGGACTTGAAAAATAAAAGTGCTGTAATTTTTAGTTCTGAGATGATATTAAAATAATTTAAATATCTTAAACTTTTCTTGTTCTATAAGTTTGCTTCATAGAGGGCAGCACAGAAGGAATTACATTAGAAACTCGATTAACCAGACTAACTATTTTCGTTAATCATTCGGATAATCGTAAATCCAGATAAAAAATAAGAAAGAAGACCTTAGTCTATCAGAAAGAAGAAGAAATTGTCCTTGAAAAAATAAGCCTTTAAGAAATCGAATTTACCAAACGCCAATTGAAAAAAATACAAAAATGAAACACGAGAAATTTTTATACCTGAACTGAGACATTATGCCAAATCACTTATCTCCGAAAGCTTGTAGAACATACGATATACTTGTAGTATGTTCGTAAAATATTTGGAACCTGCTTAGCAGCTCCACGTTCTCAGTCAAAATGGCCTAGTCTTGATTCCAGTAATTAATAATTTTAAATTTTTTACTTGGTCCTTTGAGTTGGATCGATGATCGTGTTCTAACTATGGCCACTAACAAAAATGGATGAGCTATATATTCAAAATACTTTAATTTTATAACTATGCATCGGCAGTGGCTGTTGGAAAGCAACAGAGAGAGGAAGAAGCAGAGGATTGTGGATGCTCCTCCCCGTTTTAAATTCTTTAGCAAAGAGGATGTGGGCTGTTATTCAACTCTTCTCTTCTCCTTCTTCAACAACTCCTTTCTTCTTCTTCAACTCAGCTACCCGGGATTCTTCACCAAATATCTGGCTAGCTATTGGAATCAAGAATGTATGAGTGAAAAAGTTCCCTTCGTAAAAGTATGATGAACTTTATATAATACTATTCTATGATCTCTTTTCAGAGGGGACTTACTTTTTCTTTTTTTATCATTTTTATTTTAATTATTAAAAAAAATTAAGTAAGCTTCACGCTATCCCGCACACAGCAGGGTAGGCAGAGGGAACCTCGTTTTACGACACTCTAATACCCACTGTCCGCCGGGTTCTGGAGGCATTGCGTATTGAGTGGCGGAACTAAACGACGTGCTTTGCCTCGACACCAGAGTGAAGAAATGAAATATAAATTTAAGTAAATATTTCCTTTCCTCCGGTGGGGTTCGAACCCACAACCATTCGATTATGCAGCACACTTTATACCTTTGCGCCACGACTGGCCTCATTTAAATTGTTATTTTTCGAAAATGGTAATACAAAAAACCGTACGGAATAAAATAGAAAGTTCTTTTATTTAATCTTTTAACAATATTTACAATATTTGTACACTGTACAATAAACAAATAGCTATATTTACAGTTGCAGCAAGCCTATCTTGGACCCACTAAGTGCCATAATGTGCTTTGTAAGTGCTTATTGTAACTACATTCATATGTTTTAAACATTTCTATTTTGAGAATCGACAATTAATTTATATGATTTATTCTGGGTAAAAAATGTGTCTAATTTTTTGTTATCGTACTCATTACAATAAAAATCCATATTCTTTCCAACTTCCAGAGACAAGATGTAAACTATACTTAAGACTACTAGAGCAATGTGTTTTAGATGACCGCGGCAAAAAGGGAGGATTATGTTCTTGGCGAGTAAGTATGTATGTATGTATGTTCCTTTGTTCCCTTGTAACTGTTAATATAATGATCTGATTTTGGTTTAATATAAGTCGTTGGACTTGTCTTGATGGCGCGAGTGTTGCTGGATAAATTAATTTATTTAATACAGTCGGGTTACTTATCCTTTTTATTATGAAACTTATATAAGTTTCCAGAGGGACTATAATCATATAATATTTAGATTAAAGTGTAAATATATAAAAAGGACTTCACGTTGTAAAGATAGACATCAAGCTTGACTAAATTTGTATACCCCAAAAATACCCTAAACCTGACAATTTTTTACTAATAACCTGAATTATCTCTTGAATGTACAATTTCTAGATACAAATTACATGTTTATGAAACTAAATTTTTTTACATATAAACAAAATAATTTTTACATAATTTTGATCACAGATCAAGTTTCTTCGTAATTTTAATATCTTAAATTACTTATACATATGTAATTTATATTCGAAACACGCAAATGTCAACACGATGCCCCTTTAATACATTTAGATAAATAACTCTTGTATCAATGCAAAATATAATTACGTTTAAACAACTTCTTAAACAAAAATTTCACTAGCGCCATTTGTTATTCTTTCATAATCATACCTACACTGCAATGCCACTCTTCCAACTGCTTAAAACTAAGATAATTAAAGAAAAACGTACAAAAAAAATATACAGGCGGTTTATATAAAAGTATGAGTAGCTAAATCTCATAACATTATGTATAGATAATAGTTATCCACACACCTAAAAAATAAAACTAATACCTGACTTTTGAGGCTTCTTCATAGTAAAGTAAAATCGATCGAGTTTTCTTCTAATAGGACAAATTATTGTCTTAGTAGCACGGACACAAAATATATAATAAAAGTAAAAATTGTAGTTAAATCATCGATCAATTTTTGTTCAACTCACCTAAAACATTATTTATAGATCAAGCTACCATGGCTTACCATGAAACAAAATACTTGTAACTTCTTATTATTATAAATAGTGTTATGTACTGAATCAATATATGAAAACTATTAAAATAAAACTATGGACAAAGCTATTGGAATACCTTAAATGAACTAAAGACAGACTGTTAAATATATATTTTTTTTGAACTATAATTTTAAATGATCATAGTTATACAAAATATTTTAATTAAATAGATCTTCAAGGTTAACAATTCTTCCATTAAGTTTTCTAATATGATCTTTTTACAGTAGAGTAGAACATTTTTATACTCTTATACGGTTAAATTGTTTTATTGTTTGGTAAAATATCTTTGTATTCAGTTTTTATTTTTATTCTAGTATAACTATATTCATATGAAATTAATATATATACAAGGTAGACGCTTAGTTACTTAATAGGTAATAATGCTCACTCGGTACTTGCCCGAGCGTCATGGATGAGACACAAGCTCGCAGCAATATTAAAATGTCCAAAAACAATCAATCATTTTTTTTACGAATCTGATCCTTTATCCTAGACGGGCGGCCATATATATGGAGTTCATATTTGGTGGAAGTACGTAACCGAGTGCAAAAAGTTCATTTTTTGCACTCGGTTCATTCATTCATTCATTCATTCATTCAATCTGCACAAGGACTCCTGCAAATGCATTTTGTCTATTTTACATTCAACTGAGTACTTAACAAATTAAAAATGAGCACCATATACAAAATACAGTATTACAGAATTCTATTTTCACTAAAACTCCTTTTACTAACGTTTGCCTCAAAAAGATAAGATTCAATATTATACTAACAATTTGTAAATTTATTTACTTATGTATCTTTCGAACCTATTTTCTGTTTTATTTTGTTTTTACATACATATTTACATAGACTGCATACACTCGACTGTGTTAAAAAGAATACTTCTCTTAGTTTTATTATATTTAGAAGACACGTGACGTCACAAAAATTGACATTTCTAGTCTAATAAATATGTGATAAAAGCACTAAATACTTTATTATCCAAAACAAATATTCAGAAATGCTATATAATTTCAAAATTTAGCAAGCATTTTTTTGTTTCTACGAATTTGCTCTCTAAACCACAATTATTTACAATATTCAATTTTATAATTATTTTTAAGGCAACTAGCGATGGCGATTATACATAGCTTTGTGATTTTCAGACAGTAGGAGTTTCCGATTTTAATAACCGAAATGCATTTTTAATAAAACAAAAATTGTATAAAAATGTTCTAAATCTATTTTTTGATAACATTTCTATTCATATTAATTCTCTCTTAAGAAGATTTAATTGATTTTATTTACAAATAAATATAAATTTTACATTACATACCAGCGTAATAACAATATACATTTATGTAAGTAATCGATTTAAACCTAATCGATTAACTACATTCTTAATCGACTTTCTTTAATCGATTAATAGTGCTGAATACTACAAAACCGATTTTTCCAAAACAAAAAATGATTACATAATATTGTAGTTTTACATTAACAATTGATATATTACCTAAGTTTTACGTATCAATGTCTGGTTCTAGCTTAGGCCCCTGTCGTATCATTACGAGCTTATCTTCATTGTCACCGCTTTGATGCATTGTTTCTATTGTTAGCATCATTTTTTCATCACAACTATCATCACCTGAATCGGAATACATAGACTGTGTTGATGTTGCCACTTCCTGCGGATAAATTAGTAATATTTACAAACCACTTTTATTGATATAGAAAGTATTTTATGTAAAATTAATTTTAAAACATTTGTTGAATTTACTTAATTTTAATAACATTATTATTTATATAAATATATTAGTATATAAAAACATTTAAAAAACACTCCGTTGAAATTACTGAGTATTGACATTTAGATTTTTTTATTTGATATTAGACTGCCACGGCAGTTTTTCTTAGCGTTTTATTGTATCCTGCATTTGGAAGACACTTCTGGCCCTCTCATTCCATCAAATTCTGGAGGCATTAGATGTTCATTGGCGGAATTCATCGCCTAGCTTTTTGACACGTCATTAGAATAAATTAAAATATTCAATATTTCCTTCCTCCGAGAAGGAATCGAGCTCACAAGTCGCGATTCCAGTTGCATCTTTGTGCTCGTGCGCCACGGACGGCCTCGGACCACGAAATTTATATCATAAACACTAGTAAGCTAACATGATTTTTTAAGATCTAAAAAACTATATAATGTAAAGGAACATTCATAATACTTACAGTAATTCTATTTTTAGTGTGTATTCTAACATGTTTGGCGAGGTGGTCTGATCTCATGAACCGCTTGCTACATTCGGGACACTCAAATCGCTTCTCTCCTGTGTGCGTGCGTCGGTGTCTTTGTAGCTCGTCTGATCGTGTGAACCTGTAGGATTCATTAATTAAATATTCATTAGTATATTAGTATTAGTATATTAATAAATTACTCCACTTTGTTCAATTTTAGATTTTCCAAAAAAAATTCTATTCTTAGTATCGAATAATACTTTTAAAAATGTTAAAAATAATTAATAATTTATTGAAGGTAAAATTGAACAGCCAATCACAGTGGATGCGTCATTTACTTTACTACCATAACACTTTATTAATAACATTTAAATTTTATAAAAATATAAAAGATACATTGCTCTTTCCACAGAACAACTATTTACAATGAAAGGGTCTATCATACTTCATTAGAAAATAAATAAATATATCAGTTTCACTCTGTATCCCGCACAGGACACAGCAGGGTAGACAGAGGGAACCTCTTGTTAAGCCACTCCATTCCCCACTTTCCGCCGAATTCTGGAGTTATAGCGTGTTGAGCGGAGGGACTCAACGCCACGCTTTGCAGTGCCACCAGAGCAAAGACATAAAAACATAATTTTTTGAATAAATATTTTATTATCTCGAGTGGAGATCGAACCCACAACCAGTCGATTTTGCTGCAAACTGTTTACCCCTGCGTCACGATTGGCCTCTAATAGTTTTATTTAAAATATGTAATAATCGTGAAAATCAGAGAAGTTATTAAATAAAACATACCTCTTGCCACAGAACAACCAGTTACAATGGAAGGGTCGCTCCCCAGAGTGCCACCGTAGATGTGCTCGGAGGTGCGACGTTTTCCCATACACTTTATTACAGCCCGGTATATGACACACATGTTGTTTTTTACGGTCGACCAGCCTACTGGAGAAGTACAATTTTGTTTAATGTGGGTTATTGCTAGTATTATATATAAGCTACTGTAATATATTATTTATGCTTAATTTTAGTTAAGTTAGGTTATACCACATAACTGATGAACAACTGAAGGTTGTGGATACGATTCCTGCTTTAGGCATGGTTATAATTGAATTATTTCCATGTCGCATCTGGTAAAACAAAGAACGTTGACATTGAACCTCCACAACCCAACATACAACGTCTCGAGAACAGAACGTCTTGGCACTAGCTTCTCTGCCTACTCTACAATAAGGATAGAAATCTAAAACTGAAAAAAAAACAATTGTAAAGAATTTATAGATATAGCTACTAGCGACCCAAACGGTTTCTTGCTCTTTAACTTATTGTTATATTGTATTTGTTTTATACAAAAAATATTTACATAAATTGTAGATTATTATTTATTCTGTTATATAACCTATACTATTGTAAAATTTCATACAAACCCGTTCAGTTCAATCCTCGCAAACTTTCACATTTATTACACTGGTAGAATACTCACTTTTCCCCTTGATCGCAGTTAGGACATGTGCAAGCCACTCGCTTCATCAACCTCTTGCCACTCGGACTGGCGGCCCTCGCTTTGTTCGCTTCACATTCTGTCACGGAAGTTGAACCCGTACTGACCGTCACTACTTGCCATTTCCCCGGCTCGTTTGGGTCCTGTTGTATTTGCTGACCGGGGAATGGCGTTTCTGAAATTGATTTAAGTTAATTAAAACTTGGTCACTGTCGGTAGCCATTTATACATCACTTAACCTTCGTCTAAATTCAATGTGACTTTACTTTTAACAAGGCATTACAGTACGGTCGATTATCGTATCCGCTTTAAAACTAGCTTTAGACGGCTGCCCGACTTAATGTTAGGCTTTCTTTCTTATTTTTCATTAATTTCTTACCGTTTTCCGCATAGAAATTTCTAGAACAAAATATTAACCTATAACTGGTTGTGGTTGAGCCTGCGGCTGCGCCTGAGGTATTTGCGCTAGTTGCACTGCACCCGGTAGTCCTACTGTCGGTACTAATTGTACACCACTGAGTCCACCCACGCCTAGTGTCGGCATCTGGTGATTATGAAAATTTATGCAATTAATAATGTTAATAACAGTACAGTTAGTATAAAAGGTTTTCAACATATAAACATTTTCTGTAGGTGTATAAAATATCATAATGTAACCAAAAAATATACTTAGTAAAAATAATAAAAAATACTATTAGCGGGAAATCTACCACAAATTTTTTTTTATTAGCTACCCAAATAAGATTTAAATCTACCACACTCACACCAATTAATATCCACCACCCATACTACTAAATATTACTACACACCACTAAGTAATAAGTACCCATTCAGAGATTGTCTAAGCTCTCGTTAAGGTCATCTTATTATATTATTAATCTATTGATACAGCCATCCATCTTCTAATTAAAAAATATTCCTTAGCCACAACACTCTCGTTACTTAATAATCGGTGACCTAATATGAATGTACTGCGGTACCCACACTCTCGGATACCTGTACAACGTTAGCCGTCCTCACATTGCTAGACGGTATGACGGTCAGCTGTTGCCCTTGCGGTGTGCTGGTGATGATTGCTTGTGATGAATTATCTTGTATGGGGTTCGACACCGCCTTCCGTGCAGCGTTTATGTTAGCGATTTGTTAGTTATTTAAAATATTAGTGCTAATTGTTAAGGCATTAGAATAAGCTTTATACATACATATGGTACAAAAGTTATATTTAGAAAATAAAACATGCAATTTTTAAAATTGTATTTGTAGACTAAATATTCCGGTATTAATATAATATGAATTATCGAACTTTTTTATTAGCTTCACGCTGTATTCCGCACACAGTAGCCAGCGGGGTAGGCAGAGGGAACCTAATATTAAGACACTCCGTTCCCCACTTTCCGTTGAATTCTAGAGGCATTGCGTGTTAAGTGGTGGAACTCAGCACCGCGCTTTGCCTCGACACCAAAGCGAGGAAATAGAAATATAAGTTTAAGATAATATTTCATCTCCTCGAGCCCGCCCCTGTGCCACGACTATTGATTGAATCTCGATAATTATTTATATTTGAATCATTTAATTCAAAATATAATTGCGATGATGATAGTCTCTATTAGCCAAAAACATCGTTTTTATGCGAATTAAGTTGTTAGCATGTATTTCATGACCAAAATCGACACAAAAACAAATAAGCCCACACGTTAGTTTTATTAATAATAATTAAAAAAATCGATTCCACAAACCGAGTAGCAATAATTATAATACCTGCAATGTAATCGTTGGCTGCTGTTGTGTGGCGGCACCGCTCTGCGCCGCATTTTGCTGCACCAAACCAAACCCGTTACCAAATAATATAATAAATACTAAACCTATACAGTATGTATGCGTATACTTATAATAAATAAATTAGCTAGTTTTTGTTATATTTTCAATAATATATGTATAGATTTTTGTAAATTTTAAATAACCAAGCAATTAGGAAAAATAACAGTGTAAATTGATTTTTTTATTAGATCAGAAGCAGCATAATACGCTACTTAAATATTTAAAATCCTTTAGTTTCTTTGGTGTATTTTTGGGTGTAGAGTACTATAATGTACTGCATGTAGTAGTAACATAAGAAGAAAGTAAGAAATAAACACACCCAAAATATAATCTAACATTAAAGTGGACCATCGGTTTAGTGGACTATCTATTTAAAGTGGACGATCGATTTATATTTTGTGTTATATATTTTTTAATTACATTATTCTCATTCACATTCTCAGGCGTATCGTGGCTCAGGGGCGCATGTGTGTAGCTGTAAACGCGACTGGATGTAAGTTCGATCCCCACTCGAGGAAATTAAATATTTTCATTTCTCCGCTCTGGTAACGGAGCAAAGCGCGGCGTTGAGTTCCGTTACTCGACACGCAATAGCTCCAGAACTCGACGGAATGTGGAGAATGGAATGTCTTAACACTAAGTGTGAAATTGACTATTCTCACGTTAACTTTAACATATTTTTTTAAGGAAATCTTAAAATTTAAGTCATACTTAAAAATTCATGACTTTCTTATTTAGGAATATTTATATACCATTACTTAAAAAATATATATATACTAATAGCTAACCTGTACATTTCCTAGCGACGCGATTTGAATTTGTTGTATCTGTCCAGATGGTGTTAGAACATTGGCTACTTGTGGTTGAGCTTGCATCTGTTATAAAACAAAATATCAAATATAATAATAACAAAAATTTTATACGGTTGTTACCACTACGGTCTAGGCTATATGTATCCCTCATATTCAAATATCGATCAGGTACATTTTTATATTATATGTAGATACATTTAGATAACAAAAATGTGCTACAGTGCGGCCGATGATATGTGGCCATTCTGCAATTAACTGAAGAAAAAATTTGATGGCTGTACAGAATTGAATTTAAGATTTTTCTAAGATTTGATTATTTTTACTCAAATGAACAATAAGCAAAAATTCAGAAACCCAAATTTCAACTACACCCCAAGTCATCAATCATACTATATTTATGTTGAAAAAAACAAAACAACACGTTTTTTATATCCCTGGGAAATGCATTAACACAGACCGGCCCACACGGAATTCAAGTGCCTTACGGATGAGCGATACTGTGGGACTCACTGGTGAACTAATCCTACCCACTAAAACCTAGCGGAAATCCACCAAAATGAGATGCTGGATAACTCGCGCATACTACTACGACCTATCGGTGCCGGGCCACCGTCGCCTTCAGGGTGCCCTGGAGTTTTTTCTAGGGCACCCGAAGCCTCGACGACTTGCAGGAGGATCACACTGACCCTCCCGCAGTAGCTCCGCTAGGGTAAGGGGAGTCTATAGAACATGCACGTACCGCCTTTTTATATCTTCTTCTTAAAAAAAAAACAATACCACCTACCTGCTGCAACTGCGGTATGATCTGCAAATGCGGCGCGTGCACCGGCACATGCACCGTCTGGTACACCGTGTGCCCATTGGCCATGCTGACAGGGACCTGCACGGGTACCATACCAACACCGCCCACGCCACCCACTCCGCCCACGCTGCCCACTCCGCCTCGAACTGCTACTCCGCCTCCTACGAATTTTATTTTTTTTGTTATATTTAATGGTGGAAGATTTATTAAGAATTTATTCTAATACAATAAAATTTCGATTGAGCGGACTCATTGTTGTTGTTAGGCATCCAGAAAGTCGAAAATCCGGAATAACTTCAATTGATATTTTTTCATAAATATCAATCATGTGGCATGGCACTCGTGTATTAAAAGAAACAAATTTAAATTAATTCAAACAGACACAGAAAATATTTTATTTAAGAGTAAAATAAAACTAACATCTAGAGCAACAAAGTAGTAATCTAATATAATAAATACCTTTTGTAAAATAAACATTCAAATTTATCATACATGACTAAATTGCATGTTAGTGAAATGAAATGAAGAGATGTAAAAATCAACATCAAGCGTGATAATGGAAAAAAAGCTTAGAAACAAGAAAAAAAAATCTTTCATATTAATATCAAATTCAATCCCTATGTACCAACCTTGGGCGGATGGAGTCGGTGAAGCTTTGTCTTCTTTAGCATTGCCATTCTTGGCATCCCCCCCATTAGCCAACGTGACACCGCCGTTTGCCACGTTAGCCACGTTCGCCACACTCGCCACCGGCAATTGGACACTCGTCGAGTTCGGTATAGATATCGGCTGGCTAGTCGGTATTTGTATCCCGCCCGGGATGGATATATTAGTTCCCGGTATAGTGATCATCTGATTACCGGTTAAAGCGCTCAATGGGATAGAGAGGTTAGTACCGGGTATGGAGACCGTCGCCTGTTGCTCTGTTAGGGCAAGCGGCAATAACACATGTTAGTATGACAGTATTTAGTTAAGCGTGCGTGATACGGTGCCTTTCGATTTTTATGCGTATGATCATATTATTTTATAATTTAACGCGATATCTTGTATATTTTTCGTTTTTGCTTTCTATAAAAAGAAATTATGACTCATTTTCATGTTATATTAAGTAGTTCGTAAGTTGTAAACAATACTTTGTAAATTAGAGTTCATTTCTTTTATTAAAGTGAATGAATTTTTCATCTAGTTAATGTCTAGTCTAGTTAATAAGAAAAATAGCAATTAAAAATCATAACATTTTTAAAATAAAAATTATTGTTATAAATCAATATAATAACATAAAACAATATGTTCCAAAAAAATGTAAATGCAAAGTTGACAAGGAAAATGATGGTGATGAATAATAGAAAGAAGCATAAAGCGTAATTATTCTTTAAAGTAAAGTACCAAAGATGTATCCCAGGCAGTTAAAATAAAGATGGTTTTTATTCTGAATGTAGGTATTTAAACTAACCTGTAGGTAAATGCATGACATTTTGTAAGAAACCAGCCGGCAATACTGGTGTCCTTACTAGCTGACCGTTTACAAGGCTCACTTGACCCATGCCAGAGAAGTTCTGAAATTTATTTATTTCATCTATATTTCACTTTTTTCATTTTAAACTTTTTCATGAATACAGCAGGGTAGGGGAACCTAGTGGTAAGACACTGTGTTCCCCATTTTCTGCTTAATTTTCAATACATTGCATTGCCTGTTGAGTGAATCAATTTTATTCTTCAATTGAAGCCACTGTGCCACAGTAGGAAGGTTTAGTTTAGATTAAACTGTACACATTACAATTATGGCGTCCAACTCCGCTACTCAACACACAACCCAAGGCCTGCAACTGTTTATTTACCATGATAATACTTTAATTACATCGTACCTGAGCATGATGGGCGGGTATAAACAATGCGTCCTGTCCGTCAACTGTAACGGTTTGTAATGGCGCCACGCCACCCACGACACAACCTCCGTATACACCGCCTACGCCGCTCACACTTCCTTGTTGCTGTGTTGAGAAAAAATATCTATAATTATTTTATTCTATTTCAGCTCCACGCTATATCCCGCACACAGCGGGGCAGATAGAGGGAACCTCGTGTCAAGACACTCTGTCCCCCACTTTCCGCCGAATTGTGGCGGCATTGCTTGTTAAATGGCAAACCCCAACGCCGCGCTTTGACTTCAGACACCAGAGCGAGGAAATGAAAATATATATTAAAATAAATATTTCCTTTCCTGGAGTGGGAATCGAATCCACAACCAGTCGATTTTCCAGCAAATTTTTTTTAGCAACTACAGTGGGTAACGTCAAAACGAATATTATTTAACACTAACGAGCAGTTTTTAAGGTTAGCGTGATCCAACAAACAAACTCTAAAGCTTCGTTATATTATTTTCATTATTTCATTCGCTAAACCATTGCGTAATGGGACATGCATACAACCGTATACACATGATTATGGGTTTATCTTCCTATTTTAAAACTGATATATATATATACAGTTAAAATTTTAGCTGAAATTGGAGAATATAATCTCTTAACACTTAGTTCTTTTTATCCTATATGCGGAATATTATAAGAAAAATTACCTGTAAAAGTTGTGGGTGTATCTGCAACAACTGCTGTGGGGCATTCTGATATGTAGCACCTTCACTACTTGATACCACGCCACCACCTAATAGCGATTGTAACTGTTGCATTGAAATAACCTGAAAAAATAATTTAAATACTATATTTAAAAGAATAATGGAAAAATAACGAATAAAGGAACAATTTAAGAAATAATTTGAAACAAGAAATACGTCGCCAGGCGCATTTCACATATAAAAATGCAGGAGGGTATTTTTATTTACTGTTACGAAGCTATAAATATTTAAAAATATTAAACAAATTGATAGGTCGTAATAACTACTTAGATGGATTGCTATAAATGTGTTAAAATATAGTAAATATGTCGGTACCTGTGGCTGCTGAACTTGTATGCCATTTGGGACTGTACTTGCTGCATTCACTATCGCTGCTGATAATTCATTACCCTAAAAATAAATAATTTCAAAGTTATAATATATACACAAAAACTATAATATTTAATGTCGTTCATGGCACAGCGCCTGACTAACACGTAAAACGTGATGATTGTGGATTCGAATCTCACTTTTGAATTGAATTTTACAATAGTATCATTTCCTTTTTTTTGGGACAAGACAAAACGCAATAGTAAGTTGTTATTGTATTTGTAAGCAAACACACACACGCGCAATTTCTTCAATATTGGGAGAAAAGTGAGAATGGAGTCTCTTGACACTACGTTGCCACCCTCTTCTAAACGCGAGATAAACGGCAAAATAAATTGTATAATATATCTTCATATTATGATGTTGAATGCGCATGCGCATAGCAATAACTTCATGCGCATAGCAGGGTAAGCAGGGGGTACCCGGAAACCTAGTGCTAAAACACTCTTTTCCCATTGAGTGGCAGTCAACAACGGACGGAACGTTGGCGGAACTCAACGCCCGCGCTTTGTCTCCTTACCAGACCAAAGTGTAAGCTCACCGAATATATGCCAAAGAAATACTTATTGACCACTAGTACTTTACTGATACAAATTAAATAGTTTTAAAGAGAAATAATAAGTCACAAATTACTTAGCACGTAGTATAACGTTCAACGCTCGACACAAAAGTGAGTTTGTCTATCATACCCGCGGCAACGTCACTTATCATGCCAATCACATTTTAGTGTAGGTAGTTCGTTAATAATCTAAAAAATGATCTATATATTTTTTTTGATTATTTACGGTACTTTATTCTAATAAAGTACCGTAACGAGCATGTAATAAACAAATAAGTAATAAATAACTGTCAAAAGGAAATGAAAAAAATCTAATAATATTATATAATTTGTTATATAAATGTGTTCAATTTATTTGTACCAATAATAAAAAAAATAAACATTACTTAATAGTGTATATTTAGAAACATCTTTAATTCACGAAAAAAAAAATAGTATGACATCAGCTTTATTTCTAAAAACAATGGTCCATTGTACATCCTTGAAATCTTTTGCCCATTATTTTACCAAATGAGGTGCAGGTGCTTTGCTTAGTCATTAAAATTAACTACTTTTTCAAGGAAAGTGGGACAAGTGACTAAAACATTTGCAATCTACACTTAATAAACTTTAAAATTATTATTTCTAGACTTATTCTCTTGACTATTAGAAACTGGATTTTTCATTTAAATGAATAAATTTATGCACCTAATAAAATTGTAACTGATCACTGTCCGTACATAGAAGATATATGAGAAAATCTATTATGGTTCTATTATAATAAATCAAATTTTAATTTATAAATTTTAGTTTTTATCTTTTTCACTGTCCATTTATATATGCGTCTGTGCACGATAATGTCAGGAACGGCTTAACCAATATAAATGCAGTTTTCAGTATTATATTATGCCAAACTTCCCTTAACATTTAGTTTTCGTCTTATTTAAAGGATTTCAAAAAGAAAAAGTTCTATTAATATAAAATATTTGGCTTGTAAGAAAGTAATTGAGATTAGTAATCATGGATTCGCTTCCCAATAGGAAGAATCAATTATTTTCATTTCATTGATGTGAAAAGTGGGGAAAAGGAGTGCCTTAGCCATAGAATCCCTCTGCCTGCACTGCTATATGTAGGATACAATATTAAACTCAAAAAAAAAACTATTAAATATCATTTACAAACAGGAACCAGTTAATAAATAATTCATCTCAATCTCCTTATGCGAAGGTGAAGCAAATTATACCACAACGTCAGTTCAATGAATGCATAATTAAATTGACTATAAATTGTGTATTAGTGCTTTAGTCATTGGTTCGTATACCGCTCGCTAATGACTCCTTGAAATCGTGTTCAATATAAATAAATGATTGAAGACCTTTCTTTTCTATTTTCCAGTTATTTTATTTTGATTTTTGCAATGAAAAAAATTATAAATAATTATAAATGAAATACCATCAAAATATTCTTATTTCAATTATAAACACTTTGATATCATTTAAATAATTACATAGAAATGTTAGTATTCAGTCCAACGGAAAGTTACCATTGACATGGAAGAACTTTTTTTGCTGAGAACAAGAAACGGTTTACTTCAATGGGTTTTTTTTTTAAATATAATTATACAATGAATGTATATCAAATAATAGCTTCACGTATGAGCAAAAACACCTATTATTTTAGTATATTAACAGCATTGCAGTAAAAAGATTTATATATGTTTTTTTGTTTTCAAATTAGTTTAGGGTATTGTGTTAGATTACATTAAGAGTGCATGATGTTTTTGTAAATATGTTAAACTAGTCTATTGTGATGTACAATGTAAAATAATTTACAATTATTTATTGAAAAATTGTCATTATATATTTATCTGGAAAAAATATATATATATACACATATACAATGATAGTATAGAACATGTATACATTTATGATTCATCTTAATATGAGTTTAGCCTACATCGAGTAAAATATATTCATTATATATTTTGTATAAACTGTATAATAAAATTATGTTATAGAATATTAAACAGTAGTATGCAAATTATGTATTACTAATAAAAATTAAGAATGTGAAATATACTTATTAAAATTTGTATTTCATTTATAATGTTTATAATCATCTTCGTGCAGTAACACAGCATCTAACTGCAAGTGTGTTGATCGTTGGTTTGCATTCCATTCTGGGGAATAAATTATTAGATTTGCATGCAATGTGCAATATCTCAAAATTCTCGAATACTGAGCTATGCTTTAGAAACAGAGCGTCTTAACACAGGATTTCTTCTACTATCCTTCTATGCAAGATATACCAAATTAAATTATAATAATGAGAACTCACTGAAAGTCCTTGTGCTCTAAGCTGCTGAACCACTGCAGTACTGATAACCCTGAGTTGAGGCTGCTGCTGCAGATACTGCTGTTGTATTGCTGCGAGTGTTGCCGCATCTCCTTGTACTTGTTGTACAAGTTGTGCTTGTTGTACTTGTTGTTGTTGTTGCTGCTGCTGCTGCTGTTGCTGCTGTTGTTGCTGCTGTTGTTGCTGTTGTTGTTGCTGTTGTTGCTGCTGCTGTTGCTGTTGTTGTTGTGGACCTGTAATTGTATTATTTTTTAATAAAAAAATTGAATTTTTTTTATAAAAAATTAAGAAATTGATTACCAAAGTCTTTTTATATTATTTAATGTGTCCTAAATATAAAAGCCATTTCTTTTTAAGTATTAAATTTTATAAAATAATGTATTATAATTCCCTCCTTTAAAAACAATCTAATCAACTTGATTGTTATTTAAGATTACAAACTGAAACACATAAACTTACTAAAATGTTGTTGCTGTTCCTTATCCTGCTGTTCGGTCTGCATAGTGTTGGCACCGAGACGGCTGCACGTGGCAGCCAATAACGCAAGAGGTGATTCTGTGCCGCTGTCCTCCTAGAGATTATTTATTAATTTATTTGCATAATGTGAGAGAAAGTATACAATAAGTCTTAATACAGAATAAGATAAAATAAACTAGGTATAAGAGCTAAATGTTGAAAATTAATGTACTTTTTTATAATTGTTGAGAGCTACTAAAGTTTTTGTTTAACTTTTGTTTTTTAAAATATGAAATTATGTTTTACTTTGATCAAGCCTATTGAAAATTGGTTTTTGTGTACATTAAGTAACAGAGTAGAGGCCGTTGTGGCGCAGTGGCACAAGGGTGCCGCACGCAAACGCGACTGTTGTGGGTTCGATTCCCACTCGAGGAAGTGCAATATTTCTTTACGTTTATATTTCCATTTTTCTTCGCTCTGGTGTCGAGGCAAAGCGCGGCGTTGAGTTCTGCCACTCAACACGCAATGCCTCCAGAATTCGGCAGAAAGTGGAGAACGGAGTGTCTTAACCCCGAGGTTCCCTCTGCCTACCCTGCTGTGTGCGGGATACAGCGTGAAGCTGAAAAAAAAAAGATATTAACTGAGAGTAACTTTTATGAAACATTCACCATCCTCTTTCAATTTTTCTGTAAAAGTTTAAGCTAGTGTAGTTAAATAAAAAATAATTATTGATGAACTAGTTAAGTGCTGGAATTCAATGGATTCATTTGAAGTATATTTCATTCTTGATAGAATGGTTACAAATATAAGCAATTTTTTTATTGAATTCATGGTAGCTATAACTTTTTGGTATAATTGTAAATATTTTACTATATATATATATATATATATATATATATATATATATATATTATTTAAAAACCAATATATAAAAATATATTAAGCATAGTGTTTTTATAATCATTGTTTTTCCTTTTTAACAGCAATATCTTACCTGATTTTAAACTATAAGTAGTGAAAATAAAAATATTCATAAATAATAACTCCAATAATAAAGAATTGTAGCATGAAATTATTTATATTTATAAATTATGGATTCCTGTCAATTTAACAAGGCATAGATGCACTAGCAAAGGGGAAATCTCAAACGTAAATCAATAGACATCAGCTGAACAAAAAGATGAGAAAAAGCGCGAACACAAGGGGTGATTTAATGCCTTACAATGCCGCACCGTTGCTTTCGCGCGCAATCTTTTTTTTTTTTTTGTTGTATTGTAAGATGTATTATTGTCACTTGAAATGGTGGCGTGACGACCCATATTTAATTGAACAATTATGTATATATTTTAAAAGAACAATTTAAATTTAAAAATATATTTAATTGTTAATTTAGAAATTAAGGCTCTTCATATAAAATTTAAATATTAACTTTTAAATAATAATATTAACTTATATTTGACTGGTAACCATTCAGGCTTTGTAACGAATCTAATTCACTTTAATTGTAAGTCAACAAACATTGAATGAACAAAAATATTATTATTAAAAATGTAGATAATTATATTGAGGTTATTTGCAAATTACTTAAATAAAATTGTATTGGGTTTGATTTTCATTTAATAAAATATTAAATTTTATAAAGTTTGTTATTTCGTAAAGTCGTAGTTGTACTGAGTTGACACGCCTTTTCCTAACAAGTGCCGTGAGCCGGGAGTCGTCGCACTCAAGGCCGCCGCCGCCCTTTGATCCACCCACCTTGAATCGCGTGACTTTGATTTCAAGCATTTATAACTAGGTTAGTTTTGAGCTTTACACTAAAACACTAAATTCAATAGTGCAATTAAAAGATCTTTTGTACAGTTACTTAAAAATATTTCGATCACAAAATGGCGAAAAGTACATATCTATAGCTTTGAACATAAGCATATCATCGTGTTTAGAAAGTGGCATTTGATTATGGAGCTGTGATTAATAATATTTTCAATAATAATCAAGTATTGTGATTGTCTATTTGAAAGAGGATGTTGATGCTGTTTCGCCAAGGGAGTAGCTCATGAAGCGGTCACAACCTCCTGCGTGTGGCCTGACGGGCCCCACACGGCCGGGGCCGCACTCGCCCCGCCCTCCCCCTGCACCGACCGACACACGAGAACGCTGCCCGTTAGCGTCCAATCTGTTACACAATAACACTATAGCCACAGTGCTCTCACAGTTTACCTTAATTATTTTGTCCTCACTAATATATTCCACTGACACTTTGGAGGGCTCAGACGACATTATCCACTTGACACTTGCAAACAATTATGTTTCTTTGTTCACGTACAGAACACACCATCCTCACGACCGGCCGCCAAGCTGCGGCGAACAAACTGACGATTGAAAACGAAAACGCTCGTCAAACTTCGTAGGTCCGCCTCCTATCGCAGTCGTGCACGTCACGTGATTATTCAATTTTGTAATAGTTTTCAGTATAGTGCATTATTATATAAAAGCCAACTGATTTTATGGAGGTATGATAAGTAATTTCAATATTT
Source organism: Heliconius aoede (assembly GCA_037355905.1). Taxonomy (NCBI): domain Eukaryota; kingdom Metazoa; phylum Arthropoda; class Insecta; order Lepidoptera; family Nymphalidae; genus Heliconius; species Heliconius aoede. Next base: position 348,371 of record JBAIZZ010000012.1, read on the forward strand.
CTGTAGACTGCATGTGCCATTTAAACAAAGCATAATGTGGTAAATGAGGGTCATTAGCTCCGTCTCACTCGTACAACGACAGGTCTTGATTATTGGTAGGCAGCAGCTGCGCCTCTCTTCTCCTCCCCGTCGCGGGTGCGGCGCCACCGCCCGATAATAATAATTGAAAGTAGGAAGGACGTAATAATGGGTGTATAACCTCGCGTCCGCGGCCTCCTTGGGCGGGTAAAAAATACACATGTCCCGATACTTTACCACGCTCCAGCTTGCAAACAATAGATTTCTTAATGACAGTGCACACTCATGTTAAATGAAGGCTATGATTTATAGTGAGGCGTCCTTTCCAAAAAAGTGCCTGCAAATGTGCGTCTTGATATAAATATATTGGATTGTTATGTCTATGCCAATAAAAGACGTACTTTTATTTCGTAGAAAAAAGTTTACCGTGTGAAATTTTGTTAGGATATATAAAAAAAAATTCAAACTTTCAACGTTTATAGTCACTACAAAGTAAAGACATGTATCTAGTTGTTTTTATCTTTTCTAATATTGATTATTTTCAACGATAAATCAACACATGCAACTGCAACTGTGCTTTTCCTTGTAAATATAACCGATATATGTGATATTATTATAATATTTTCATTATATATAAAAATAAAATGATTCATTATAAAGCAGACTGGTCTTTAATGAGAGTGAAAGTCGAGCCACATTTTGTCAAGCGTCAGCCGTGTTTGCCCCAAGTCCATTATGCACGAATGAGCAGCCGCCCCGAGAGAGCGCGTGTCTCCGGTTTAATTATCTCCAACTTTGCCAAAGCATTTTAAACCTTAACAACATGTACTAGAGATTAATTTACACTACATATACAATTTTATCAAGAGTTTCCTAGACAACATCAATCTATACACATAACGAATAACTTTCAATCTTATATTTATTGTATTATAGCTCAAATTAAAATAAATTCAACCCTCTAATATAATGCATTGTTAATTTGAACTAATTCCATTATGGGTGTACCTTTACGTTGCGTGGCGCGGTGTGCGGCTACGTGGTGATGAGTGACATGATAGTTTGCGTATACTAAATCATCACTTGTTCTACAAAACTGATGAAATCATCGTTCTTTGTTTGTGTGTCAAAGACAAAGAGTTCAATGTTAAGCGAAATATCTTTGATTTTTATATATTTTAATATTGTTAAAATTTTCCCTTTTACCGTGTACCGGGTCAATACCACGTGGTTATTTCTAGCGATAACCATTCACTAAAATATGTTAAAAAATCGTTCTCACTTAAAGTTTAAACATAATACATATTGAATAAATGAATTATAAACATCAAATGATAGAACCATCATCAGTCCTGAATATTTATACCTTTCAATAAAATCTCTGATTGTTCTTTTTTTTTCATTCCAGTACTAATTGATAATATTGTAAGACAAACAGAAGAGTTTGCATATACGTTGCTATTATATATTAATATTTTAATATAGCAACGTATGTGGGTTGCTATATTAAGAACTTGTTATATTTTGGATAAAAATGTAGACGAATGTAACTTAATATTTAGATACTGCTCAATGAATTGTCATTGCAATACTACGACTATTGAGTCGGTAACTGTTATGAACCTTATTAGTAATAAAATCTGTGAATAATAACCCATAATTGAATTATGATTCATATGGAGCAAGGGCAACTGATCATGATGCATATTGAGCTAAGCTGCAAGGTTGCAGCACAATGACGGAAGCGGAAGTGATGGTGGGCGGGCCGGACCGCCCGCGCCACCCGCCCCCCGCCCGACACGCCCTAGCTAGAAACACGTTGCATCTTGTCACTAATTAGTGCATCACCTTAAAAATCATCAAATGTTTTATGCCATGTCGACTATGTCGAGGTAAGCTTATATAGGTCACTCCTAACATTGCCATATTGATTGCACGATCGGTGCTTGCTACGTTGTATTAACAATATAACGCCAGTCTAAAACTTATGATATCTATAGAATTCTTTTCAATGTATATACGAGTATATTTAAAGAATTTTTATTTATCTAATGACGCAATACGACACACTATAGGTTTAATATGCCAATTGCACACGACGTCTTAATTGGGCAACAATCAATCTAAAAGGGGAAAAGAGGAGAATAGAGTGACTTACCACCCATACACCATTTTAAAAAATTACAATAACATCGTACAAAATTTTACTTATATAATATATTTTTTTTAATTTTGTAAAAAAAAATGCTTAAGTAGAGACGCTCAAGTTCGGAACTCGTGTAAAAAAAATACATCGTGTGAAAATAAGCAAACCGATCGTGGTCACATCTAGCCATCTATTACAATGTACCTGATATTTAATTAGATATCGTAAAAATTTTTTACGACAATTAAGGTGAACAATTTATACGTATCTACCCATACTACGCCAGGCTTTTGACTTGCTCCTAGAGCGATGAAATGAAAATATTAAGAAATAATAATTCATTCCCCGGACCAGAGATCGAACCCACAACCGTCGCGTTACAATCACAATACACCTGCGCCACGATGGCCTTAATAATTTTTTTATTGTATTTTTTTTTTGTAATTGCAAGCACGATCATTATAATATCATCTTCACAAAAAAAATATTATTTTCAATTTCTCGCGCTGAAAACATTAAGTGGCGTTGCTTTGCTTTCGACCTTTGCTTTCTTAAGGATCAGAGGTTTATTCGATGATGTAAAATTGCCAAGTGAAAATATATTTAGATTTTGATATTAATTTGCAATATTTATTCTTTATCTTTATATTCTGTTATTCTTTTTTTTTTAGAATAAATTAATATAATAAATGTCGGTTTTAACATTTTTAGAGGATTCTTAACTAAGCAATATATTACTCAAGGAAAACCACCAACAGAATAAAATTGCACTGAATAAAAAAATATAATGTTCCATTCTTCCTCGTTCCTTGATTTACGTACCTACGTCTATGTTCAATTATCATTTACTTACATTAATGTAAGTCAAAGGTGGAACATGAAAATGAAAGTTAAATCATGAAAATATAAAGTTCTAAGTATCACTTTATTTATTTATTATTGAAAGCTTAAAAATATATCATCAGGTCCAAGCTGAACTTTGCATTTGTGTGAGTATTCATAAGAAGTGTAGGTGTAACGTCACTTACATGGCCTAAACCAGCTTACAAGTACTTTTGACCACCGGCCTACACTGTTTATACTGATAGTAGGGTCACATGCTAACTTCATAATATTTTATTTTAGTGTTTTAATCAAATCAGCAATACGCATGAGGCATATAGCCCCACACACTAGATTAGGCAGAAGGAACCTCGTTCACCACTTTACACACATATATTTTAGTGCTCGATTTATCGAAAGAAAAAGATAAGTTTGAAACAATCATTGTAACAGATTTAAAAACTGTATGTGACTTTTAAAGGAAAATCATAAACAAAATCGTGGAAAATTTTATTATTAAATGTCGTTACATGTAAGGCGAGAGTTATTTATGGAATATCAAAAAGGCGTAAAAGGATTGATATAATTTTTTGTTAGATTTACTTTTTGTATTAATTTCTAAATTTTATTTATAAACTTAATATATAGTTAGTTTCTGATTACTACATATCTGACAAATATAATTTAATATACGTTTATATTTTAAATTGATTCTTGACTGACCTATATAAATCAACAGCGTGAAAAAAACATGTGCTACTAACTTGAGGGTATTTTTCAGACTCTTTATTACCATAGATTATACGTTATTTTTTAAATTTCGTATGTATACAGCAAACTAAACCTTGCTATTGTGATACATTTTTGTCTTTATATAACGTAAATAAGTATTTTGCAATTTTGTTATTTATATTAAACAGCTAACTGCTATCATATATGAAATTCTATCATTTTTTGCTGAGAACAAGAGCTAAATTCAACTCATATTAGTCATATAAAACGAACAATTAAATAATGACAAATAATTATGGAAATAATGATTCGAGCTGTTTAATGTTCTGGTGTTGCGTTTCAAATATTCATAAGAGAGAGACGCGCCCACCCACCGCCCGCCCGTCATAGCAGGCCGCGGGGGCGTAACCACCGCCCTACGTCCGAACCACGTAACTTACATTACAACTTCCTCACAAGTAACTTTTACGAAATTTAAAAATCAAAATGATGATTTGCCAATTACAGGAAACATTGTAGAGCACATTTTTTGTTTAAACAAAATAATAGATATTTAATATAAAGATATTATTTTTTTGTCATAACGGCATTTTTGTCAAATTGTTTTGTGCCTCTTCTACTTCATTTGTTTTTTTATCTTGTCTATACTTAGTTAATTTTGTATAATAAAATTACAATAACCAAGTTATAGTCTGTTCACCAATGTATTGAAATAAGAGAGAATTAGAATAAGGTTCAAAAATATAAATAATAATTTATAATATAAACTCAGAATTTGAAAAGCTTCGGAATTTAATTTAACGTTAAAATTTATTATAAACATGTACAGTATAGTATAGTTAGTACAGTTAGCATGCATGTCAAAAATTATATTATGTACTTTAACCATTTATTGTACTTACTCTTAGTTTTTATTTTATAATAAGTCTTATCATTAATAAAAATAAAACACATCGATGTAGGATTCAATTATATTTATTGCACAACAAAAAGGGCATGTTTATTATATAAATAGAAAATTTGTTTTACAAACAAAACACGCTATGCGTAATAACATCCTTAAAATGTAAATATTCTAAAGAGTTAAGTAAACAAAACAAATTTCAGGTAGGGAAATCACATTTAGTTTAGATTTATTATATTTTGGTGTTTAATCTTTACTGCAATTAAATATATGAAGAGTGAGTCTACCAAAGCAAGTAAACAAATGAACTATTTAGCTAATAGTGTAATAAAATAAATAATTTATATTTATATTTTTATATGAATAAGTTATATTTTTTATATGAATTAGATCTTTAATTCTATTGTGGTATAGATTTTAGAATATTTTTAATTACATCATTCCTTTTCTTTTATATACAATCAATGATTTTGTTAAAATTTATAATATAAAACTAAATTACATAACTGAGATATATAAATAATGTTTTTGTTATACAATTATGACACTATAATAAATTAAATAATGTATAATGTTGTAGTTTAAATTTCATAAGTAATACTTGGTTATGTATCTCTATGACTACATTGTTGCAATTAATTTGATTTAGGTATCTGTAACAAAAAAAAAATCATTTTATGACACACGTTTGGTATAAGTTGTTGTAGTGCTGTAGTTCATATTTGTTCAACAAATATCAAATTATGGCATATACAAAGACTATTAAAATTGATCAACCACCTGCCAGACTCGGTTAAAAGCATGATTTTTTAACATTTTAAGTAAAAACATGGGATTCTTTTGAAGAGCAGAACAAGATATTTAAATAATGAGTCAAAAGTGGGAATATGTACAGCTGTGCCAATAGTTTAGGCCATTTAATTTTTGGGCTAATCGGGGACATCAGCAAAGCTGATTAGGATTCACTATTGTAAGTTATATTAAAAAAAAATATCTGGAAACTTGTGCATCCTATTTATACACAACTATTACCATAAATGTATTTAAGCCTAATAGTGCAACCAAACTGCATTTCATAGTTTTAGTTAAGTTTTTTAATATTTTTCATAGGACTTGCCAACTGTGGGTTAAGCACAATATGGAATCCCAGCAGTCTTTAAAATCTTTCATAGATAACTAATTAAACTATAATAAAGTATAATAAATTTTTGCATCATACACAATTTGCAAAATACTAACATTCAATTACAAGCCACCACCACTTCTTTCAACGCTGATTTGTTTCTTAAGAACTTCCCTCTCATGGTGTTGTTCTTCCATCTCTGCCATACGTGCAAAACGAGAATATGCCACATGGCCTGATTTTATGGCTGACATCATCTGTAGTATATAAAAAGAATAAAGTTAATATTTTAAAATAATAATATTTAAGAAAAAAATCCTAATTTATTTTGTTATACTGAAATTGTGTCAATCATCAAAAAAAATTAAAAGATTCTTGTAATATTGAAATATATTATTTCCAGGCATAGTTATTTTACAAATAGAAATTTTGGCTTGTAGCCAAACATGGAATACAATTATAAACATTTAAACAGACATTACAAACATAAGCTGAAAGTAATAGCATAATAAATATCACACCCATGGGATCAACAATGATTCCAATATGAAATGGAGCCACCATTCATTCAAATGTTATTTCATGAAATATTTCTAGTACAGTACAATCAAACTAATCCAACAAATTCCTGCACCCCCAGAACATATTTCTTAGAAACATGGAAGAGAAATTTTTTAAACAAGGACTACCATTTAAAACAACAAACCTATTTAGATATTAATTAATTAATGAATACTTAATTAATTAATTAATTACATGTTAAAGTTATAGAAAAAACATGTATGTCATCAAAACAATATTATTTTCTTTCTAAGGTTTGCTTTATTTACTATGCAGTCTTTAATGTATAGTTCTTTAGTAGTGCTCGATTAGTGAGATTATACTGTATATGCCACCATAGTTTCTGTTACTTTGATTGTTATAATTAGTGAAAATTAAAAAAAGCATTTTTTTCTATTGTTATTATTTAAATGAGTGATGCAATAATGGCGGGTGCTATGGACCTGCAGGTACTCGTCGAGCTCTACTTGTCCGTTCATATTAGTGTCGATCTCCCGCAATATTTCGTGCAACTGTTCTCCCGTTACGTCCTCGCCGTAGTTCTGTAATTGTTTAATATTCAAAGCTTGGTGTGACAATATGCGACAACGTACAATTGGCTGTGGTTTTGTTCTAAATTTGTGCAAAAAAAAAATCTTTTTTTTTTTCTGCATTAATTCAGAATTTTTTGTGTTAACAATTAATATTAATTCAGATAGTCTGTAAGAAGTTGACATATTTTGTTACATATATTCACTTTTTTTACTTATTATGATTATTATGATACATTATGATATTAAGGCACCTTCACACTGACTATCTAAAATTGCCTTCACATTCACCGCGGACCCTTGAAAACAGTGACTGATACAACATAAATCCCTTATTCCATGACATGACTGACATCCAGTCTACCTGAAGGTAATCCTGTAATTCCAACTGTCCATGATACGTGACATCTATTTCAGACAAAATTGCGCTTATTTCGGCGTCCGACGGTCTCACTCCCATACTCTATAATATTATTGATTAGTAATTGAGTTTGTACTTTAAGTTGCTGCCGTGTACACTACACTTCAGCTGGAGAGAACCTTGTCGATACTTCCGTATCATTTTTCGTGAAAATTTTATATGGAAATTGAACTCTCAACCACTAGGTGAATCCTGGCATACTCCCTAGACTAAGACATTTATTTGGTTTAACTTAATCTATCTATATAGCTAATTCAATACTATAATACGATTTTTAACATATATATTATTAAACAAATTTACAGAGGCCCTTGTGGCATAGTCAGGCAGCGCATAACTAAACTCGACGTTTGAGGGTCCCACTTAAGGGAATGAAATATCTTCATTCGCTCGATCTGGTAACAAGCGCAAAGTTGAGTTCCGACTAGAGGCAATATCTCAAAAATATGGTCGGCGCGTAGGGAAAGGAAGGTGTATACACCAGGTTCCCTCTGCCTACCATGCCTATGTTCAGAATACAGCTAAAAAAATTAATATACTTCCATTCTCAGTACAAACATACCTTCAAACTCCTTCTAATATCATTAATAGACACAAAGCCCTTTCTATCCTTGTCAATGATTTGGAATCGTTTAATATATGTTTGTATTTCGTCTTTGCTCAGGTTTATAGGTATTTTATCCCTGCTAGCTCTGTTCACCATCTGTCCCATTTCGTTGGCGAGGAAGTCGGCCGCTTGTTTTGCTTGTTTCTGTGAAATAATCATATCGTGTTGTATTTGGAAAATTAATGAAACTTTCGATATTGCAAACAGAAAATAATAATTTCACAAAAAAATATAATGTACTACAACATCTAAATATTCACATAACGGTTGTGGTACCTACTCAGCGGAAAGAACTATTTTAGTACCTTGCTCTAATAACAAAATAAAGTGCGGTGCTAAGCTCCGCCACTCAATAATTCGTCAAAAATGCGAAAACTCAAACACTCTGTCTACTTCATGTGGGATACGACATGAAGCTAATAAAAAAGAAATAAAACAATAAACTACCTGTTTCTCAGCATCAGACCACTTGAGCTCCTCAGCCATGATATCAATAATGACGGGCAAAGCCTCGGCCGCGGCTTGCACGTTCAGAAAAGCGAGGCGCAGACGACGCGCTATCATGTCCACCGCTGTGCACGCGTACTCGCGTACACCGTATCTGGGGAGTTTATCGTTATATATTTGTATGTCAGTATTTAATATTTTTTATTTCTTCGCTCTGGTGTCGAGGCAAAGCGCAACGTTGAGTTCCGCTACTCAAGACGCAATGCCTAGTCCTCCTATTTAACTATATTAGAGATCATAATATACTGTATTGTTTTGTACCTAATCTCAGCATCAATGTATGGGAATTCAGGATGCACTTTCTTGCCAATAATGGGCCATCTCTTGCCGGTCATGGCCGCCATCTTGGCGACTGCGAATGCGCGGTCTCCATACGACTTGGCCAAGTGTTGAGCAGCCTATAGATGAAATATAAAAACATATATTATATAACAATAAACATTTTTAACATATGTATTTCTGTTGTATATATGTTTTGGTTTTCAATTATTCCATTTTATGTACCAAGTATAATGAAATAAATTAAAGCCGAATTGAAATGGACGATTCGTCTAAATAATTAAATTGTGATGTATAATTTGGAGAAAAAAAAAATCAAATAGTCAAAAAAATCAAAAAATCAAATCTACCTCCATCTCAAGCCCAAAGTCCTGTACCAGCCTGATGTACATGGTGGGTGTCCAACCGTGGGCACCCTCGATAAGGAAACCGTCAGTTTGACACTCCCTAAATAGAGGTTTTAAATTTGCACCTGAAATATGTAGATAAATTTTATATTAGATAATATTCTGTCCGCAGTTTCGGTTGCTCTTTATTTTTATAATTAAATAAATTTCATTTATTAATATTTAAGGCTTTTTTCAGTCTAATTCAGTTCAGTCTCTGTTAATAAATATCTAATTGAAATCCGTTTCGAAGTCTTAAAGCGTGCATAGATACTAACCGCGACTTTTTAAAAAAGCGACATTTTAGCATCATATAATATAAGGATAACTTTTCAATTAAAAAAATCACCATATTCCAATTGCATATTTAGGATTTAATATAAGTAGCTTTTGAGTTTCAATCTCGTAAAACTAATTGCGGATGTTGGTTGAGCTGGGTCACGCAAAGTTATTAAAGAAACAGAAATTGAAAAATGTAGAGATATATTGCTAAAGCCGTGTTCACTTTTACTTTGTTCTTTTCTCAACTTCAGACAGGAATAATAGATATTAATGGATATCTAAGGGGTTATACAAATTTTGTTAAGAGCATCAAAATATGTAAACACGAAATTTAAAAACAAGTAGCACACAAACTTTCAATAGCCGCGTCAATAGTCTCAGCGGCCATGGCTCTGTAGGTGGTCCACTTGCCGCCCGCGATGGTGACGAGGCCGGACGGCGACACGTGCACGATGTGGTTGCGCGCCAGCGACTGCGTGTCGGGCTTGTTGGGGTCCGACACCAGCGGCCTGATGCCCGACCACGCGGAGAGCACGTCGCCGCGACGGACTAGGGAAATTGTTGAAAACTTTATTAGGTTTGTAACATTCTTTTTTGTGAGTGTATACTGTACAATAAATAATATTAATACTATTATTATGGGCGGGGATGATGTAGGATCCAATTATTTAGGCCATTCTGAGTTATTCCTAAGCTATATAGTTGGAAAAACGATTGCAGTGTTTGATATAGACCAATTATTGATATGACAGTAAAACTGAATGTTCGTACACGCACAATTTTAAAGTATGAAGGAAAGTTTTTTGTTGTTTAGATATTAGGCTTGGGAAGGACAGTATATACTTGTTTTCGAATGCTGGAAGTAGAAATTTTATACACTAGCTAAACAATAAAGCTCCTTATCAAAGTTTCCTTAGAATTATAAGCATTTCTCAGTTACATATAAAGATAATTACATTTCTATTAACAAAAATAAATACCTTCAACATCAGGGTTGAGATAATTCTTGACCTCAGTAAGTATAAACAGGATTTCATCCTCCGTGGGTTTGGGGTTGTGTGTGACTTTGCAGGGCAGGTCTGTAGTGCCGGCGATGGTGCCCTTCAGCCATGGTAGGAAGAAGATAACCCTGCCATCTGAGGTAGAAGGGTCCAAGAGTCCCATGTGCTCGGGGCTAATATTATTAAAAGGGATAGTATATTAGTTCAGAATCATTTAAAGTTTTATCTATATGAAAATATTATTCAATTTTGAGTTTGTCTTGGCATTGTTATATATACCCCATATGATACAAAATAGTCTTATAAAATGCCCCTTTCTTGGGTCCATATCTTTGTTTTCTTATGTCCATAACATCACGTGTTAAGTGACAGTACTAAAAATATACAGTAGTAATAAACAGCTCTGTAGGCTGGCGTAGCATCCAAGGATATGACTGTAATAGGGCAGTTGTGGGTTCAATCCCCACTTTTAGAAATAAATTATTTTTTAATAATATTTCTTCACTCTGACACTAAAGCAAAGGCCCGGTGTTGAATTCAGCCACTCAAAATTTCGGGGGTAAGTGGGGGAACGGAATAGGTTGTCTCTACCTAACCTGTAGAAGCGGCTAAATGGTTACGGTGTGACGGATTTGACAATAACAATTAGTATTTAGCTAATACTAATTGTTATTGTCAAATCTGACTATGGCTGAATGAAAAGATTTCTTAAATAGAACCAAATCACCAATAATAATCATCATATTTACGGTACGCTTGACGAATTGTGGCCGGTCTGAAGTTAGCTGTGGATTACTGCGAGATTTATATTTAGGATCTAGAATTATTTTCACTTTTGATTATTATCTTCAGATCGGCCACTACTCGTCAACGGTACTACACAGTTAGCCTCATGCGACAACGGATCAATAAATACCTGTAATATCCAGGCAATACTATATGTACACCAGACGATGGACAACAAATGTCTTTGATGTTCTGATCGTCCATCTTTCTGATGGAGTCGGTGAACGGTCCGGTCGCGTTGATAATGCTCTTTGCTTTGATATCCCATTCCTTGCCAGTCAGTTCATCCTGTAATATTTGTAATTTTTATGAAATAATGTTGGTTTAGTTTTGGACTTTATGTTTCTTAAAAATATCTGATTTAAAAACTTGCGGCGTAATATCTGCGTCTCAATACGCAATGCCTCCAGAATATAGCTGAAAGTAGGGGACGAAGGGACTTAATGCGTGAAGCAATAGAAAATATACATTTAATATTAAAAAACCTAATGAAAAATGTATATTTATATAATGTTGTGACATATCTAAATGGAAATGATAGTGGGTTCAACACAGTATTTTTATGCAGACGGACGTGTGACGAAAGCATTAATTAATTTGTTTAGTTGCTGTTGTTCGCTGCGTTGTGCAACGCTTACCCACTGACATATTAATAAAAACTCAAGTCCTTCACTATCAGTAAGTAACAAGTTAAAACAAAGTGATTATATTTTTTGAATAAAAGATAGTTAAACTAACCCTCAATCTGGCACCACTCAGCTTTCCAGCGGTCTTGTATAATTTCGTCACACTGACATGGTTAGCGATGGTGGCGCCGTGTCGGGCCGCAGTTAGTGCTATTGCTAAGTTCATACGAGCGTCGTCCTGTTGACCTGTGGAGACAATACGTATAAATGTAGTTGTTTAATAATAATATTTCTTGTATAATATTTTTTTCTTGTCTTTTTCATTTTTTTCTTATCTCATATATGACAGAATAACAGATAATAACATAGTGTAAATTTACTCCGTTTCCCATGAACCGTTTTCCCATTTCAGAACGTTGCACGTTGATTGGCGCAACTCAACTGCGTTTTATTTTATATTCAAAAAGAGGAAATGAAAATTCTTTCCCCTGAATGACTGTCGAACTCACAATCGTCGCGTTTTATTCATTATAAATCTAAAAAGCGTATGAAATTGAAATTGATTAATTTTCTTATATTAATTAGGCTAAATTTCAGATATAAGTAAATGTTAAGAACATTTTTGTTGATTTTTTTATTGCATAAAAATAGAAATAAAACAAGGTCCAAATGAAAGCAGACATAAATATTTATAAGAAAGCCTGTGGGTCCAGTAAAAGCCAAATTTGCATTTAGGTAATGCAGCTAAATGTGATTTGGACTTCTACGTTTTTAAAATTATTTACTTTAATATGTTTGTTATTAATATATACAAAACCAAAATTATATAAGAGTGAGGTTATTGTGTAAAGTAATAGACATTGTTCACTGAGTACGTACCATCGTAATACACGATACCACCACACAAGTTGTCGGACTTCAACATGGGGAACAATTCTAGAGTATTTTTCTTGGACAAATAATAAGAGCTCTTAAGATTTCTGTCTCCAGCAACCAGGTCGTACATTTTAATTCCGAACCAGTAATATGGAACTTGCCACCATCTGAAATTTAAATTGAGTTTTATCCCATTAAGCTTTCAATAACTGCCATATTAAATTTTCGCCACAGCACAATAGAGGTGATCGGTGAGCTCAGTTTCTTGAAGTGAACATGATCAAGTTTTTTGGAACGGTTTTTATTTAATGTAATGACAAAATATTCAATTAATTTAAATCGCACTCACTTATAAACCGGCAACAAAATAGGCAATGGTCTGGTCAAGTGCGGTGCAACTTCCAACATATTGGCCCTCTCATGCAAAGCTTCCTTCACCATTTTATACTGATCGTAATCGAGCTGTAAAATGGCTTTTTGTAAGTAACGTACGCCGCCGTGGATGAGCTTGGTGCTTCTGCTGGATGTTCCGCTAGCGAAGTCATCCGCTTCCACCATAGCTGTTCGGAGACCTGAAGGTAAAGAGTATTGAGTAAAATTAGTGGTTTTATTTATGTATTCATTTTATGGTTTACACACAGACTACGTATTTTGAATAGCGAAACTGGATTTTGTAAGCGAATATAATACCTATTCTTATACAAATCGACATCAGAATTTTCAAGTCTTTTGTTTAATTTAAAAGGGTGTTTAACTTGATTTGTTCCGAGGTACTACAATTATTGCTATTATGAATGTAGCGAATGCCGTCAGAATTATGTATATAGTATATATTTTATGTTATAATATCATCTTGGCAAAAAAACTAATTCAATTAAGTTATAACTGAGTCATATTTATGTGAATAGTCAATAAGTACTAATAAATGTTTGTTGGCGACGTGATCTTGACGACATGGTCACGTCGCGTATTACAAAATATTGACGTACTTATATGATGAGTTGTAGTAGATAGGGTAGGTAGTACCTACGTATTGTGCTTGTGACAAGTATAAAATGAAAGTGCATGAGATTCAAATATAATACCGGAAGGTGCAAGATATGTTGGTCATTTTTATAATGTTTACCTCTAGTAGTAGCGTCGAGTGCACACCCCGCACCCGTGGCACCTCCACCTATGATAAGCACGTCATATGCGTGACCGGCCTGCAAACTCTTCACCTGATCGGCACGGCTGGGCAGTGGCCGCTTCTTACGATCCGTCTTTGCCGCTACCGTTGTTGGATTGTACCAGTGCTGCAATGGAATAATACGGAAATTGTTACAAAAAATAGTGTATTAACACTAATTTCCTCTAAAAAGAGTGTATTAACACTAATTTCCTCTGCCTATTCTACTGTGTGCGGGATACAGCGAGAAACTGATTTGATTTGTTTTAAAATTATGAGGAAAATAAGATGCACGCACGTTGTAAAGCAAAGTACACACACATTTAGGAATAATAGATGTAGTCGTCGAATTTACCTAAATACTTATATTATCATTTGACACTATCGGGACGCAGTAGTAACTTTCAATGAAAGTGGTTGACGTGCGCAACTTGTTAATTCGAATCCCACTCGGGAGAATGTCATGCCTAATTATTAGGTTTATTTCCACATTTACTTTTCGAAACTTCCATATTTTCCACCTGTTATTTCTGTTTTTGTATTATATTAAATATGGTCAAATACTTCTAAGTACGTATTTATATTATTTTAATACAGTCCTTGATCTAAAAAGACACACTATAAGGAAGGAAATATTAGTACTTAGTTGAGAAAAACAAAATATCAAATTACATATACGAGTACGAGTAGTGATGGCGTAACCACTGGCATATTATGGTTTTGGTTACGCTGTCAATAAACAGTCGAGGGCAATTCTTTATCATGAGTTACAGTTTTAATAACCTCGATGCGTCGAAGAACTAATAGGTAGGTACACACATATATACATATATAATATGCACTATTATAATATACATTCATAGTTATATAGCTAAGTACGTATGTTATTATGTAAAACAATAGAATATAATTAAACTAACCAATAAGGAACGGTAATTAAAGTCTGCATTGAAATGTGGTAAGCCAGCGTGAGCACTGCCGGAGTTACTGCCGAGATGATCAAATATGGATATAAATTTATGCTGGAAATCAAGGCAGGTCCCAGACGATTGGTGAGATGCAGTCATCGTCCTTTTGTATAAAGGCAAAGTTTCACAGATAGACTGCTCAAACCATAGGACTATCAGTTTGATTAGCTTGAGTAGTAAAGTTTATGCCAAAAATTTAGCGAGAATAATGCAAGAGAGACCTGAAAGGCTGTTTGGGGAGGCCCAAGGAGGCTTTAGATCTAGAAGAGGGTGTATGGATCAGATCTTTTCCCTGTCGGATCACGGAAAGATTTTTAGCTGTTAATCAAAAAGTTTTCTTTGCTTTTGTGGACTTGACTGGAAGGCTTTTGGCAGAGTTGCAAGGGCGAAATTATGGGAGATATTATCCCCGTACAATGTGAACGGACCCTTGTTGTAGGCTATAGTATCTTTACAAAGATCATTCAACCTGCGTGTGAGTAGGAGCTGGCATATCGCCTTGGTTTGACCTGCCTGCCTTGAATGAAAATGAGAAAAAAAGAGAATGTGAATATCGTGCTGTACGCGGATGACGCAGTGCTCATTGCAGAAGAGACGAAAGAGATATGTAGAGACCGTAGCGTTTGGCACTCCGTTTTCACTGACTACCCCGCTAGGGATAAAGTAAAGTTATGTTAAAATTTTGAGGCATATAAGATGACTAGGCCTCCTTTTTCAATTCCTCCTTACCTTGTAAAAGAGTATAAATAAATACCTAGCAACGTCCCGTCTCTCACTATCAGCCGACCTGTTATCTAATTAGAAATAACGTGTTGATAATATCCGTTAGATACTGACACATATAGTAAATTTACTACTAACTACACGTGTGTTTAATTTTCCTTAACATGTACATAGGAACATGTAGATATATGGAAAATAGCATTGTCATCGCTTTGTCACAGTATTTTTTGAATAATAGTACTTAAAAAATAATTAAAAAGTTATTTTATTAATTTCCTTATATTATATAAAAATAATAAAGCCGTCGTGGCCCAGTAGTACAGGCATGTGACTGTGTGACGGTCATGGTGTTGGTTTCTTGGAAGAAGAAAGAATGGGAAGTTTCGCCTCTCAACCCGCCTCGAGTTTAAGGAGGAGGAGGAGCCTAGTGTCTTAACGCTTGATTCCCAATGTCTACTCTACTATGTCTGGGGGGGGGGCACAGTGTGAAGTAAAAAAAGATATTTTGCATAAAGTGCATAATACAGTGGCAAAGATACAAAGGATGCCCTGATTTCCGCAATAAAGTGTAATGCGATACGTACGGGCTTGTCGTCCGCACAGAGAGCCCAGCCAGCTATTGCAGCACCCGCTACTCCCGCTCCACCTATCAGTAATTTTCTTCTAGACATTTTCTGTAAACAATTAAATATAATGTTATAAATCAAAATAGTTAATGATTATAATGATAATATATAATTATATTATAAATAGTTAATGATTATAAATAGTTAATGCTTATAATCTTTACGACAAGTCCTAGATTCAATCTCCACATATCAGATAATATGTGTCCATATCTTTTCTGTGTAAGTATAGACATTGATTTGATAGTGTAAAAATGGATATAATGGAGTCATGATGTAATCTGTAAAGTTTATAAAAAACACCGGTCGAGTGCAAGACCTACCCACCAATGGTTCATTCATTTGTCATTTTTGGTTTTGATCTGTCCAGAACTTTGAAGATCATCTATTTTTTTTTATTGTACATACACACAACAATGTGAGCCGACTATGGAAATATATGACTCTTTTTTTTTTTTTTTTTTTTTTTTTTTTTTTTTTTTTTTTTTATGGGAGAGGACAAGGCAAACGAGCGTTCGGGTCACCTGATGGTAAGTGATCACAGCCGCCCACGACCCCATGCAACACCAGAGGAGCCACAGGTGCGTTGCCAGCCTTTAAAGTGGAGATGAAGGGCACCGGGGCCCGGCATTACCTAATGCGAAACGCAGTGGCAAGGGCCACTACTTCACGCCGGTTTAAGATGCCGGGGGTGGTATTAAATCCGGTCGAGTCTGCCCATGCGTGTTGCCATTACTGGCGACGTGACTCTTCCACACGTACTTTAGTCGCCTCTTACGACACCGACAGTACCAGGGTGATCCTATTCTAAGCCGGGACCACACGGCTGACTTCACCAGAGCGAAGAAATGAAAACATAAATAAATATTTTCTTTCCTCGAGTGGGAATCGAACCCGCAACCTGTCGATTGTGCAGCACAATTTGTACCACTGCGCCACGACCAGCCGACTCTGCCAAAACTTTAAAATCGTTTTCCAAGAGGAGGTCAAGATGCCGCAAAGAGCTCATCAGAACTATAAAGTTGAGATTTTTCCACTTTCAATAAACTAAACATTTATTTACTTTATCCTTTTTGTTACTCTTTATCGTCGACGAGTTTTTTGAGAAAAAAAAAACAGGACTTGCCCTATCTATCTACTGTACATAAATAGTAAGTCAATAAATTATAAAGGACTGTCAATCTTTACCTATCTAAGAAAAAATCGCATTGGGAGTAATATTATAAATACAAAAGTTTCGACGTAAGTACCTATGGAGTGTATTTAAAACGACACGTTGTGAGAACGTGGGTACAAATGACGGAGATAAGTGATTGTGTAGTTCATACATTATTATAAGATACGATACGTACGAAAGAAGTGACGCAGACGAAGTGCGTGAACAGATTGACCAGTGCAAGTTTATTAAAAATTTCAATGATTAATTATTATTAATAAGGAATATTGACTTTAAAAAAAACCATGTACAGTTTTTTTTACATGTATAGTGTTTTTTTTGCATATTTTCATAAATATGATCTAGAGACAGCAACAAATATCTCACAATAAATTCTCACTAGGAGGAGGTATCGTATTTAATAAAACTTTTATGACTCAGAGAACCATATTTCGTCGCGCTATCACGATTCTATCACGATTAACATCGTCAAGTAACATGCAGTTGATAATGAAATGTAGACTTCATAAAGGCTTACAAATGCCTCCTATATTTTTATCAGCACCTTTTAATATTTTACAATGTACATAAATATATCACATATGTTCTATTTTCAGTCTACTTAGAACGAGACTACTAAAATGAAATAAATTGGACGAACATTTACATTGTGCATTATTAAGAATATGACAAATAGAAATACTCCCGGTGAGATTTAGGTCGACAATCATCAACTACATACGCTGCACAGTTTGCGGACTTTATTGAAATATTTTTGCATATTTTATTCACCGGATGTCCTGTTATTTTGTAACATTATTGTTAATAATAACTATCGCATTTACAAGTTTTCCGTGTCTTGCACAACAAAATATACTTAGCACGCGTAACAACAGGGTGACGGCGATAACAGCCAAGTATTCGAGGCATAATCGTCATTTTCCTTACAAACCTTATTAATCAGTTATTTATTAATACTTCAATAAATCATCGAAAATGAGTCATTGAAAAAAATCATAATTTTTTATTATCAATTTGAATAAGCTATTATAACATGGAGAGTTGTTTTGGTTAGTGTCTAATTTCATCTACTAGGTCCTAGTTCGATTGAAGAAGTATTTATATGTTAAATATTCCATTTATCCACGAAGAATGATTATATAATTACTTATTATATATTATATATTACTTATATTATATATTACTATATTATATAATTTAGGGACAGAAAATTTAGCGTATTCTAGCGTAAACAGCACATAGTATTCAAGTTGCCAAAATACTAGACATGTCTACAACATTTATAATGCGATGACTGATCACTACGCTATCACAGTTAAGGTCATCTGGAGATGGGAGACGTAAACACGGTGTATTCATTTATCATTTCCTAAATGACTTGCGTGCGATAAGGACTGTTGTCGTGTGACGCGTGTTTTATAAAGGGAAGTAACTAGGCTTCTACGCAACAACTTTTTTTTTATTAATTTTTACAGAAAATATTATTTGAAAAAATATATATTTAACGGACAGTCATGTTGAGACTTGGGAAAAACTCACGATGGGCGATGGACCAATTCAAACAAATTCTCTAGACATCATATAAATATTTATTAACTAGCTTCATCTGTCAAATGAACTTTTTATTTATATATTTGCGAAAATAGAAAAAAAAAAACAACCGTGATTTTATTTTCAGTGTATGTGTATTAATTAGTTCTAACTGAAAAATTCCATAAAACATATCACGTTTTTAGCATGTGACTGTTAAAAATAAAATTATTTCCAACGTTAGTTAATCTTTTACAAAAGAGAGATCAATGTAAACTCAAGGGCGGGCATCTCGTGAGCCGTTGTTAGCGTGCCAGTTAGGTATGTCACGAATGAAGAGCAATACAAATGGATGATTTTTGGCAAAGGTGTAGAATTAAGTTCCAATTATATATTTTGCGATTTCGCGAGCTCGTGTAGACAGAGGTACAATTGCAAATTGCAAATGCATTTCAAAGCCAATTGCGATGAACTCTACGGTGTCAAGGACGTTTGTTCAGTTTTACTGTTGCAATCTATATAACGTGTTAGTGTCGTAATTATAACTAGTTATATATTTTTACAATTTATAACATAGGTATATTAATATGTAATTTGCAATATAATAAGAATAAATTAATTATTGAGAAATTAATAAATATGAAAAAATAGTTTGTTGGTTCTTTTTTCTGTTACTCTATTTTTATTGAACTTCATGTTTTATCCGTATATCCGTACATAACAGGGTAGGTAGAGAGAACCTAGTATTAGGGCACTGCCTTTCCATTAAGACACTTCCGTTCCCCACTTTGTGCCGCACTTTGCCTCGATACCAGAGCGAGAGAAATTAAGTTATTAAATATTTAATATCTTCTACTGGGAATCGAATCCACAATTTGCTTGCTGTCGCACGCCTGTGCCCGTAAAGCATAACTGGTCTCTTACTCTATAATTTAATTTGTATAATCATTGAAAATATTGTTGATAGAATTATTTTTATTTAATTAATGCATGTACTCTGAATAACTATGGATAGTAGATATGATACACATGTTGAGCCAAAACTAAAATAGACTGAGCTAGTGATAAAAGTAATACGGCGGTATTACAAGGCGCTTTAAACCACAATCAGGTGACAATATAAAAGGAACGGAGAGTGTAAAAGAACCATTTTAATTGTATATCGTTTTATTTATCGTATTTTTATTTATCGACACCAATTTTCATATGTAATTTGTTTCTCGAAAGTGTAAGACATAAAATATAAAAGAAACATACTACTGCTTTTAAGTTTTATAAGTATTTTTTTATGATACAAATGTAATATTATAGTAAAATGCTCTATTTATACAAGTTATTTATAACTATATGTTGAAATATATAACAGTAATTTAATCACTAAGGTAAAACTTGAACGACTCTACCGTAAGAATGACCTTGGTAGAGCTGTATGATGTCATATAATGGTAGTGGTTGTTATATCTAAATTACATAGGATCTACTAATAAATTCTACATAGAAATTTGTAATAATAAATTAGTAATACAACTTATTTGAAAATTTATCGAAAATATCGATTAATAAATATTTATCAAAATCAAATGTCTATTAAATAATTAATTTCTTTTGTGTTATTCACTTTCAACAGAATAAAAACTTCTACTTTGTAATATAATTTAATATAATACATCTTGTAATGGCAGTGGTTAGCCACGTTTTAGGCAGAAGTTTGTTAAATTTAAAAAAAAATCGATATTACTTGAGTTTCTATGTTTAACCCTTATTATGAGTGACTCTACTTATCTTTCCTTATATTTATCTTACCTTATATCTTCTTAATCACAAGGCAAGTTCAAAAATACATTTAATTATTACATAAATAAAAAAACTAATTATAGTACACAAGGGCACAGGTTTGTCAAATATTCGTGCTAGATATTAGGTTAAAACAAATCAAATACACATTTAGGTGTATTATTTTCACATCACTTTTATGTTATAAAATACTGCGGATGTACTAGTACGTGTATAAATATATATATATTGCTAACTATTATAATCGTATAAAATCGCGCGGCAAGGCATCACAATAGCCTGCCTTACCCAACCCGCCCACGGAGTAGGGACCGACTAAGTAAAACTTGCATAATCTATGGTAGAGTTCGATTTTGAGAGAACGACTTGAAGATAGCAACGATTACTCAACTACAGATAGCTGTAGTAGAATAGTCATGGCCACCCAGAAGTAAGCTATAGATGGCTGCGCAGATTCGTTTTAGGATTTTTTTTACTTTTAGATAATTTCCTCCTTTGTACAATGAGCCAAACATCAGAAAGCCTAACTTCAGGAGGGTCACATTATATCTACCGTAATATATCATATCTCAAACTGCAAAAAATCATTTTAATGGAATGATTTTTTGCATTTTATTACATGGCATTGACTGTACATAGAGCTATTCTATTTAAATGTAGGTTAAGTTTACGCCACGATAATTGTTATTGGCTTTATCATAAAATACAACATGTACAGATTCCATATAAATACACTAAATAGGTCAATTGCATAATGATTTAGGTTATTATTTTTTCTTTATAGCTTCTTGATTTATTCCGGACATAGCAAGGATAGGCAGAGGAAACCTGAGGACCTATAGTTTTGATACTCCGTCCTTATTAAGACACTTGTTTCCCATTTTTTATAGGGCAGAGGTTAAGGCAATCCTTGTTAAATAACGGAAATCGACGCTGCGCTTATCGGTCGTTACCAGAGCGAGGAAATGTAAATATTAAATTTCCTCGAGTGGGAAACAAACCCCTAACCTATCGCTTATAGTCGCAGTCGTTATGATTATTTATATTTCTTACTAGCCTACCCGCAGCTTCATCTGCTTAAACTACACCCATATGTATTAATAAATATGATATACTTTCGTGTTTTAATAACATTATCTTTTAAAAAGTAAAGTTTCAACACATTTAATAAAGCCATTTATTTTGTCTAAATTTCGCGAAATAAAGTACTCTATAATGATATAACTTTTATTTATGAAGCGTTTGAAATAAAACAAACACCAAATGTTGGAACTTTCCCAAAACATAATGAAAACTGCATAGAAATTAGTTAAGCAGTTCCTGAAATCAGCATGCGCAAATTTACAGGATAAACAGATATTTTTTTTAAATTATTGAATTGGTTTCTCTATTACATTAGTAAATCTTATAAAATTTTTTTTATATAACTTCCATGTATGAATAGCGACCAGTTACAAATTTATTTCATGTTTAAATTGTGGAAAAGTGCAGTGATATACCCTTTCCGTATACCTTTCCTTCTTCTTTATGTTGTATATAATTTTTCGAATGACAGAATACATTACAGACATATTAAATTTTAATAGGAACCATTACATTGAATCAAATTTAGACTACAGAATGTTTAAAAAAAGAATCTATGTTTCATAATACTAATATTTGAAATTTTAATGTTATATAAAAAAAAAACAAATATAAGCATTACACATAATTTATTGAGATTAAATTACATAGTATGTATTTGTGCATGTAAGAAAATCACTTTTCCTTCTTCTCAGCAGACAGGGAGTTGTAGAGTTTAGTAATTTCATTTATAATAAGATTTTGAACCACTGTGCCATTGGTGTCAATGAAATTAGCAAAAGATTTGTTGATGGAGGCCTCTCGAGACTTTCCATTAGAATTTTTCATCACCAGTACTAACTTGTATTTGTCATCATGCCTAAAAATTAAAAAAAATATTATATGCAGAGAAACCAATTTCTTGGTTAAAACTAATAAACCAAATAACAAAACATTTAAATAATTGTTCAATAAAATAAGTTATTTATTCTTAGTTCGTCTTAGCTTTTTTATTTATATTTTGTCCTTAAGATGACAACATAAATTTACTTTTTTTATTTGAGTTTATTAAGATATTTAATAAATATATATAGAGTTACTTACTTTTTAACATAAGAACTTGCTTCCCAAACTCTGTTATTATTTCCAACTTTTTCCTTAGCAACCACAAAAATACCCTTCTCCTTAAATGTTGTGTAAAGTGTTAAAATACTCATGAGGATAAAATATGAGGATACACAAATTATAAGGACCAATCTGAAACAATAAAATATATGTTAAATTTTTGAGATAGCTGTAGTGCTACACACAATCTGACTCAATGAAAGGAGTTGAGGGGCATGAGTTATGACCATTTGCTCCACTCTAGTAAGAAGGGAAAGGGCACCATTGAGTGAGTTAAACATTATTTAACAGAAAATATCTTGATAATTCAGCAGAAATTAAGGAACCAAGTGAGTTATCACTAAGTTCCTATTTCAGTGATTCTCTGCCTACCCTGCTGTGTGAAATACATTGGGGAGCTAAAAAAATTCTTTTGATATTACTAAAATATATTCTTTTGGTACTTAAAAACTTTTACTATGTGATTCTTTTTCATATATAAACAATTTATAGAAAATATTATGTAAAATAATTATTGTATTATACAAAATTAACTTACTGAATAGTCAATATATGTATACAAAAAATGAAAAAATCTATTAACTGTGACCCATTTTTTTCAGTCTTATACTTTATCCACCATTAAGGATTCTGGGTAGGTAGAGAGAACCTAGGTTTAAGACACTCCATTATCAATTTTGCAACTGATTTTGAGACATTGGATCTTGAGTGGTAGATCCCAACATTAAATTTTGTTTTACTAGAGTATATCTTTAAGAATAATACATATCCCTAACTTGGGGACTTACCACAGCCATTGTGTTTACAATATTTCTAATTACTGAGAAATACTTACTTTGATTGTGGGAAAGGATATAAATAGTCCCAAAGTAAAGCATAAAGTGCAACTCCAACAGCCAAAGCACAAAGAAACAATCGTCCATCAATGAGTGCAAAGCTTTCCTTACATTTCAGTTCACCTGTAAAGACCTGAAATAAAAATATTTATATAATGCTTGTAAAAAACATAAAATCAATACTTACGGTAAAAAAAAAAATATCTTTAGTAGCATTCAATAATATAATAGAATCAAAAACAATTATTTTTAATATTTTTGTCTGTTAGAAACGACTTAACTGATTGAATTGCAGTTATGACTATTGTATTTTGGCAAGCTTTCCTTTAAATCTATTAATTGTTTTATTTTAAATAATTATTAAACAATAAAGTTAGTATCATTAAAACATATTTTTTATAAGTACTTGTTTTATTGGAGTGGCTAAATATTTATTTTTAATATAGGTATAGTTTAGTTAGATATAGTTTTTAAAATTATTTTTTTATTAAAAAACGAAAGTAATGAAGGCGAAGCTGCGAGCGGATCGCTAGTTCTTATATAAAATTGTAAGAAACTATATTATGATCAAAATAGTTTCATTTAATACACTTTTTAATGTTTAGTGCACATATTACCTCTCTGATAGCATCATCTATCGCGTTTTTAGCAGCTGCACCATCCCATTTGTTGATTTTAACCACCTATAAAATTATAAGAAGTTCAAATATAAATTATATCTAAAAGCCTCTATTTAAAAAAAATATTATTCGAGAACATTAATTATCATATATAACAAATGATAATAAAACATATTGCTTCTTATAAGAAGTTTAGAAAATAATATGATATTTATCACCTATGAGAACCTATTCTCCTTAAAAGGTTTTAATACAAAAATGTATGTATGGGAATAATGACGTGTCTTTCAAACTTAAAAGGTTTTAATACAAAAATGTATGTATGGGAATAATGACGTGTCTTTCAAATACACATAAACATAGGAAATCAATGTAATAATTTTACAATTTCTTACCTCTGGTGTTTCATTCGTCATTTTTGAAGGAAAGCTATTATCGTTAAGTTAGAAAGTCTTCTAATCTACTTTTTCTACCAAACGCAATCTAAGTAAATCTCTCCTATTACTATTTGTCAAATAAAATCAGACGCCGCCAAGTGACACGATAGCAATACAAATGACAAGATTTTTACAGATTAAATAAAAGACTTACAACATCTACAGTACAGTACCAAGCCGGTACTTTATTTATATACCGTGCTGCATTTTATAAATTTTAAAGACATCATATAGAATATTCCTATTTGCTACAAAAAAATTTCAAAATTATAATGCAAATGTATTTTTAAATGTTTACAATATGTTATATACAAAAGGAGTGTTTAATATTTTTAATATATTATGTACTGTTCTATAAAATAATTATTTCAATTTTTTTTATATTCTTATATGTAATTACTAATCTATAAATTTATGCAACATAACTTTTTATTTGCGTTAATTTGTATAATAAAATAATAATAAATTATGTGTATACAAGGCTTTATTTAAATCGATTCCATTTTGAATCATTAGTTACTATTTAATATATTTTATAGAATATATGATTATAATGTTTACGATAAATTTTATTTTACAAATTTAAGTGTTTTACAAAAGATGCAGCAGTAATAAACAATAAAAATAAATAAGTAATTTATGCACTGGCACTGACAATTTGGGCACAACAAAATTAATGATGGATGCCAATTTAATAAAAAGTATCAATGGATTGGATTTATATAAAATGAAGTAATTGTCGCTAACATATTGCTATATTTGTGACAATTTGTAAGTTGGATATTTATTTTAATTTCCAATATTCAAGAAAATAAGTAAAAGTTGAGAGAGTAATGGTACGTTTTTATTTAGTTAATAATAGTATAAATTTAAGGGCATCGAACCGGTGGTTACGCTGTTTGACTATCTATTGACTTAAAAAATACTTACTATTTAGTAATTATGCATTTAAAATAAACGTGCAGAATTGTTGTATTTATTATAATATCGTGTACACCAAAACAACAATATGGCATTGACAGAAAAGAAATAACGATTAACGATCGAAAGAGGTCACTAAGTTTTGCATCTCATGCATGTTTCTTTTCTTATTATAATTGTTTCTTAATTTTATAGGTTGATTGCCAAAAATGGCAAAAAGAAAGAAGGCAGCTACAAATGCGCCGTCTCGGCGATCAGGTCGACGCGGGAAACAAGCACAAACCGCAAATGCTACTGAAGGCCAGACGTCAACCTCAGTTGAACCAGTGCCTGAAGCATCCATCGAGAAAAATCCTCCTTCCGACGTCCTAAATGAAATGTCTAATCAAAACGAAAAAGATCAATTACCATCAGAGGAACATAAATTAAAAACTGATCAAATTAATCTCACCCCAGTTGTGGCTTTACATAAAAAATTTGGCAAATATCGTTGCTTGTTCAATAGTGATGATCGCTTATGTAAGAAATATGATGTGGGTAGTGATAGTGAAACAAATAGCAGTATTGAAATACGAGTTGTTGACCCATGTGCAAGCTCAGAATCTGATGCCGCTTTAGATAATCAGTCTGATACAAACAGTGCAGCTTGCTCTAGTCCTCTAACTTTCCCTGTCAATCCATCTCAAGTAAATTCAAGAGAAATGTCACCTGCTCTAGTTGAAAATATTTTAGATGATGTTGTGATAATAAAAGATGATTCTAGTGATCACAAAGAAGTTCTTAAAAATACCATTAAAAAGGACACAAATCTTGAAGCAAGTAATGTTTCTGAGCAAATACTGAATGATTTAAAAAAAAATGTTGAAAATGAAATAGAACAAGCAAACTTGATGACAGATAATAATGAAAACCTCCAAGATAATGAACAGGAGGTGACTCTGGAAGACCATTTAGAATATGGTGATGATGATGAAGTTATTACAATAGTCCAAATTGTTGAAGATGATAATCAAGAACTTTATTATAATATAAATATAGAAAGTCCTAATCAAGCTCTCCTAAAACACACAGAGGAATATGTAAAAGAGGATGAACCAGAGGCTGATATACAAAATAATTTTGGAAAACTAAATCTTACTTCATTGGAATCAAATCCAAACTCAAAAATGGATTGTTCAGACATTGTTGAAGTCAGAACTCCACCTTGTAACACTCCTGATCCTCAAATTTTAAATGATGTATTAATAAGACCTGACCCAAGCTTAACACCTAGTTCTACTTTGTCTGATGATAGTAACTCATCTAGGGTGACAGAACAAAACCCTAATAATTCATATGATTCTTCTGAATCATCACCAACTGGAGTAAGAAGATCTAATCGCATAAAAACCATAAGTACAATGAAACAAAAAACAAAAGGTTACGGTTTAGTAAAAACACCCCTTAAAAAGGCTTTAATTACCCAAACCAAATTAAAATTAGAAGAAATGGGTTCAGACAGCCAGGAAAAGTCAGAAAATTTGCAAAATAATACTCCCTCAACATTTCCTGTGCCATCCGAGATGCCTGTTAAGGTGAAGTCTCGATGGAGAAGATCTAGTGAACTAGAAATGGGTGCAAATTCTCCAGCAAATTCACCTTTAGCTAGTCCTGGTTTACCTCAAAAGCTTCCAGCATTGGAAGAAATACCCAAAGAGCTGGAAGAGGAGCCTGTAACACCCTTATCCAAAGAGGCATATGACAAAATTATTGAAGAGAGACTAAATCAATATCTGCATTTAGAGGAAAATGAATATTTATGTGATCGTATGGTCAGTAAGGAGACAAAAAAGATGATCTGTGATTGTTTTATGACTAAAGATGAGCTAGAAAGGGGGGAACTAGCTTGCGGTGAAGACTGCTTAAACAGATTACTTATGATTGAATGGTAAGGATTATGTTCTATTGTTCTTTCATTTTAATTAATATCAAAAGAAGTAGCTTAATGATGTAGGCAGGGTAATTAGTGTTATGATGCTGGGGTAGCAATTTTTGGGACATTTTGTATAGAATGCTGGTCCTCAACACAGCACTTCTTCTGCTGGAGTAAGCAAATGAAAAAAATTAAATATAATAATTTCCTGGAGTGGAAATCAAATCTATAATGATTGCATATAAAGTCCAGAGGCTCAAGTTTCAAAAAATGTAAATTTGAACATATTATATGGACATATCGTTGGATAAAATGTTATTATATTATTTTCACAGTAACTCAAGATGCCCAGTTGGTGACAGATGTACTAATAGAAGGTTTCAAAAGAAAGAAAATGCTCCACTAAAGGTGTTTTATGCTGACAAGAAGGGATGTGGTATTGAAGCCAGTGCAGATGTTACAGGGTGATTTTATAATTTGTTTCCTCTCTAAATATTTTATGGTATAGTGAAATGTAATGTTTTGTTTGTCCTGTTGTAATTTTGTATTAGTTATACACCCTATACTTCTTGCATATTATGTATGCTGCATATTACTTATAGCAATATATACAATTTAAAGAATAGTTAAATATTTTTTTTTATGTAAATCAAGAAACATATTGGTAAATTTTCATTAGCATAGTTTATATATTATGATAATCGATCAGCTGCATGTTGCATTCTGCACACAGCAGGGTGGGCAGAGGGGTGGTGGGTATGTTCCCCACTTTCCGACGAATTCTGGAGGCATTCCATGTTGAGTGGCAGAACCCAACGTCATGCTTTGCCTCGATACTAGAGCGAAGAAATAATAAATATTTATTTAAATTCTTTGAGTAGGGATCAAACCCCCCAACCAGTCGCTTATACAATCACACACTTGTGCCCCTGCGTCATATCTGGCCTATATAGTGATAACATTTGTCATATTTTTTGCACTACTAATACTTTTTGCAAATTATAAATATACAATATACACACTGTTGTATTAATTTGTAGCGAACTATTTTACCTACCTTCAAAAAGGAGGTTATCAATTTATTTGTATGTAATATTTTCTTATATAAAAGAGGCAAGCAGCGCGAAAAATAACTATGTATGTGCTGGCTAGATGCTTACCTTTCAACTAATACGTGTAACAATTAAAAATCCATTTTAATCCATATTGCCTTTTTTTATATTATGTTAGAGTAAAATTGTAATTATCTGTTTAGGGCTTAGAAATTATAGTTCAAAAATTTTTCTATGCATGGTTTTTATCATATTAAAAACAATCGTTATGTATTATGAATTGCGTTTTTAATTCTATTCTTCACGCTATTTGACGCATATAGCTGGGGTAGAAGTAACCTAGAGTTAAGACATTGTTCCTAACTTTTCGCCCAATTTTCGAACCAACCCGTATTGAGTGGGCTCATCACGCTTTGTCCCGTTACCAGAGTAGGCGGCTTTAATTATTATCATTTTTTAATTTTACGCATTTTTCTTTGCAGAGGCGAATTCTTGATGGAATATGTAGGTGAAGTGCTCGATTATGAACAATTTTATAAACGTGCACAGGCTTACTCCGATGACAACAACTTGCATCACTATTTCATGTCCTTAAAAGGAGATACAGTCATTGATGCTACTCTCAAAGGAAATATATCAAGATTTATCAATCATTCATGTGAGCCAAATGCCGAAACGCAAAAGTGGACAGTTAATGGAGAATTAAGAATAGGGTTCTTCAGTAAAAGAGATATTCCTGCAGGAGAAGAAATCACTTTTGATTACCAGTTTCAAAGATTTGGGTAAGTTATTATGATTAATTGTTTTTACGTACTGTGTGCAGTACGTAAAAGAAAATGCTTTGAAATATAAAAGAAATTCCACTGGACAGTCTTCCAGTTAAGCCATACATTTTTAAAATACAGTAAATAAAATGTGATCTTTGCAAAAAATTGTCTTCTCTATTGCATATAGTAAGGTGGCGCAGCGTTGCTACTGCGGAGCTGAGAACTGTAGAGGTTGGATCGGAGCCGAACCAGACTCAGATGATGATTATGATGAAGAGGTTATGACGACTTTTTATTTTATTTACAATACAATAATATACGTTATACTATTTAAATTCATTTCTCTAGTATATGTATCCAACTGTTGTGTGCAATTTGTGATATCATATCAATATCTTGCAGTCAAGTCAAAAGACTCCACAATTAATTTCATATTTACAGCTTATCAAGTACTGTTTTGTTTTAAAATTGTTGGTTAGTTCGTTGATTTAATCCTTAGATGACTTTGTACTAAAACGACTTTCTATAGCCTAGACTCCAAGGCAACTGTCAGGCAAATTAAAAAAAAATCTGTTCTAGACAATTTTTAATAGTGCCTCTTTTTTAGGCTTTTTAATAGCAATTTTAACAATTAGGGCCTATACTTTAAAATGTTTTTAACTGAATTTTTTTAAAAGTACTTTTGATAGATACTTTGACTGCAATAAATACAACATATTCCACTAATGTCGTCTTAGTATGGCAATGATGGCTATCTAATAAATAAATAAATATTTTTACATTTTGTAGGAAGAAGAAGATGTATCAACATCTAAGTCAGGTACAACGGATTCTGCTGAGAGTCGTACGGATGATAATGCACAGCAGGCACGGCCACGGATCAAACCCAAGCGAGATAGGAAGTATAAACCCAAAGCTCCTGATCTGGTGCAAGATGCCGATGTTAGTTGGTTTTATTGTTTTTTGTCCTATATTAGTAGACAGAATGAGCTTTAACTAGTTGGACAGTTTGATGGACAAGGTGTGACCACCCTGATGTTAGGCTATCTGAACTATTGCGCAAATATAATGAAGAGTAAGAAAAATCTTAAAATTAAATCTAACTGTAAGGTGCAGTCATGTAGAGGGAACCTAATGTAACGACACTCCGTTCAACACTTTCTGCCGAATTGAAATTTAAATTTCATATATGCAAAAATGATATATACAGTATTTCTAAATATTTTATATGGCTATATATAATAAATATTTTGCATGATATATAAAATATTTATAATATAATACATTTCTATGAATAGAAATCCAGTGTATTTCTTAATATTATTCAAATTCAGTCAGGTCAGTCGTGGCGCAGGGGCACAAAATGTGACTAAATCCGACTGGTTGTGGGTTCGATCCCCACTAAAGGAGATGAAAATATTAATTAATTTTATTAATTAAATTTATATTTTTATATCTTTGCTCTGGTCTCGAGGCGAAACCCGGCGTTGAGCTTTGCCACTCAACACGCAATGCGTCCAGAATTCGGTAGAAAGTGTAGAATGGAATGGCTTAAGACTAGTTTTCCACTGTCCCCTACTGTGTGCGGGATACAGCGTTTAGCAGATTTAATTTTAATTTGATTTATGGTTTATTATTAAAATGATTATTATATATGATATAATATATATGATATGAAATATTGTATTACATATTCATAATGATATGATTGTATGTACCATCTTATATATCAGTGTAATATACATATTATGTATTCATAGTGAAACAATTGTTCACTTTGTTTGTTGAGATTTCTTTTGTGACACTACCCCTCTAGGATTAAAGCTTGTAACTTAAACCAAACAAAAATCGTATTTGTGTCTAAATATCATATCATTATATAATTTTACTAGATTGAAGAAGACCTGGAAGCGTTAACCCGTACGGGAGTGAAGAACCAAGCGCACACCCTCCGCCTGTCCCGTACGGTGGTGCGAGCAAAGACGCGGCGCGCGCAGGCCGCTCTGTTGCGCCTGCTGCGGGACGCGCACCTGCCCTGCAGGAGACTATTCCTAGATTACCGCGGCCTGAGGCTGCTGGCGCCCTGGTGTAATGATGCTCCTCTGAGCTTTAAGTGAGTTGCTTACTTTTAATGAGTAAGATCTAGAATCGTATATCTGCATAGGAGTGCCAAACACCTGCTGCGATACGCGCCTTCTGCCTTGCAAGAGACGGTTTCTGAATTATAGTGGTGGTAGGTTGCTGACGCCTGAGGGACGCACATCTGTCTAGCGGGAGACTATTCCTGGAATATAGTGGCCTTAGTTAGCATCCTGGTGTAATAATGTTCCTTTAGGCTTTAAGTAACTTGGTTATGTTTTATAAAGAAGAAAACTTGAAGTTGTAGTCCATACAGGAGTGACAAATCAAATATCTGGCCGGAGACTGTTCCTGGTATACAGGTGCCTGCTGGCATCCAGTTGTAAAGAGCTCCTCGCTTATTTAATTTATTTTAATTACCATCAATCGAAATAAAATGCCAAATAAAAGCATTTTCACAACCAGGATGTGAATTGAAATCACTGACTATACTTAACACAGTTAATGTCCAACAGTGCCATTAATGAAAAATTTTCACTATTCTATCTACTTCTACTATTTCATTAGTAGACAGTGAAAAGGTTATAAATTATTGCATTCAATTTACAAAATTTATTTTATTTTCAGACTAGAAATGCTCCAAACAGTGGACCGTTTACCTATTACTAACAAAACAATGGTTCAGGAGAGTCGATTCTTTACAATTGTGGAGCGATGGCTTAGTGCAAGCGATGTTCCTGCACCTGATAGTGTGTTCATTGATGAGGCTACCGGTTTGTTTTTCTTTTTTTATGTTCTCATCGCGCAGTGGGATAGGGTGTCTGCAGTTGCGTATTTGATTTCTATTCAGAGAAATAAATTATATTTAAATGCTTTATTTAATTTCTTTGCTCTGGTAGGCATCGAAAATTGGTTGAGAAGTGGGGAGCGGAATATCTTCTCTGCCTACTCCACATTATGCGCGATGCAGTGTGATGATAAATTAAAAAAATGTTTTGTTAAATGTAATTACAATTGCACTTTAAATCAAAAAATAATAGACAATTTACAACAATTATATGCCGTTTGATCCCGGCCTAGAATAGGATCACCCTGGTACTGTCTCTTAAGAGGCGACTAAAGTACGTGTGGTAGAGTTACGTCGCCAGTGATGGCAACACGCATGGGCAGACTCGATCGGATTACTACCAAACCGGCATGAAATAGTGGCTTTTGCCACTGCGTTTCGCATTAGGTAATGCCGGGCACCGGCGCTCAACCCCACCTTAAAGGCACCTGTAGCTCCTTTGGTGTTGCATGGGGTCGGCGGCGGCGGTGATCGTATACGATCCGGTGACCCGAACTCTCGTTTGCCTGGTCCTTTCCCATAGAAAAAAAAGATTACATTTTCCGAAACTGATCATTTTAGTTTAATTTTATTAAAACAATGATATGTGGCCATTGATACAAATAATGAAATTTTCAGGTTTACCTATAGAACTCCCAAATAGAACGGCTGAAGATGAAGCCGCCCTAGCAGACAAGGCTAAAGAAAATACAGCTATTTTGGAAAAAGTCAAAGATCTATGTAATCAATTACTTGAAAGATGGTCTAGTTTGAAGGTAGAAAACAGTTAAATCTATTTAAATATAAAAAAATAGAGCTAGTCAATGTGTTTGTCTTGACCATTAACAATGATTGCCCAATTGAAAGAAATTGAGGTTTAGATTTTATTAATTCAGTTAACTTTATCTCATTCTATGATTATTTTATTGTAGGCAATATTTATAAAGATTAGATACATTCTGTAATTTTTGCAAATTACTACAAATGAATGTGCAGTCCCTCATCTCATCCAGAGAAAATGTATTGATTAGTGATTTTGTTCCATTCTTTGCTTATATATTACAAAGAAATAATCATTTATCAAAAATTTTCACCAAGAGGAGGCCTAGGCTCAGATATTGCTACTAATTGAAGATTTTACAAATTTTAAAATGAATTCTTTAACTTTTCTTCTTTCTTTAATATTTATATATTTCAGTACTGTACATATTTGGAAACTCAGCCTTTTATACGTTTTGCGGTAGTCCATGGTTATAGATAGACATTCCAAAAATGTTAAATAGTAAAATGTACATTATTAATTTTGTTAGTTTTATATAAAATGTGTAAAAATGGTTTATAATGACTTTAAAAATTTTAGGAAGTGTTTAAAATTCCAAAGAAAGAACGCATACAGCAAATGAAAGAGCACGAGCGTCAAGCCAATGTTGAGAGGAGAGCGGCGGACTCCAGCGGGACAAGGGACAGGGATCGCGATCGGTATGTATTTTATAATCCGTATATATTTAGGATAGACAGAATGGGATGACATGACATTGATTGTTGAGTGACGGTTCACACTATTAAGACGAAGGGGGGCTTTTAGCTCCACTACTCAAGACGCAACATCTGTAATTTCCACAAAAATTATTGAACTAGGAATGTCTTGAAACTAAGTTCACACTGCCACACAACTAAGTTCATACTATATTTGCGGGATGTAGCATGAAGCTAAAAATAAAAAGATATTTTATATTCATTTATTATTAAAACAACAGGGATCGTGAACGCGAACGTCGCGACGACCGTGAGAGACGAGACGAACACCGCGAACGTGAGAGAGAACGAGAGAGGGAAAGGGAGCGAGACCGCGAGCGCGAGCGGGATAGGTACAGGGAGCGCGAGAGGGATAGGGATAGAGAGAGAGAGAGAGACGACAGGGATAGGAGGAAACGGAGGACTAGTCCAGAGGGCAGACGGAGTATTAGGTTGGTAATGATTAGTGCTAATACTTATGTTGTATTTAATTATTTGGTTTTTTGGTTTCTCCTCTATATACTGTTTTTTTTTGGCTTTACGTGTATCCCCCACATAGTAGAGTGAGCAAAAGTAACCTGGAAATATAGAGTTGATATCCGTTCCCCAGTTTCCGCCAATTTCTGAAGGTAATGCGTGTTTATGAATTTCTTTATTTATAAGGTCTAACAATAATTAATACAATTATAACATCTCATTAAAGGTAGCGGCGTTGATTTCTGCCACTCAACACGCAATGCCTCCAAAATTCGACAGAAAGTGGGGAACAGAGTGTCATAATATATTAGGTTAATTTGTTAAACTCAATCCTCCCACAGGTTAACAGACAGAGTACTAGCGGCCGTACCGCCTATGAGTAAAGAGGAACGACGTCGTGCATTCGCGGAAGCGGCCGCAGCTGCGGATGAGAGTAGACGACAAAGGGACAGTGCACAGTGGACGCACACCCATCCACATCCGCACCCACACCCGCATTACGGTCATTGGCCTCAGGACTTTACTCAGGTCGGTTGGTTGTAGAGTTGTGTGAATGGCAAAGGCGCATGTACCCCACATGTTCTGTATAAATGTAAAAAAAGTATATTTATATATTGAATACGTAAATAAAAGTAAGAATATAAATTTTGTTAATAAATACGATTAGGTGATAGGATTGAGCTTATAGGTTTGCTTTTATTGATATTAAACAAGTAAAACAAAATATTTTTAGATGTTCCGCCAAGGCATGATGCCTGGTCCACAAAACATGATGAATGGACCCCAAAACATGATAAATGGACCTCAAAACTTAATGAATGGGCCCCAAAATATAATGAATGGACCTCAAAATCTAATGAATGGGGGTCCAAACATCATGACTGGAGGCAACTTAGTGCCCATGGTACCCCCTGGAGTTTCAGGAGTACCCGGCATGATGCCTGGAGTAATGCCTGATGGAGTAATGCCATCTGAGTGGATAGGGCCTAATGGAGAGTTTCAGGGACCACCTGGGTTTTGTCAGCCATTTCCTGGGCCACAGTTCTGTATGCCACAAC
Organism: Heliconius aoede; assembly: GCA_037355905.1. Classification (NCBI taxonomy): domain Eukaryota; kingdom Metazoa; phylum Arthropoda; class Insecta; order Lepidoptera; family Nymphalidae; genus Heliconius; species Heliconius aoede. The sequence goes on from JBAIZZ010000012.1 coordinate 383,651, forward strand.
CTAAGTGAGTATATTATAATGGAGTTTTTTTTCTTTGATATAAAATAACGATTTTTTTGATATAGAAAAAGAAAGTAAAATCTTTGTTTTGTTTTAAATAACTTTTCATAAAAAGGAGGGAAAAAAGATTTTTTTATAAGAGGATGTTATAACAATAAATGTAAATATATTTATGCATAAATATAAACTTATATTAATTTACAATTCATTTAAAGTGTAAATACAACATTTATATTTTGTACATAATCTTCTTGTTATTTAAAAATTTTAATGCAACCAATACATTAATAACCATTCATTTTAAAATGACACCAATATATACAATCCTTTATTTTAAATGCCATTATGATATGTACATATCATAATGTCGTTTGATATAATAAGTGAAGTATGATATATGTATTTCTCATAAACGGAGACCAGTCGTGGCGCAAGGGCACAAGTTTGTGATTGTAAACACCACAGGTTCTGGGTTCGATTACTACTTGAGGAAATGAAATATTTGATATTGATTGATATAATTTCTGAATACAGTGTGAAGACTTCAAATTGATGTCTATTATTTGAAATCTTTTTAGCTTCACCCTATTATATTAGAAAGTAGTATGATATTCTTAAAATAAAAATCTCACACATAGCAGATAGAGGGAACACCGGGATTTACTTTTAAGGAATTTCTTTTCTATTAAGACACCTTCCGCCAAATTTATAAGGCATTGTGTGTTGATTGGCATAACTCAAAAAAATTCAATATGACGCTTTTTCTAGAACTACAATAATGATAAAATACTTTTAAACATGTTTTCTTTACTGTTAATATATTATGATTTTTATTTTTAATAGATAAAATCTATTTCTAGCATGATGGGCATGAGTGGCATAAGTGGTTTCGGTATGGGCGGTTTTATGTTTGGACAGCAGATGCCATTTCCCCCGCAACAGCAGCCGCCTAAAGTTGTACCTGCTAACCAACCAGTAAGTAAAATAGTTTATGTTGTTAATCAATAATTAGCTTCAAGCTGTATCCCGCACACAGCTGGGTAGGCAAAAGGAACCTATTGTTAAGACAATTCATTCCACACGTCTCGCCGAATTCTGGAGGCATTGCATGTTGAGTGGCGGAACGCCGCCCTTTAACTCGACACCAGAACTAAAGAATGGAAATATAAATTTAAATAAATGAATACTTAATGAATATTTGTTTAGCTGGAAGCACCGACAGAGAACGACAAGGAACCAGTACTACCGTCAATGTGGCGCAGTGCGTTAGACCCCCGCGGGCGCAGATACTACTACCACGTGAAGTTACGTCAGCCACAGTGGTTGCCGCCCTCGCCGCCGCCGCCGCCGCCAGGTATTTTTTATATGCTTTTTTTATATTTTTTGTTTGTTTAAATGACAAATCTATAATATGTGGGATGGGATGAAAGTGGAATATAAGGGTATTTATTATTGTTATGTAACTCAATGCAATGAAAACAGATAAACAAACAAAAATTTAATAAATTTTTGGTCTGTTTGTTTGTTTATCTGTTTTTTTTTTCAATATTATGTTTTTGCAAACTTCCTTTAATATTTAGTGTTTCTTATACTTAAATCGGATCGGCAAATAAAAAAATTATGTCAATATAAAGAATTGCATGCGATAATATTGCTACAAAATAAGTGATTTATTAACTTGGTTGAAACTTCTTGAATGAATGAATGAACTCTTGAACACGTTATAATCGTGGCGCAGGAGCACAAAATTTGACTGTAAACGCGAGTGGATGTGGGTTTGATCCCCACTCGAAAAAATGAAATATTTATTTAAATTTATATTTCCATTTCTTTGCTCTGGTGTCGAGGCAAAAGCGCGACGTTGAGTTCCGCCACTTAACATGCAACAAGCTGAGTTAAAATCGGAATGAAACTAGTTAAAAAGGATTCAAAACGGTGGGATTCAAGATATTTAATACTGCATATACGCGATTAATGCGGTTAGCAGTATCATTTAAAATAATAATCATATTATATGTGCAGATGAAAGTTCTTCAGAGGAGGAAGCTGAACCAATGACTGCCCTCGAATCTGCGGTCATCGGCCGCCCGGTTAAAGGCAAATTTGTTGAAGGTGTTAATGGAATTTATGAAGGTATTTCACACTTTTAAATATTTATATATATATTGAAGTATGCTTATATTATTATATAAGTATACTTCAAAGCGTATATTTGTTGTTATTTCTTTTATTTAATTTGGCTTCACCTGTATCCTGTATATAACAGTCAGGAAAACCCAGTGTTAAACAACACTTGTCTACGCGTCTGCGCGAGCCACCGCACTTTGTCTATGTAATACATCGAATGAAAATAATTGGTTCTCTAATACTTCAATTGAGAGTCAAACCCACAATTTTTCAATCAAACGATGCTGCTTCTCCAAGAGTTATATTTCTGTCTTGCCCTTAAAGGTTTGGTCTGTATACTCGTATAATATATATTTATTAACAAAGTTTTTAATAATTAGTGATAAAAGAAGATTCTCGAAACGGTTTAATACCTAATCACGCGCTACTATCTACGAAACCAAGAAAACGAAGACCGGGATTAGTGTCAGAGAGGCCGATAAGTGTAAGTCATTAGTACAATTTGCATTGTTATTAGAATTATAAATATTTTGATGTATTGAAATTCAAATGAACATTTCAATAAGGCTGAATTTACTACCGGCATTGATTTCGTTCTCCTTTTATATATTATCAAAGACCTCGAGCCAATTGACCTTTACATTCAAAGGATGATTAAATACAAATTTTCATTAACGTTTATTTTTAAAGATTTTTAAAGTATTAGTCTAAAGTAAGAAATGAAAAATATTTCTTTTGTAAACCAATAAAATATTAACGCCATGCCGGTAACAGCCGGCAGCTCGGAACAGCGACGAACAGAACACTAATGTTAGTTTGTTATTTATAGCCACGTACTGAAGAAGATAAAATGGCGGGTCGTATGGAAGTTAAAAGGTATAAACAGACTAAAGAGAAGCTACGTCGAAGAAAAGAAAGACTATTACAGAGGTTACGCTTTTTGGCTACCAAGAAAAAGGGTAAAGATATCACACATAAGGACCTCAAGGTATGAATAAATAATATATATATATA